>JAMXBB010000008.1:24551466-24978598 GCA_024138015.1 Lumnitzera littorea
AATAAAATGCTTTACATGCATGAATCTGGTGGGGGAGGGATGGGGCTTGTTGTTGAGGTTGGTGGAAGCAGGTGAGAAGACAAGCTCAAAAGCCTTCTGTAATTCAGAGCAGGCATGTTCTTACTGGGTATTTTCTATGAACGCAGACTCCCTTGTAATACAAGTACAACAGCTTGTAAAGCAAAACATTTCAGTTCAATCAATTGAAAGATTAATGCATGTAAAGCATTTTATTATAAGATTTTTATGCTGGCACTCATTGTTTGTAAGAGAACAAGATGCTGTTTTCCATGCATAGCCATTCAATTTTCTTATCATGGAAGGCGTGAGAATAGGATTAAGGCAGGCATGAGGGTAAACATATCGTTCTTAATTATCTTTATAAATTATGGAAAGTATTATTTTACGCTATAGTTGATGGCCAAATAATCGTGCTAACTCTGGAAAATTTTAGGTGCCAATATCAAATTGACTAACCTTGCCAAACATTCAGCACTATGAATATGACAACATAGTAGGGATCACAGCTCATCATCCATGACTTGTAAGTCAATTGATACCATTATTCTTTTTGGCCAAAATTAGTCACCAATATTAATATTTAATAAACAAAGTGAAGACAAGATAAAGAACAAGAGGCATTAATGCAGAATTTCTTTATAGAGAAGGAGAGCAACTCACCTTTTTCTCATTTTCTTGCCTACTCCTCTCTTCTTCACTCTGAAATATTAATGACGTTGGTAATGCATTGAAACAAGAACTTTAATCTCCTCAAAAACGCACCACAGTAGAAAGGACATGTCAGAAAATAAGAGAGTACCTGAGAGGTAAGGGGATAGAGAAAAACAACAGCATGTACTGGCTGTGGAACCATTTGCAGTAACTCATCATCTAACCCAAAAACATCAAAGCACTCAACCTCATCCTGTGAAACGCCGAGGCCCCACAAGAACTGCAAATGAATGAAAATATGACAAGGAGCTCATCCTCATGAGCCAACCTTGTAAAACTAAAATCAAAGACGTATAGAATAAAGTAACCATCATAAATGGAGATTTCAACATCTAGGCAATTTTGAGGAGTTTATCACTACTATCTCTCCAATTGTTATTTTTTCAGTTTTGTTACAACCCTAGACAGATACAGTTATCAAAATGATTTTCACTGAATGAAGAGGATGATAATATATAAATGTATGGTACAAAGTGACTATACAGTCCGGTCTGTATGTCTTAGAAAAAACCCCTAACCAAATATTAGATTACCAATTGATGATCTATGCCTTGGTTCACAAAAAGTAGTGGAAAGCAGTTCCCAGTAGAATGAAGTTACTTTACAGTAAATTAGAAATGGTGAAAATGGAGTGGAAGTTACATTGTCACAGTGCCATACATCCATGGTTGGTTCTTCCAATTTTGGCTAGTAGGATAGTGGCATCCATACACAACAATCGGGACCTTCATGTCGGTACTGATATCCTATGTGCAAAAAATCTTAGTGACACCTCTGAAAATTCCAACTTTTGTGTTTGCGACTGAATCCTCATATGACATTGCACCCTTTGATAAGTTACTTATATGCTTAATAAGTTTACACACCCTAGATAATATGTGTCAATGGTATCAGTGGCAACCAGAAAGATAGAAGTGTTGTGTAGTAATTAAACTTTCGAGGGGTGGTCAGTTATGGTCTTTCTTTCCTTTGCTAACTTGAATAAACTGACCTTGCTGAGCGAAATTGAAAAGACTAATTTAAGAAAGGAGATTTACCCTTTCAACATTAAAAGATTAGGCGCATATGAGATTTCTCATTGGAGGCAATGGTCTCCATAGTAGTAGCGGGAGGTTTCCAAACGATAGTCAGTCTTGTAGGGATTCTCTAAAGTGGGATGACCACATATACATAGGTGTTCACCCTTGTTACTCAAAAAATTTCCATTTTCCTTTTTATTCAAATGTTTCTTATTTGTTAATCACTTACCATTAAGAACATTAATAGTGCATTAGGTTGGTAAAAGCAAACCAATGAGTGTAATTGCAATTATGAAAGAATTGAAAAGAGAATTAGTAAATATTATTTTGTATGGTTGCGCTTAAAATGAAACAAGTAATGGATTAGAAACGTATCTAAAATGCTGAAATACGCTAGCCATTTCAAGCCCTAGTCCCAATCCCTACCAAACCTAGTCCTAACCATCACCTCACATGGATGCATAGCTCACTTGGCTCACTAAACACAGCTAAATCAGAATGGCTTTGGTTTCTTAGCTCAACCTAATGAGGGTTTCTTGGGGTGGTTAGGGGGTTCAATGTATGAGGCGGCTTGAGTCTTGTGAGTCCAATTGTTGTGGTCAGAGATTTGGTGGTGATTCAATGCAATCAGATGGTTCAGATTGCATGAGTCTGGTGATCATAGTCAGATGGTTCGATGGGGATTTTATGTATTCAAGTGGTGTGGGTTGCACGGATTCGATGGTTGCAGTTAATTGGTTTTGGGTCAGTAGGTTGTAGTGGTCGTAGTCAAGTAGTTTGTTTGTGTCTCGGTCTAGGCTTAGGTGTAATAGTTGGGTCTACTTGTCTGGTCCATAAATCAATGGCGGTGGGGTCTAATGGATATAGTATGGAGATATGATGTTGGGAATAGCTATGTGTTCGATCATAATAATCAATAGTAATTCCTTATTTGGTAGAAACCCCCTTCCTGAACCAAAGAGAGTACTGTTACAAGAGGTATTCCATTCCATGAAATTAGCCAAATGTGCTGTGAGAATAACTAGCCAGGTGGTTTCAACCACCTCAGATACCAGCTCCAACTACTTCCATTACTACCGTAATACTGACCACAACAAAAACTGAAAGAACATTATCAAAGTACGGAAAATGAATCCCTGCGCAGTGAAATAGTAGAAGCCATGACTATTCATTAGAAAGAGAAGAATTGAATCGCGAATACGGGAAAACAAAGTGATAAAACCTCAACAGCAACCAATTTATAACTAATAAAATAATGAAATAAGGATCAACATGACCAAGGATGGAAATTGAAATTAGGGTTTTAGAGCAAAGGAACCTGATTCATGACATCAGGATTGGCTTCAAGAGGAAGCCATCTCTTAGCAGATGGACTCTCATCGATTGTAGCCATCTCTTACGTTATCGTAAAATTAGATTAGGGTTTTAGATTCGAGAGAGAGAGACTGGGAGCTGTATAGTCAGTAGTAAGTGACGTTTATGCATTGGTTATGGTGAGATTTGTAATACGAGTTCCGAACATGAGAGATGCGTCTGTGCTTTCTTTACGATATGCTTCGTGTTTTCATGTATTTTTGTTTCTGCTGTAAAGTAGTTGTGTCTTTCTCTTCCTCTAAGACTTGCACTATGCTCCTTCGGTGGGCCTACAACTCATGACACAAACTATACAAGCCCAAATTAATATTATTAGGCCAGTTTGGCTAAGTTAAAAAGGCACACCGTAATTTTTCTATTCTCATACACACTATTATGTGCTTTTATAATATCATCTTTTATTTTAACGAGATTAAAACCAACCATTTATTATATCTTTCATTTATTATTCATTAAATCTAAATCAATAAAAACACATCAATTCGATAGTTCAAAACTAATTAATACTAAATCAAAGGTTGAATTAAGGCTAGAATTGTCCCATAAAAAATATAGATTGAACTATAAAATAATCTCTAATATTTTCATCTCTTATTAAGCTAATAGAAGTGAGCTCACGTCAAAAATACTCTAAGATAACAATAAAATTTACTACCTCTAACTATAATTTTATTACATATAGGCTAAAACAATAAAAAAAGGTTGTTATTACAAGTCCTCATTACATTAACTATTAGGTTACGAATAAAATATTTTATATAATGAAAATTTTGTTACCTAGCCCATTGGATACTATAGAAATAAGAATATAAATGCAACAATAAATATGACAATATTATAAATATGGAAACACTATCATTTTCTTTTTAGTATCACCTTTTGAATATTAAATACAATACTTAGTTATTTTATACAATGTTCTTCTTTGGTACATATACTTAATAAAACATTCATGTTTAATAAATAACTTTTTTTTTACCAATTATATTATAACTAAGGAAGGAAATTCAAACCTAATATATCTCATCTAAGAGACTAGTATTAATACCACTAAGTTATAACGACCTTGAGATATTTAATAAATAATTTAACTTAACATTTTTCAAATTTTTTTTTCAACCTAATATAGGAATTAATATTATTATAATAAGGTAGAGAATTATCTTCAATAGAGACAATTAAATAGAGTATTGAGGTATTAAGATTATATGAATGTCACACTATATGCATAGGAATTAATATTCTTATAATAAAATAATGAATTATTTTCACTAGAGACAATTAAATAGAGTATTGAGGTATTAAGATTATATGAATATCACATTATATGCCCCTCTTCACAAGTTTGACCAAAAAATAAAAAAGAAAAAGAATAACCAACATAATATAATACTTTCAATAATGATGATGTTTATGAACATAAAAAATGAGAATGGAGAATTGACAATAAATGTAAATTATATACACATAATATTTCATTAAAGGTAATTGCACAGAAAAATCATTATCGTCTCCATTAGCTAACATCATTTTCATCAATCCTCCATCATTTATCTTCAAATGATCTATTCATATGGTCATTCATACGCTTTTCTCTAACTCCTACAAACATTATAAATATGTACTAATAAAAAATATTAAAAAGAGTATTGTATGATATTTTATATCGTTTCTTGATAATGTTGCCTTTAAGCAACCTTCTTAAAAAAGTTCAAGAATTCCATTGCAATTGAGTTATATAGATAGCACATCTTCAAGTTGTTGTAAAATTGGTGTTACCTTAAACCTTTTTTAATGTAGTCAAGACCTTCATTTAACTCAGAAAGAAGACATAAAATGATTATATTTATATAATTAATTATAGCTTAAATGTCACAAAGAAGTTAAGTTATAAAATTACATGAAAACATAAAATGTTTTGTTTTCACTTTGCTTTATACCTTTATTAACGTGATCTCTCAAGATTAACTATATGTTTTGCAATGTATGGCATTAGGTCAAATATGATGTTCTTGATGTATTTTAAATTAGTTTATTATGATTTTTTGTGTGTAATCTTCTAAGGAGGGAAACTAGTAGAGTAATGGCATCTCTTTAGAGCTTTTCAATGTTTCCAATGTCTTAAATGAGGAAGAGAAGACTCCTACATATAGATTTTGATCCCTAAACTTGATCATTAATGAACTTGAGATAGACAAACTAGATGAATCATTAATGAGAACCCTCCAATCTATTCCTAATGATGAACAATACAAATTGAAGTCTCCGTGTATTTATGGACGATAAGCTTTAGGCTTTAGACTTAAGCCCAAGTTTTCATGAACTTATAACAAATGGAGAGCATTTAAGAAGCGAAGGGTTTATATTAGCCTTCTTAAGGCCTTTCAAGGCTAAACAAGCCTAAAAGAATCTAAAAAGTTCTTTTTTTACATTCAAGACATCTAAACAAAGGCCAATAGTGGAAAAACTGATCAAATCTTCTTAAAACATCCTTGATTAAACATAATTTTCTAAGTCTTACCCTTAAGCCATTAGACCGATCATGGCACTAAATTAGGCCAAAACCAATTACTAAAATAGCCTTCTACAAATTCTTAAGAAAGAAAGGAGAAAAGAATTAAATAATATGTTTTCATTATTATGGTACTTAGCTTACATAGTAGAAGCAACATTATGTCCCACAAGCTATGTAAATAGTTAGTTAAGCTTCTTTTCATAAAAATTAGTTAAATATTAGCAAGTATTAATCAATGGTATAAACAATCATTGTGTAAATGCTAAATAATGGGTTTATTTATTTTAAATAGAATCAAGAATTGTCATATATATATATACATACATACATATACTCGTAGACTATGCATCCGTGATGTGTATGTAGAATAAATAAAATTAAATTTATATCTTTAAAATTTACCATAATGTATTGGTGAAAAATCATAATTTTGTTAAATAATATAAATATAAATTTATTCTTTTTTTCTCATTTATAGTTACTTTAAATCTTTTAGTTTTTTACTTATGAGAAAATCAAGATTACGGAAATCCATCCATATAAGTGAACATTAATTATCATCATAGTTATATTTCATCATAATCTAGATTATAACCATGGAATGCATGCATGTAAAGTAAGGTAAGAGAAAAAACGAAAAAAGAGAAAAATTGTCAATAAGAGAGATCATGGGATAAACACCTTGTTTTATGGGGGGATAATGAAGAAACTAGGTTTTGAGATTGAGAAAGATTAATGGGAGACAGTAGATTAATATACTAATTTTATCCTTAATATAAAATAATTATAATTTTAATAAGTTATTTTTAATATTGGATTTTTTGCAATAAAATTTTAATTAGAGGTCTAAATAATAATATTTAAAGGGATAATTACTTAAGGGTCAATCCACTTTAATAATAGAAATATTTGTTTTGTAAAGAGAACATAGTGTTTCCAATATATGAACATTTAGGAGACCATCTCATCTCTAATGGAGGCCTATAAATTTCATATATATAATTCATATTTTTTATTTAACTATGCTTCGAGTGCATCATTGATACTCTCATTGATTTCAAGAAGAGTATCTATGGAAGAAACAAGAAGTTTGTCCACGATGGGAGAGAGAATAGAAAATAAAATAGTGCAATAATCTCAACAAATGTATTAGCATAATAAAATGCTGTGTAAGATAACTACAAAAGATGAATCTCATACATCAAGAAGCATAAGAGGACTCAAAATTCATCATTTTTCCATGAAAGTTCTTAACAACACAAGGGTCATTGGTAGTTCTACAATGTTAATTCTACTAAAGACAAATAGGAAAGATAAATTAAGCTTAATATAATATCCTTAAGATTATGAAAAACTATTTTAAAACTATAGGAAATAAATGAAACCATAAGTCCTTCTAGCTAACGTTGTAAAAAAGAATTTTTAGTGACTTTTATTTTTCTATGACTTTAGAAAGGTTAATCATGAAAATTTAGAATACATTAAGAATGACTTTAAGAAAAATGGATAGCAAAAATGGATAGCAAAAAACTATGCAAGCTAATAATTTGTAAATACTTATTTGATATGATGATTTTGTTGACTTGATATTATATAAATAGTTATATATTAGTACTGAAAATTGATATGATATTTTATAATAGGAGCGTAAGTATTTATAATCTATCTATCTTCCATTATATTAAGCCAAAACTTTAGCTTTGGATTCTATACCCTTTGAGACATTTTTTTTATACATAAAATGTGAACTTTTATTTTGGATCCTTTTATTTTTTTTTTCTCAATTTCTTGCAATTTATAAATTAATGATTAATATTATCTATATTTTTTATAACATGTAATGTCATCATGATATCATTTTCTTTTAATTTCAACTGTTTCATGATACGTGACAACATTTTAAGAAAGCAAATTGAGGGAAATTAATATACTCTTCCAAAAGAACATGAGCAACACCATCACATAAAGAATAAGGGATAGATTCAAATTAGCCTAAGGATTAAAAACGAAGTCAAAGTTTACAAGGTAATTTGCAACCTATAGAGTTTATTTTCCAATTAGTTAAAATTTAAAAAAGTGATTTGCAACATTTAAAAATTTATTGAATAAAACCATACCTAAATTAAAGTTTAGGAAGTCATTTGCTTTTAAAAAAAAAAAATAGAAGTTCTTTGCTAACCAAAGTTAGTGTTGCTTATAGATAGGAAAAGGATTTTTGTGTTGGCATTACATAAGGAATATAAACATGGATTTCTCTACTTTGCTTTTCAATGGTAAATGATGTTTAAGTTGCCTTGTAACCCTTACATTTGCATATGTAGTGCATGTACAACTACCTTCAACTACTAATAGTAATGTTGGTTAATTACACCATTATATTTGAATTACAAACACATCTACATAATTGTATACACCTCCTAATACTTGAGTTGTAATGACAAAAATAACATGTCCCTCCATCTTATTAGGATAGAATTGCTTTTATAACATTTGTTCTACTTTATACATATGAAAGTCAATGTCATGACAACTCATTGGCTTATATTAACTAGAAAAGGATAATAAAGAGGGGAGAAAATAAAGGGAAAAATTATTCAAATAGAAAAAATTACACACATAGGAATAATTTAAAAAATTGTTTTTTCTGCTTCCATAGGTTTTAGATGCACTGGCTTTCTTATGTCTCCATGATTCTTATGTAACATTGGAATTCACTACTTCTCTCCTTGTCCACAAAGCTTGTGGCAAGATACATATTCTTTTAACAAAGTTAGTCAAATGCATATGAAGTAGAACAAGATTTGATACAATTTCCTACAGTACAATAATCTCTTCGCTCTAAGGACTAGGTCTTATAAGTCTATAAAACACAACAAAAACAATGAAAAGCCAATACTCTTTCAACATAATGGTCTGCCTTATCTAAGTAACCTTTATGTAAATAGTAACAACATTATCATTAATAGATAGAATGCTACCTTTGGGTGAAATTTCAATTGTGCATCCTTCAACTAAATTGACGAATTAGCAAATGGGTAGGTGCAACTATACAATCACCAGCATCTCATCAAGAGAGAGAGTAAAAGACAAAAGTTTGTGAGATAATTTGTTATAACATACTATGAAATACCGCTCACTAACTTATAAAGTTAAACAATGCCTAGGTAGCCTCGAACCTAATGGAAGTGGTCACAATTGCCTACCTAAATAGTTTTATTTGGTGGTCATGCAAACAAGTCCCATTATACTTCCATAGCCTCCCAAATACATGCCCATGAGAACACTTTTGTTATAGACTTCAATGAATCCAAATACTCAACTACAAGGGAATATAAAATAATTGTAGAAGGCTAGTATAAGGTACAAAACGAACTCTTTATGGTCTTATTTAAATTGTCTATATTTTATTTGTATATATTCTATGTCTATTTAAAATCTAGTATTTGAATAACTATCTTATCTATTTTTGTTTTATAATTATAATAAAGGTAATAATTAAAATGTCAAAATTGAAAAATAAAAATTCACATACTTTTAAGAGACAAGATTTGAAAATATATATATATATATATATTATGCATTAGAGATTATTATTTTAATTGAAATTTTTGTAAATATGAATAAAATAAAGAATAAATAAATTCAACTTTATAGAATTTATAAGGATTTGTTGAGTATTTAATTTTAAAAGAAGGATATATATAAAATTATATTTCTATCTTTTTGGTGTTTTCTTCTTGCTAAACACAAGATTTGACTAGACATTAAAAAGACAACAAAAAGACCAAAAAATGATGAACTAACGTTTTTATGACCCTGTTTCAAATTTCAAATGAACCTCAATGTATAACACGTGTAAGATTGGGCAGCACGCTACAAATAATGGAAGATGAATGAAATATGAAAGTACCTTTTGAGATTGAGAGATATATTTATTATCGATTAACCAATCTAATAGTAAACTTAGCTCCCATGCTCTACTCGATTTGCAATGATACAACATCTGCAACATTTGA
This sequence comes from Lumnitzera littorea, assembly GCA_024138015.1. Classification (NCBI taxonomy): domain Eukaryota; kingdom Viridiplantae; phylum Streptophyta; class Magnoliopsida; order Myrtales; family Combretaceae; genus Lumnitzera; species Lumnitzera littorea. The sequence goes on from JAMXBB010000008.1 coordinate 24,561,123, forward strand.
TTTTTTAAACTAATCCTTAAGGTTGGTCTCAATTGAATGACGTAACTTCTTCCTACGTAACAAAAAAGTAATCCAATCCATGGCAAGCAAAGTATTGGATGATAAATACAGTGTACTAAGGACAATGGAAATTCAATTGTTATGTTCAATCAAAATCAATTTAATTATTACCTAGCATGAGCTACATTAAACATATCTTATTAGCACTTTGTTGGTGTCAACTTTGTTAGCTTAGTTATTCTCCATGTCCACTCTATTGCTAAATCAATCTACTCATCCTTACCTTAACTAATAGCTGCAAGGTTGAACAAAATGCTAAAATGTGTACAAATGTCCATACACTTGTCATAAAGTTGAATATGTGCAATTGTCCATGCATACTTGTTGAAAGCCAAAATAAAAAGAATGTTGCACATACTCTTTATAGTCACCTCTCAACCTCAATGGTCTTGAAGGAAATATCTTACTTCTAAATATCAACACTATGATTGAGCTATGTGTAATTAATTGCTTATGATGTGGTATTCTCGTGATAATTACCCAATGCAAGAGCCCTTACATCCATAGAAACACTAATCATGAAATCTTAGGCATACCTACAAAACTTAATTTAATGCTTGTGACTAAGCTACAATGGTAATCATAACCATATCTTACTAGTATCCCTTTCATTAGAGAAATTTAAACTTACTTCATCTATTCCTTAGGTATGTCATTGCTCGCTTGGTAATTTGATCGAACAAGTGATTAACGTCCCATCAAACCAATTTGACTAAAATTTTCCACCTGTAGTTGAATTGAGCAACCTACAAGAGGACATACATGGGAATAAGACATTAGGAGCATCATTTGTTCTAAAGAAAAATGAAAACATACAAGGATTTCAAGTGGCATGGATACATACATTCCATTTAGATCTCAATTTAGATCATTGCGTTGAATGAAATTGATAACATATACTCTGCATCCCAAGTTGTATAACGATACATGATATCATGGCATTAGTGAAATTACACGAACCTATAGATATAATGGGCAATGATAAATGTGGTGTACACTTTGGGACTTACTAGTCATCATAAGCTGCTCAATTGAGAACATTGCCTGAGTAGATGAAGTCCCATTAGTTATCATTTCCTCACATTTGAATCTTCTATTGGCAATGGAGGAGGAGTCGTAGAGCATAGAGTCCATAAATCTTAACTGTTCAACAACGAGGTATGTAGCAAAGATAAAAATGATGCTTACAATCTATTTGCAATACCCAAATATTACATTGATTAGGTATGTGGAAGGTGACCTACCACATCAAAGCATGTGGTCTCTCAAGTTTGCTGCATACTAGTTCTCAATCTAAGGGTATCAAGGACTAAGACATGTTGGCATCGCATGCATACTATCATCAAAATCTAGTAGTTGCCATCAATGAGCATGAAAATGTATGTCTTTAAGGTCCATTAAAGATAAATTAGCATAGGGAAATATATATTTTCCAAAAGTCCTAAGTATAAGTACGACCTTGTTGCAATAATCTAAACTCCCCATGAAGTAGTGGCAAAACTAAATAGCACTTTTGATTGAGAAATTACTTCCCAGCATAACTTATTATAAAGTACCAACGTGTGTCCATCACATATGTCATATTATTTTAATAGAGAACATGTAACTAAATTAAAAGCTCTAGTTTTCAAGGATTACTAAGAATAGTTGGGGCAAGAACCACCTCCTCTATGTAGAATTTGATGCCTTTTCCTCATAAGTTTATTTATATGCAACCATGTCAACGAATTATTTAAAGGTTAGTTAGTTATGGCCAACATAAATAGCCACTACATAAACACAATCTACTATGAACCATGAAAATAGTTACTCACACAGCTATCAACCCACATGTTCGGCTTTAACGTATAAAGGTTATTCCATGCAAGATGGTGGAAGCCCACATCAACAAACACTTTCCTAGTTAAGTTTATAAAATTATGGTTAAGCTGCTTTCAACTTCATAACCATTAATATGTATGTACTTATGTTTTGTCAAGATCATTGGCAAATGCATAGTTGATGATGGCTATCTCCATCTCTTTAAGGATAGAACATGGAGAATGCTTTACTTCTTTAGGAAACAAGACTCGAATATTCTACATAAAATCGATAAGATGTGAATAGAATTTAATATGCAGACAAATGTTGGAGACATAAAAAATGAGTAAAGAATGTAAATATCCCGGTGGATATGGATTGAAGTTGAATTCCACATCATCCATACCCTATCTTGAAATACATGCTTTTGTCATGAGACTAAGCTTTGTATTTGAAGTATGAGTTGACCTGTTGCATTTGCTTAATGGATTTTTGTATGATGTCCTTATACATTTACTTTTCTTCTGCTCATAGCTTTGCGTTTTGTCCTTAATCATAAAGGACGATGCAACCTCTGACCATTGTGTTGTATGGTTGTCCTAAACTCTACATCCATTTATCAAGCTTAACCTGTAATGCCCTAGAGCTTAAGGGTACCATAACCTACCACATATCCTTACCATTCGAGAATACATTAAGACTCTAAAATCAATTACAATATCCAAAATCACTTCTAACAATTTCTTATCAAATATAAAACAACAATTCTCCAAATACATCAATTCAAGTGACTCACGGATGAGTCACTTTAACCGCAAATATACCAAATAACTAAATCTGGATCTTCTACAATATACAAAACTAACCACCTCTCTTTCCTAACTCAATGATAGCAATTTCCATAGTTGTTGTAAATTTATCGAATTGACTAGCAATTGTAAATATAGAAGAGTAAGCCGAAGCCTAGTATGGGTGCATAACACACATGGATACTAAGCCTAAAACATTCATATGCATATAATACAACTGTAACAGAATATAAACAAACAATAGTTTAATTATCTTTAATTGATGCCAGCAATCAACAAAAGGGTACTCATAACCCTACCATGCATGATTTATGTCTATATATATAGGTAGATATAATATAAGTGTTCCTTTAAGTCCTTTATGCCTAGTGATGTATCTTCGGGGTCAAACACATGGAAAGGCACCATAACGAAGCAAACTAAAACAAATAGAAAAAGGTTAGCAAAGTTCGGGTAGCTACTAAATGGATATAATGCACCATTCAATCCTACTCAGCCAATAATCGGCCAGATATGACATACCAGTTTGAATTGAAGGGTTACTCATCACTACTTATTGCTAAAGGGAATAGATAAGAGTTAAATGATAACGAGAACACTAAGGTTGCTCAAAGTGAGTAATTTTATATTGAAAATTGAATGATATCCCGCATACAAGAAAGTGGAGATTTATATACCCATCCATTAGGGTTACTTTACATGTATGAAAAGATGAAAGGGTATTCTACACTAAGTTACATAAGACATACTGAAAAGGGGTAAAAGAGACAAAGAATATTCAGTGTAAAAAGAGAAAGAATCATTCTAGAATACTGTATTAGAAGACAAGTGTCGCTTGGCATCTGGATGGGAGAAATATGGTACAAGGTAAGCGGAAACAGAGCAACCATGTGGTTAAGGGCCGACTTGATGTAGATTAGGTCAAGGACAAATTAGTTCCTTTGAGGAGAAGTCAGCTTGATTTGGGGTCAGATGCTTGTAGTTGGGTCGAGAGCTCGCCTCGGCTATTCTTAAGCTATCTCTTAGGATAAGATGTTGCTGCTGGATAGGGCGGATCTAACACATGTAAGGATCTAATAGTCAAGTCGGAAGGAGATTAGCTTGGAATAAGAATCCCCGTTTCAGCTATAGCCTATAGTTAACATCCTCCAAGTGAGTCCTTGGAGTCTTTTAACTCGACTACACATGATTAGTTTAAGGGGTTAACTCTTATCATCTGCTTGGGGGTTAGAAGGATTTATCCTCAAATTTGAGGTAGTCTCTAATCTTTCTTTTAGGGCACTTGTTAAGTCTTCTACTGTTGGTTGGTAAGGGATCAGGTCAGACACATTGAAGGTGGAAGAAACTTCATAGTCATCAAGAAACTCGATTCGGTAAGCGTTGCAGTTAATTTTCTTTAGGACTTTGAACGAACCATCAACTCGAAGAGATAGTTTATTCTATCTCAAGTATAGGAATTGCTCTCGGCTGAGGTGAATCATATTAAGTCTTCGGGTTAGAAAGAAACAGTTCGGCAACCTCGACTACCAATCTCTTATTGTCTCTTATTGAACTTGGTGGTCTTCCTCGTTACAGATTGGTGTAGCTCATGCAATTTTTGGGCTCGGTCTACTCCCGATTAACTTTCTTCAATAGCTGCTAGGGTGCTGATCATGTCTAAGGGAATGGTAGGGTTAAGGCCATAGATGACCTCGAATGGGGTCTTCCAAATGGTGATATGGACAGTTCAATTGTATGCAAACTCCACAACTGGTAAGCACAAATCCCAATCTCTTAAGTTCTTTCCCATGACAGCTCTAAGCAGATTACCTTGCGTCTTATTTACCACTTTAGTTTAGCCATCAGTTAGAGGGTGGCTATTAGAGCTGAATACAAGTTTAATCCTAAGTCTTCTTCAAAGAGTCTTCCAAAAATAGCTCAAGAATTTTATGTCCCGATCTAAGACAATAGTCTTCGGTACTCCATATAGTCGGACAATCTCCTATAAAAATAATTCAATAATATATAGAGCATTGTTAGTTTAATGGCATGGAATGAAGTGTACCATCTTGTTAAAGTGGTCCATTACAACAAAAATAGAATCTTTTTCTTTAGATGTCCAAGGCAACCCTAGGACAAAGTCCATGTTGAGGTTGACCCAAGGTAAAGTAGGTGTTAGCAGTGACATGTATTCTCCATGGGGTTCTCTCTTCCCCTTAGTATGCTTATACACTTCATAACTACCAACTACCTTATGGACATCCTTTGTTAATCTTGGCTAGTAAAAGTTCTCTTTCAATAGACTAGTAGTCGTAATCTCTCCAAAATGACAAAATAATCCTCTACCATGAGCTTCCCTAATCAATAACTCATACGTGGAACAATTCAAAATACATAGTCTACAAACCTTAAACAAATAGCGATCCTTGAGATAATATCCTTTTACAGCAATTTCGTCTTTACACAATTTTATAATAAGGCCGAAATGAGGATCATGAGCATACTGCTCAATAATCAGTGAGAATCCTAATAATTTTGTCTGTAAAGTGGTTAGCAAAGTTTACTGTTGTGACAGAGTATTGATGACCACATTTGCGCTTTCCATTTTGTGTCGAATGACGTACAAGAACCCCTCCATAAACTCTAACCACTTGGCTTGTCTCTTCAAAAGCTTGTTCTGACTCCCAAGATGCTTTAGAGACTCATGGTCTGTATAAATAACAAACTTTCATGGCAACAAATAATGTTGCTAAACAGTAAGGGCTCGATAAAGAATAATTTAGGGCTAAGCCACTCAATTTCTCACTATAGTAGGTAACGGGTCGTCACTCTTGCATTAGGATAGCACCAATTCTAAATCCCAATGCATCGCATTCTAATTTGAAAGGCTTATCAAAATTTGGCAGTAATAGAACAAGTATTAAGGTGAGTTTTTCTTTGATCTCTCTAAAGCTCTATTCAACTCAGTCGTTCCACCTCAATCCTTCACTCTTCTTTGTCAATTCGGTCAATGGGGCGGCTATTGTACTAAAATCCTTAATAAATCGCCTATAGAAAGAAGTTAGGCTATGGAAACTTCAGACCTTAGTAACATTCTTCAGCATCGGCCATTCTAGAATAGCTTGGATTTTCTCCTCATCTGCTCAAATTCCTTCCTTGGACACTACAAACCTTAGGAATATCACTTCTCTCTAGCATAACATATATTTCTTTACATTCCCATACAACTTCTCGATTTGCAAAATATCAAATACTTTGTGAAGATGTTGAACATGGTCATTCAAGTCGGCACTGTGTACTAATATATCATTAAAGTGCACGACCATACATCTTCCAATTAGGGGCCACATTACATGGTTCATTAATATCATGAACGTGCTTGGCGTATTAGTAAGTCCAAACGGCATAACCAACCATTCGTAAAGTCCATACATAGTCTTAAAGGCAATCTTCCATTCATTGCCCGATCTCATGCAAATTTGGTGGTAACTACTCCGTAGATCAATCTTCGAAAATATTTTGGTGCCATGAAGCTCATCTAACATATTGTTGAGCCTCAGTATTGAGTATCTATACTTGACAGTAATTCGACCGATTGCTCAGCTATCGATGTACATATGCCATGAACCATCCTTCTTCGGAATGAGCAGAGCTGGTATAGCATAAGGGCTCATGCTCTCCTTCACATATCCCCACTTATTGAGTTCGTCCACCTATCTTTTCAGCTTGATAGCCTGCTCAAGGTTCATCTTATATGTAGGTCGATTTGGCAAAGCAGCGCTTAGTTGTAGATCAATACAGTACTCTATGCTTCAAATTGGTGGCAATCCTCTAAGCAGTTCTTCTGAAAATAGGTCAGAAAACTCATTTAGCAAGCTTCGAATTTATTTTGGGATATCTTGCAATTGCCTCATCTCCATCAATCTTCTAACCAACAAGAACATCAATTTATCAACCTTCTTAACAAATCAGAGCTCTTTACAGCTCATCACTAAGGCTTTCTTCTTACTAGCTTAGGTAAGCTGATTATGAGTTCCATTTACTTAGAACGGGGTTAGGGGTTACAATACTATCCTCCTTCCATCCTTAACAAAGGCATGGGTGTTCTTATACTCATCATGCATAACACGTCAGTCGAACAACTAAGGTCATCTAAGCAGCAGATGTGAAGCTCCCATGGGGACGACATCGTACATTACTTCGTTCCTATATACATTTCCAATACTAAATGGTACGGTTACTTATTCAGTTACATGCAAAGCATCTTTATCATGAAGCTAATGTAGCTTATAAGGTTGAAGATGCTTTGAGGTTAGCACACCCAACCTTTGCATAAAGGATTGTACAACTACATTTATACAACTTCCTCCATTCATTATGATCGTGCATAATTAGCCTTTGATGGTACACTTGGTGTGGAATAAATTCTCCCTTTAGTCCTCCTCAGAGTTTGGCCAAGAACTCAAGACTTGTCTCTAGACTAGAGTCATTACTTCTCCCTGGTCGGTATAGACACAAGTCACCTCTTCCTCTCCAGCTTCGAGTTTTCCAACATCTTCTTCCTTTTCGGACTTACTTTCGTTGGTACTATCCACTACATCTTCTTGGAGCATCATGACGCATTAGTTTGGACATTCAATGGTCATGTGTCCGAAGCCTAGATATTTAAAGCACTTCACTTCACTAATCTTTTGTCTAAAGGTCTATCCTTTCTCATACATTCTTAAGGGCAGCCTAACTTCGACTTAGCCTAGCTGTCTTACTTGGCCATACTAACTTGCTCGACTATCATCAGGTCGATCATTCCTCTCCTTTGTCTTGTATGGCCTTCTCGAATCGGCTTATATAGGTTGACACGATACTGGGATTCGTGAGAGTATTAGCCCAAGTTGACTTAGAACATTTCTCCTCTACCTTTTGACCCTTTGTGCTATCTTAATGACCTTTTCTAACGTATAAAACCTCTGTACTTCTACTATATTGCAAATCTCATACTTGATCCTAGAAATAAACCTTGGTATGATATGGACCTCTAGTTCTTCTACATTGGCTTGGATCATTATCATCTAGAACTCCCTTACGTAATCATCAACAGATCAGCTTCTTTAACGAAGCTCCTACAATTTTGCAAACATATCTTGGAGGTAAGTCTCGAGCATAAATTTGCCTCTTAACAACCTTCTCATCTCATCCCAAGTTCTAACACCTAATCTTCCATCTCTTACTCTGGCAATATTCAGATTCTTCCACTACATGGTTACATACCCAGTAAACTCCAATGCAGCAAGTTAGACTTTAACCGCATCCTCATACCTATAACATTCAAATACTTTCTCGACCTTCTCTTCCCACTCCATGTATCCATTTTCATCTCTACTTCCACTAAAGGGTAGGATTTGCACTTTAACATTGTCTAACCCTCGAGGAACTCGACGTTGTTGTCCCTACACTTGGTAATAGTCTACTTCTTCACTAAACTCTTCAACATTCATCTCCTCATCTTCTTTCTCAATCTCCTCTAACTCCAGTCTTCATCTAGCAGCTATGTTTGCTACTCCTCTAACTCGTGGCGGTCAAATTAGGTAATTAGTTTGATTGCTTTGGCCATAGTGTCTCTCAAGGGCATCTTCCTGTGGGTTTTGCTACTATACACCTTGGGGTTGTTTGTTAACTTGTGTTGCGATGATTAGACTCTTAACAAGGGTTGTAAGTCTGTCAAGTTTATCATCAACCAACCCTAAGGTATTACTACCATTATGACAACGACCAGGCTGAACACTACTGCTCTAGTCACCAATGACACCCTGAACACTTGAATTTGGCATAATACAATACTTCTCTAGCGGATTAACAATTTGCTAATAACTTTAATACCAGATAGTCACTCAAACAAAATAGGGACAAACTTGCTTAGTTTTCATAATGAAAAAAATAGAGTAACAATGAAACCATACTTACTATCACACAAACATACTGTAGTAGCTACGGAAGGAACATGGTAGTCACTAACAGTAAAGTGAACCAAAACTTCACTATAACTTTGCATAGTCCCTCTTAAAACCGTACTTTGATACTAGTAAAGTTGATGCGTCTCTAGGAACAAATATATGGAGAGACATTACAACAAAGCAAAGCAAAACAAATAGAAAAAGGTTAGCAAAGTTCAGGTAGCTACTAAATGAATATAACACACTACTCGATCCTACTCAATCAACAATCCGCCGGTCATGATACACCGATCTAAATTGAAAGGTCACTCGCTACTACTCCTTACTAAAGAAAATAGATAAGAGTTGAATGATAACGAGAACACTAAGGTTGCTCAAAGTGAGTAATTATGTATTAAAAGTTGAATGATATCTCGCATACAAGAAAGTGGAGGTTGATATACTTGTCCATTAGGATTACTTTACATGTATGAAAAGACAAAAAGGTATTCTACGTTAGGTTATGTAAGACATACTAAAAAGGGGTAAAAGAGACAAAAGATATTTAGTGTGAAAAAGAAAGAATCATTTTAGAATATTATGTTAGAAGACGTGTTTAGATGAGAGAAATATGGTATAAGGTAAGCGGAAACAAAGTAACGCATGTGGTTAAGGACCGACTTGATGTAGATCAGGTCAAGGGACCCATTAATTCCTTTAAAGAAAAGTCAGCTTGATTTGGGGTCAGATGCTTATGGTCGGGTTAGGAGCTTGCCTCGGCTATTCTTAAGCTGTCTCTTGGGATAAGATGTTGATGCTGGATAAGGCGGATTTGACGCATGTAAGGAGCTAATAGTCAGGTCAGAAGGAGATCAGCTCGAAATAGGAATCCTTATTTCGACTATGGCCTATAACTAATATTCTTCGAGTGAATCCTTAGAGTCCTCTAGCTCGGTTGCATATGATTGGTCAAAGGGGTTGATTCTTATCACTTAGAGTCTAAAGACTATAAACCTAAAATTCTAGCTACGTCATCCTATATGAAAGTCTATTAAAGAAACCTCGCATGTGATCAATGATTGCTCCTCCAGGAAATTGCTGTTGTAGGCCCTTAAAGCAAGCGGGTCAAGCATAACTAGCAATCAAGGTTAATTAAGCCATATATAAATTAGTTCGGTTATATTTTAAGTCTTAATAAGCACAACCATACAAACAAGCATCACTTACTTAGGATTGCTCTACAATCGCTAATAGAAACTCGAAACTTATAAGCCTAAATCAAAAGCACAAACCTCAACAAGGAATCCGATAACCATCACAAATTTATTTGAAAAACAAGCGTACATATTAACCTTCAGGAATTTGATAACTAAATTCTATCTAGAAGTTATCTATGAACCTAGAAGTTATCCAATCAAAGGTTTTGAAAGAAAATAATTGAATCCAAACATAAATCACTAATAGAAATTAAAGATAGCATAAATACGTAATATGATAAAGTAAAAAGTTAACATATTTATATAATATTATTTAATTACTAAAAATGTAGGTTATGATATATATATATAAGAAAAAAATAAAGTGGACACACGATGAGGGTGTCAAAAATATATAATTTTACTAATCGATACAGAAATAAAAGAATACATACTTAATCGGAAAACATTATATTTCGTAAAAATACGTAAGGAAGGACATACTAATAATTGAAATCCAATTTACAAATAATTTAATATACTATATAATTATAATAACTATCATCATAGAAATACTTAAATCGTAATGCCATCAATATTAACAATAAGACATAACAAAAATAAGATAATATCATTGTAAACAAAATCAATACTTAAAATATGTATATGATACAGATATTAACGTAACTATATACTAAGCTAGAAAATAGTGACCTAACTCAACAACCATACATATATCTACTAATTTGATACATGACACAATTTATAACAATTTTTATATAAAATGATAGTACAATAAACTAGATAATTCAATTTATATAAGAAATTTATTTATTAGAAGAATAATTACTTTTTACAATAATCTAAGAAAATAAAAATTAATATACTATGTACATGATACTGAGAAATGATATAAAGTTAACTTATGGAATAAAAAGCCAAAACAGTAGTACGGGATTGATATGAATCAATGCTAAATATGAATCTATTAGACACAAAATATGCATAAATTACAATTTGTTTAACAATATTCTTAAATAATTAACAAATACTAATTATTGAAATAGCTTAGGGTGCTTAGAAACAAAGATGAAACCCAAGTACACAGTAAGGAGAATCGGTTTTAGGGGTGAGCGATTTTAAGAGGCAAAGACAAGGATTGATTATAAGGAGCAAGGTTCGACTAATAAGGATTGGAGGAAAAATCCAAGAGTGAGTGAATTAGGGGAAAAGTGAGGATAGGATAATGAGGGAGGGGTCCAATACATGGTTGGGAATGGGGGCCAAGAGTGAGTAAGAGAGAAAGGATTGGGATTGAGGGTGTGTCTAAACAAAACAGAGTATGAAGGCAAAGGGGGTAGGGTCGGTATAAGAAGAAAGTGAGAGTGAGAGGTTAATTAGGTAAGAAAGAGGAAAGAAAGGAATTGGTTCAAAGGAAAAAGAAAATAAAGATTACAATGGATGAGGATGGAGTAAGGTAAGGTTTATGATTAAGTCTAGATCATTCCAGAACTTTTTAGAGTAGGGTATGCTTTTAATTAAAATAGAAAATAAAGAATTAATGAGAATATATAGTATTTAGAAAAATAAGCTATGTATAAAATATTGTAAGGTATATATAATATTGATAAAATATTTATACTTTATATGTAAAATAAAATTTATTCTATTTATTGAGTACGTAAAAATAAGAATTTTACAAAAATAATATCGGAGCCTTAGATTAGACATTTATTCTATAAGATACGTTTTAGAATGAATTTAGAATTACGTAAAGTTTAATAACTAGAGACATTTTCTATTAGGAAGTAGTTTCTAATGATACGAGCTAAAAGAATTTTACTACTTAAAATAAATTACTATCTAACATGATTGGAGTGTTTCATAACCGTCTCATGCAAAACATATTAGCGTATGGATTTTCAACACATACTTTTAAGAACGAATGCATCCGAAGGGTAGGGTGATTTGGAGCTCCATAAAAAATGTACTCTAGGTAGGGTACTTATGGAAACTTGTACAACACGTCATCCTTTATTGCTAGGATGAGCCTTGTTAGGGCACCTTTGAATGTTGACAATTGTACAACTTATTTCGTCAACCCCTTTGGCAATATAATCTTGTGACAATATAATGGCATGTTGAAAGAACTGCTATGATAGTTATGTGCATTTATCCTACAACTCTACAATAGCATCTATAGTTTCTTGAAAATATCTACAATCATCTTATAATGTGAAATATAGTTTAGTTTGCAATCTAAGTACTAATATTAATGTGTGTAAATGGGGAAAAGGAAATACTTAAATCTTACCAACTCGCTCTTCATCACATGATGATGCACCATTTTCTCCATGTATACATTGCCATCCCCCTTTTGTATAGGGGAAGACATTGATGCTAGAAAGAAAGCACATCCTACTATAGACATGAGGTAAAACAGCCGCAAGCATTAGAACAATTCAAATGCAAAATTTTCAATGGATATAATTCAAGAATTTGAGAATACATAATCAGAACCTAGAGGAATTTAGCACATCCACTGTTATGTTTCGTTATTTGCAATGCCTGAAGTTGCAAATCACATGCAGTAGATGTTAACTTCAATATAGTTTGTTCTTTTCTTTTATTTTTTGTCTAACAAAATGTTGTGCATCCAACTAAACATGTGTTACACCATTCCTCTATAAGTTCTATTATCTCCATTGTATGTATATTTATTTACTAATAAAGGTACATATGCATATATAAATATTTATATATACAATATATGTATACATACATAAGTAGATGCATACATACATACATAATTTTCCTATACAACAAATATATTTCGACATATATATATTTACATATTTATTCATACTTATTCCATACGATACATGATAACTTTGATTTTAAATATATTTCACATGATGATTTTATAGTATTTCCCTTACATTTTTAGTTTTCTTTAAAGAAATTGATACTTAATTGAATAAAATTTTGATTTCAAGGTTTGAACGCGTTCTTGGATTGAAAATGAAGAAAAGAAATCAAGTTTCACTCAATTTGGAGTTCAAATGAATGAGTTTTGAAGTTTTGAAGTTACACAGTCTGGGACACTATCGTATCCCCAGGCTGTGTCCATCCAGGAAAATTTGCCAAGGTTAGAAAGTTACACGACCTGAGGATACGACTGTGTCCTAGGCCGTGTTTGGTGACAAAAACGAAACCTTACAATACATTATAAAAGGACATACTAGGGTTTCAAAAAGAGAATTGGACATAAAAGAGAAAAGAGACTTGAAGAGAAGGAGAAGAAAAAGGCGAAAACAATACCCAACTTCAAGATTGAAGAGATTTATCATCAACAAAAGGGGTTTTCATGTTTTATTTATTAGTTTTGTTGGAATTCGTTTTTAGTTTCATTATGATAGCTTAAAACTCTTGTATTTAGGATTATGGAACCTAGGGTTTCATGTGACTATTAGATAGATTGATAATTTTCAATAAAGTTTCTATCTTTTCTTAATTCAATTATGTTATTTAATTGTTAACTGATATTTCTAGAGTATCAATCTATGATATTATGTATGATGATTGAGAAATTACATGTGTAATTAGATCTTTATATAATTGGAGAGAATTACATGTGTACTTAAAGATAAGATACATGTTTCTTCCGAAAAGTTGTTCGTTTGTGTGAGAATTCATTATACATTAATGCAATTCTAAGTTATATTACTAAGTGAAGAGATTCCGGTAAATAATTTAGGATTAGGGTTAACATGCTTGAGAAAGATATTAACTTTAATTATGAATCCCTCTAGTCAAGAATAATAGAAATTGAATTAAATATATTTTAAGCGGTCACATGTTAAACACTAGGGGAAATAATTCCTAAATACGTTATTGCATTCTTGAAGTCGTTCTTAGTTTTATTACTTTCTAAATTGCTTAATCAAGTTTCATAATTAGGTTAGTTTGTTAATTTTAGTATTTTTAATTTATTCAACTCAACACGATTTCCCAGTTAGATAATAGAGCTAAGGTTAATATTAGTACTCGAAGTCTCTGAAGGATCGACTCGGACTCACATCTGCTATATTAAAAATGATAGGTGCACTTGCCAAATATCAAGTTTTTAGCACCGTTGCCGGGGATTTTCGATATTAAGAACACTAGTTGCTTTATTACTTTGACCATTTTTTTTTTCTTTCTTTTCTTTTGTTTTCATTGTTTATTTTTATACCTAGAGCTGCAATTGATTCTATATTTCTTGCCCATATAGTGCATAACTCGAAGCAACCCGGAAGATTTAGTAGAACTTGATCTTGAAATTGAGAGAATTGTCCTTCAAAATTTGAGATCGCAACCTAGACAAATTGTGGCAACCATAGACGATGAGTCAATCGTTGAGATTAAGGAAGAAGGTGAAGAGGCCAACACTCAATTCATCAAGCAAGAAGATCCATCACACATAGCTAACAATGGTAATTAAGCAAATCGAACAATGTCCGACTATTCAAGGCCTACACTTATTGGAGTTGACTCTAGTATCGCAAAGCCAACCATTGCAGCTAATAACTTCCAAACTGCACCTAATATCATACAAATGGTGTAACAATATGTTCAGTTTGACGGTCTCCAAGATGGAGATCCTAATGCCCACATCTCTAGCTTTCTGGAGATTTGTGATACATTTAAAATCAACAGAGCCACGGATGATGCCATCCGATTGCGACTATTTCGTTTTTCCTTGAGGGGTAGAGCAAAACAGTGGTTAAACTCTCTACCACGAAATTCGATCATAACTTGTAATGAATTGGTAGAGAAATTTTTGGAGAAGTATTTCCCACCTGCGAAAACCGCTAAACTCGAAACGACATTTCTTGTTTTGCTCAATTGGAAGCGGAGACCCTATATGACACTTGGGAGCGGTTTAAGGACTTGCTCAAGAGGTGCCCACATCATGGCCTCCCACTATAGATGCAGATTCAGACCTTCTATGATGGTCTCAATTTATCTACGAGACAAATGATTGATGCATCCGCAGGAGTTACTTTGAACACAAAGACGCCAGAGCAAGAACAAAACCTAATTGAAGGAATAACGATGAACAATTATCAGTGGGAAAGCACTAGAGCCAAGCAAAAGGTTATGGGAATTTATGATGTGGACTTAACTACTGCTCTGGCAGCCAAGGTGGACCTATTGAGTAAAAAGATTGATGTACTCTCTATTGGCCCTCAACAAGTATAATCGGATGTAAGTGACTTTGGTATGCAGGGTTATGGAGCACAAGAACAACTGGAACAGGTAGATTATCTAAGAAATCCACCCAAGCAACAAAATAACCCGTACAGCAACACTTATAATCCCGGATGAAGGAATCACCCTAATTTCTCATGGGAAATCAAAACTAAGGCCAGCAGAAAACTAACTTTGGCCCACTTGGATTTCAAAGACCATTCCCACCTCCTCTTCCTCAAGAAAAGAAGTCCAGTATGGAAGAACTTCTCACAAAATATATTCAAGGCAATGAGGCTCGCTTATCCAATATTGAATCATCGTTAAGGAATCAAGAGGCTTCCAATCGTAACCTTGAGAACCAAATTGGTCAACTTGCAAAGCTAATCTCTGAAAGACTACAGGGAACGCTACTGGGGAATACAGAACCCAATCCAAAGGAACATGTCAAGGCAGTGACACTTCGAAGTGGGAAGGAGTTGCATCCTAAGAGGAAGGTTAGCGAGGAGACTAGTAAGAGCAAGGAGGGGATGAAAGCAACAGAAGACGTAAAGTCATCTAAGGCGAAGGAATATCAACCACCTATCCCATATCCCCAAAGACTCAAGCAAGATCGCAATGACCAACAATTCAGTAAGTTCCTTGACCTCTTTAAACAACTGCATATTAACTTACCTCTCGTTGATGCCTTGTCATAGATGTCGAAGTACGCTAAGTTCTTGAAAGATTTGTTAACCAACAAGAGAAAGCTTAAGGAGCTTTCTACAGTCATCTTGGGTGAAGAGTGTTCAGCGATCGTACAAAACAAGTTGCCCAAGAAGCTAAAAGACCTAGAAAGTTTTACAATTCCTTGTCATATTGGTAACTTATTAATTGACAAAGCTTTAGCTGATTTGGGTGCTAGCATCAATTTAATACCTTATAAATTTTTCAAGAAACTAGGATTAGGGGAACCTAAACCCACACGCATGAGCTTGCAATTAGCTGATAGATCTGTGACGTATCCTAGAGGCATTATTGAGGATGTATTAGTCCAAGTGGGTAAATTTATTTTTCCAGTTGATTTTGTGATATTGGATATGGATGAAGATTTTGAGTTGCCCCTTATCCTAGATAGACCATTCTTAGCTACCACTAGGGCTATCATTGATGTTAGTGATGGCAAGCTCATTCTTCGAGTAGGAGATGAAGAGATCATGTTTAAAATTTTAGAGGCTATGAAAATGTCTTTCGATCAGGATGATACTTGCTACCTTTTGGATGTTACTGATACTTTTGTTTCAAGTTTTATGCAGGACGTTCTTTTTAAGGATCCGCTGGAGAGTTGCTTACAATTAGGCATGGAAGAAACTTCGGAAGATCCTATCAAATCCGAGGTGGTAGCCCAACTGGAGGCAAATAAACCTACCTCTATTGAGAAAGGGTTTGAAGAGTTTGAAAAGAGGAAGGAAGTACAGTTAAAACCTTCGATTGAGGAGTTACCAGTATTGGAGCTAAAGCAATTACCTAACTACTTGGAATATGCATTCTTAGAGAAGGAATCTAAATTACTGGTAATTATAGCATCCAATTTAGAAGAAGAACAGAGAGAAAGGTTGCTGAAAGTACTCAAGGAGCATAAGAGGGCCATTGCTTGGAAAATATCTGATATTCGAGTTATCAATCCTTCCTTTTATACTCATAAGATTTTAATGGAAGAAGACCACAAGTCGGTTGTACAGCCCCAGAGATGCTTAAATCTAAACATGAAAGAGGTAGTCAAAAAGGAAGTTATCAAACTCCTTGATGCAGGTATGATATATCCTATCTTTGATAGAGCATGGGTTAGTCCAGTGCAAGTAGTTCCAAAAAAAAGTGGGATGACAGTAGTTCCTAATGAAAAGAATGAATTGATCCTAATGAGAACGGTAACAGGTTGGCATGTATGTATTGATTATTGAAAGTTAAACGATGCTACACGTAAGGACCATTTCCCCTTACCTTTTGTTGATCAAATGATAGAACGACTAGCTGGACATTTATTTTATTGTTTTCTAGATGGCTTATCTGGTTATTTTCAGATACCTATTGCACCAAAAGATCAAGAGAAGACCACTTTCACTTGTCCTTATGGCACCTTTGCTTACCGCAGAATGCCTTTTGGTCTTTGCAATGCACCTGCTACATTCCAGCGATGCATGTTAGCCATTTTTGATGATTTGATTGAGGACATAATGGAGGTATTTATGGATGATTTTTCAGTTTTGGCAACTCATTTGACCTTTGTTTGAATAATTTGGACAGGGTACTTACCAGGTGTGAAGAGACCAATCTTGTTCTCAACTGGGAGAAGTGCTACTTCATGGTACAAGAGGGTATTGTGCTGGGCCATAAGATCTCATATTGAGGAATTGAGGTGGATACTGCCAAAGTGGATGCAATTGCAAGACTCCCATCTCCAACTTCGGTTAAGGCCATAAGAAGCTTTTTAGGACATGTAGGTTTTTATAGGTGATTTATCAAGGACTTTTCGAAAATTGCCTACCCTTTGACTAAGTTATTAGAGAAGGATGTACCTTATGTTTTCTCTCAAGAGTGTTTGAAAGCTTTCAATATCCTTAAAGAGAAACTTACCAATGCTCCAATCATGGTAGTACCTGATTGGGCACTTCCCTTTGAACTTATGTGTGACGCAAGTGATCACGCAGTCAGGGCAGTGCTGGGGCAAAGGCGGAACAAGTACTTTCAACCAATTTACTATGCTAGCAAAACTCTTACTAATGCTCAGGAGAACTACACTACTATAGAAAAAGAGTTGCTAGCAATTGTTTTTGCCTTTGATAAGTTTCACTCTTATTTGCTTCTATCTAAAGTGATTGTTTATACTGATCATTCTGCCCTTAGGTACTTATTAGCAAAACCAGATGCAAAACCAAGACTGATTAGGTGGATCTTATTGCTACAAAAGTTTGATGTGGAGATCAAAGATAAAAAAAGGAGCTGAGAATTTAGCAGCAGACCACCTATCTCGATCGGAGAATCCAAACTTGGAAATGCTCGGCGAGAATGAGATCAAAGATGAATTCCCTGAGGAGTGACTCTATGCCATCGCCCAGGTAAGTGATATGGAAATTCCTTGGTTCGCAGATATCGCTAATTTTTTAGCTGCTAGGATTATACCAAGGGGACTTCTACACCAGCAAAAGAAAAAATTTTTTTCTGATGTGAAACATTATTTTTGGGATGATCCTTACCTGTTTAAAGTATATGTAGATCATGTTATTCGAAGGTGTGTACCACACCTCAAAGGATGGAGAATTTTGAGCCACTGTCATTCGGGGTCTACGGGTGGGCATCATAATGCCAATAGGACAGCTCATAAGGTCTTAGAGGCTGGATTTTATTGGCCTACCTTATTCAAAGATGCCCAGAAATACGTTGAGATTTGTGATCGTTGTAGCGACCCTAGGAGGGGCCTAGTAGTATTGCCTAAAATTTCCATATCACGTGTGCACCCATGATAAGAAAATCGCCTTACAAGTCAGAGATTGCAAAAATCTAAATAGTTGTTTACTAGAGTCTTCAATTTTAATTCATTGACTCATTATATAATATATATATAATTATGGATATCCAATTTTTCCACAATTCCTCAGAACCGCAGAGAATCGGTATCCCCTACCAAAATAATGAAATAAGATAGACAATTTTAGAAAATTCTAAACTTACTAAAGACAGTAAACTTAAATGAGACATTAGTCATTTTTCGGAGCATTCCGAATTAACTACACAAGCTTTTCATCATATTGATTCAATGGTAGCACTCTGCACTCGATTCCTATCCCCTTTCCCAACTATCGATCAACCTGCAAGGAAAAGAACTGTTGGAGTGTAAGCTTACACTTAGTGAGATAATTACCCTCGTCAATACCACATAGCAGAAATTTATTATATGCACAATCATATGAATGCATGAACAATCAGTATGCCAAAAACGCATGCAGTGACCTAGGAACTGCATACGACTCAGAATTACGCCCCCTGAAGTCGGGGTTTGGAGATAATTAACCGACCCAAACCAAAATCCGGGTTCTAGACCTTGGGTTTTAATTCATTAGCACTATTGTGCTTAAGTCAAAACAAAACTAAGTATATATCTACATATATATACTTTCCCTACCGAATAATAAATTATATTCTCAAAATCCCAAGTCTAGCGGTGTAGTGGCCTCCGCAATCTACAAACACACGCCCTAAGCAGAAGCCACAAGACTCGGCCCCTCGCTGACGGTTGGCGTCTCCCAGCGCCTAGTAAGCCCATCAGCTTAGGTCAGAGACTCAATATATATATGATGGCATAGCTAGTGCCCAATCCTGCAGGAAACTCGTATTCCTGTGAGTCCCCTCCCATCTTTTACGTGAAGCGGCAGTCGGTGTTATCCGTATGCAATATGGGGTATGCATGATTCATTTTGATTTCTTAATCGTATAAGTGATTAACTCGATTTTCAGGGTGATCAGACAATTTCATTCCATACGATTCACATGTATATATAATGCAAGCAATTCCCATTATTAGATATAATTAACAAGTCATCACATTCATCCACAGATTCATACACATGCATTTCCCATATCCCACAAGCATCCAAATTCATATATATAAGTTTAGGTGCATCTATTCTACAAGCACAATCAAGTAAAGAGTCATTGGGAATTTACTCACTCTGCCATGTGGGTCAGTCAAAATAATCCGGAGGCAAGTCCTCTCCGTAAATAGTGTCCCTTGGTCATTGAAATAATTTTTATAAGGAATTGAAACAAACTTAAGAAACTATGTAAGTTTTCTTTAAGTTATACTCTTGACTAGTTTTTGAAATTTTTCCCGGTTTTTACCTAAAGTTCAATCGCGTATAACTTTTTCGTTTTAAATCCGATTTTTATGATATTATAGTCAATCTTCATCGTTTTCGAGTGTACTTTAATGTGGTAAGGTTAGATTTTCGAAATGAGGTATACAATTCTGTCCATGGGTCAGAACAGTAGCGTTCCTCATGTGTTGGAGTGTTTTTGGGCCTTGTTTGGTAAATGGGCTTTTTGATAACTTGAGAAATTCCTTGGGCTTGGTCTTTAGATTTTATCCTAAGCTTAAAATACTCCTTGAGATCAGATTTATAACTTTGATTTATATTCCTAAGGCTAACAACCACTTCTTGGGCCTTTTAGTGGGCTTAAGTTATCAAATGGGCTTGTTTTTGGTTCAAACTAAAGTTAATGACTTTGGTGGGCTTATGGGGCCTTAGGTGGATTTCTTATGGGCTTCAAAACAACTTCTCTTAGTACTTTAAGTTGCTGGTCAGATTTTTATTGAAGACCCATCTTAATGTTCTAAGCTTGTTTTGAGAGTTTTAGGCCCGGTTTTGAGTTTTAGGCTTTGTATGCTAATCATACTTGCTTTAGTTAATCTTTTCGCTTTGTTCTTTCAATTTTATCATATTTTTAGGCCTCATTTACCCACGTTCCAGATCTGTTCATGTTGGTCCTAAGGGGTCCTTACTTGGTTTTTCAACTTGTTTCATCATTTCCTTAAGTGTAGGTGGTAGATTATGCACTTAACTACTTGTGTATAAGTCTTAACTTAAGTTTCCTTCCATCAAATGATCCTTTAACTCATGCTCCACATAAAGAAATAAAAGATCTTATACTTCATAAAACCTCCATATCATAGCTCATGTCATACAAAGTTGATTTCTTCATAAAACTTCATGTGATGGATTTTTCCTTAACTTAAATCTAGATTTGAGCATGTTTAATTTAATGGAAACAAAATCAACATTCAAATGATCATGGAACCTTCACGTCCAGCATGCTTACCCTTCATTAAAGTTTTCATTTCAAGATTTCCTTAGCTTAAAATCTTCCATTCAAAGCATTAAACAAATGTCCATACAAAACACCAACTTTACATGCTCATATTTCAACTTCATGTAATGGTTTTAGGGTTTGTTTCTTAAAACGAATTTTTGTGCTATAACAACTCAAACCTTACTCATATCTTCAAGAAATCCAAGTCTTCTAACATAAATATTAATCCACACATCACAAGAATCACTTACTCGTCCTTAATGCAAAGTTTGGTGGTTGTGCACTAAGGTTCCTCTTAAGCCTTTAACTTTGCTTCCTCCTTTTTGCTTACCTTTTGAAACCCGAATCCTTTGGTCTTTTGGAAAGGGGTTTATGAAAGATTCTAATGGTCTTAGATGATCTTAAATGATGAAAGAAAATGGCACATGAACAAAGAAAAAAAATGCCGTGAGTTGAAGCTTTCAAAATGGAAGAAAATGGATTTTGTGGGGTAAAGTTGTTTCCCCTTTTTATGTTTGTTTCAAAAGAGAGAAAGATGAAGTGAAAGTGAAATTGAAAGGGAGAGAAATGGTGAAGAGTGTGGCCGGTTGGAAATGGAGAGAGAAGGAGTGTTTAAATGTCTTGAAAGTATTGTCTTAAAGCTTACAAAAAGTCAACAATTGCAACTCTTGATGATGTAAGCATTAAGGGGTGAATAGTGATGTGTAAGAGAAAGTGATTGATACTTGAAAGACAAGAGTATGGCCCCCCATTACTCCTTGTTTAAATCTGCCATTGGAAGTCTCTTTATGCCATGGAGTGGTCTTGTCACCTTTATTAAAGTTAAGCTCATGATTTCTTGTGAAAATTTGTCCATATGTAGTATAAGTGAAGAGGTGATAAGGAAATTGTCTTATCACTAGATTTTGATAAGTTATCAGTTGATAAATGATTCCAACTCTCAATTGATAAGTTATCTAAGGTGATTGGTTGGTCTAATTATTTATATGTAAGGCTTATGCATGAAGATAAGGGCATAGCCTTATAGAAAATTGTTTTAGGATTTTTATCTTACATTGTTTTGTGATTTATGATTTGATTTTTGTAGAATTGTGAAATTTTCTAAAGTTGAATGGAATTATTCAAATTAAATTATCGATTAATTATTTAGGGTTAAAATTCCTTAATGGTTTTAAGGTTTAGGGTTTTAAGTAGCTTCAGAGCTCGCAGTTCTTCAAGCTCGGGTTTTATCGATAATTGGCTTTTGAATTGTAAAAATTTAATTCGTTTCTAAATGTAAACTTAAGTTTTTAGTTTAGTTGATCCTTGGAAACGTTCGGACAGTACTTTTGATTGAATCATGGGCCCACTAAAAGTAGGGTTTACATTTATCAATTGATAAGTTATTTAGGATGATTGGTTGGTTTACTTATTCATGTGTACAAATCTTATGTATAAAGATAAGGAGATTGTTTGATATGAAATTCTTTTGGAGTTTGTCTCTTAAATTGATTTGTAAGTTATGATTTAATATTTATAAAATTATGGAAGTTTCTAGAATTGACTAAAATTATTCAAATTAAATTCTTAATTAGCCGCTTAGGGTTACAAGTCCTTAATTGTTTTAGGGTTTTGTGTTTAGAGTCTATGGTTTTCGTATTCGAGTTTTATCGATAATAGGGTTTCGAATTGGAAAATTAAATTCGTTTTTAAATGTAAACTTGGATTCTTAGCTTAGTTTATCCTTGGGAATATTTGGGAAGTGTTCTTAGTTGAATCACAAGTTTGCTAAAAGTAGGGTTTACAATTTATCCATGCGTAACATGGCTTATGAGTGAAAATAAGGGAATTGTCTTATATGAAATTCTTTTAGGGTTTGGTCTCGAATTAATTTGTAAGTTGTGATTTGCCTCTTAAGAAATTTTCAAGTTTTCTAAAGTTAAATAAAATTTATTGAAAATATATTTTTTATTATTTATTTAGGATCGTAAGTCCTTGATCATCCTAGGTTTTAGAGTTCGAGTGAGTTTATGCATGTTTTAGAGTTTGAGTGAGTTTATGTATGTTTTAAGGTTTTTCACCAACTCGGAAATAATTTACTTACACTTAGGAGCTTAAGGATTAATTGGCTTAATTATTTAGGAACATCGTTTTATTATGCAACATATATATATGATTTATGGCTTTTCAAGCGTTAAGATAATTTTATAGAGTTTTAATTTAATTTATTTTTTTAAGTACACGTATGTAGGGATTGTGGTTTTCTTGCATGATAAGAGTTTTCAAATTATATAATTGGGTCTTTCAAGTTCGTTTTGAGTTCCAGGTTCAAAATTTTAGTCGGTTTTCATTTTATGTAGTTTTATTGATTTAGAGAAATGTCTACGACACTCGAATCCGATACTATGTTTAGGAGGTTGAATTTACAGAGTCTACAATCGTTGCCAACAAGAGGGGAATATATCTCGTAGGGATGAAATGCCACAAATCCCCATCATCGAGGTTGAGGTATTTGATGTGTAGGGGATTGATTTCATGGGTTCTTTCCCAAACTCTAATGGAAATAAATACATCCTAGTAGCTATTAACTACGTTTCTAAGTGAGTGGAAGCTAAAGCCCTACCTACTAATGATACTTGGGTAATGAAAAAATTCTTAAAAGGCTTATTTTCTCTATTTAGCACCCTTAGGACAATTATAAGTGATAGGGGAACACACTTTTGTAATGCCTAACTCAACCAAGTGTTAAAACGTTATAGCGTTACACATAGAATAGCTACCCCGTACCACCCCCAAAGTAGTGGCTAAGTGGAAGTTGCCAATCATGATCTTAAGCGAATTCTTAAAAAAACTGTAGAGTATCATAGGAGAGATTGGTCAAAAAAGTTGGATGATGCTTTATGGGCATACAAAATCGCTTACAAAACACCACTAGGGACCACACCCTACCGACTTGTATATGGGAAGGCTTGTCATTTACTAGTAGAGATTGAACATAAGGCTTATTGGGCAATTAAGAGTGCTAATATTGATTTTGAGCGTGCTCTCACAAGAAACTTCAATTGAATGAGCTAGAGGAATGGCGAGCGAAAGCATATGAGAACTCCAAATTATACAAAGAAAGGGCAAAAAAGTACCACAATAAGCGAATCAAACAAGGTCGACAATTTAAAGAAGGTGATCAGGTTCTTTTGTATAATTCTCGCCTTCGTTTATTCCCAGGTAAGTTGAAATCTAGGTGGTTTGGACCATTTACAATTACACAAGTTTTCCCATATGGGATTGTTGAAGTTACACACCCGGAGAAAGGCACATTTAAGGTAAATGGGCAACAATTGAAGTTATACTTGAGTGGAAACTTGGAGCATGTTGGATTAGAGGAGTTTTATCTCCACCTGATAGAACTATCATGGGAAGACGTATCCCATCGAGCTATCGACGTTAACTATAGTACTTCTTAGGTGGCAACCCATGTCTAACTTTGCTTACACTTTAGTTCTTTAAGTTTATTCCATTTTATTTTTCTTTTATCTAACTTTGCTTTGCTTCTTTTATTTGTTTCAATTTTAGTCATAGGCTTTTCCCTTTTAGTTTCATTTTTTTTCCTTTCTCTTTAATTTTCGTTGTCTTATTTTTCTAGTTTAAGTACTTTTAGTTTTTTAAGTTTCTTGTATTTTTAAATTCATTAATTGAAAAAAAAAGAGAGAACAGAAAGTTACATAGGCATGGGATATGGTCGTGTCCCAGCTCGTATCCATCCATACCCCTTCAATGAACTAACACCCATAGAAAGCTACACGGGCATAGAACATGGTTGTGTCCCAGCCCGTGTGTGCCTAGTATTTTCGACCACCAACAGAAAGTTACACGGGCATAGGATACGGTTGTGTCCCAGGCCATGTGTGTCCAGATTTCACGATCGAACACAAGAAGTTACATGGGCGTGGGATACGGTTGTATCCCAGCCCGTATTCGCCCAGGTAAGGCACCTCATATAAAGAGTTACACGGGCGTGGGACACGATCGTGTCCCAACTCATATTTGTCCAGCACCCACACGACTCACCATACAACCTGCACAATTTATTACAACACACACACACTCTCTCAAACACTCACAAACCTCAACACATATTCATTTCAT
The DNA here is from genome assembly GCA_024138015.1 of Lumnitzera littorea. NCBI lineage: Eukaryota > Viridiplantae > Streptophyta > Magnoliopsida > Myrtales > Combretaceae > Lumnitzera > Lumnitzera littorea. The sequence goes on from JAMXBB010000008.1 coordinate 24,586,092, forward strand.
ATTCTCTTTTCTCTCCATCTTCTCCTCACGATCCCTGACATCACGATTCCTAATCCAAGTAAGTTCTCCTCATTGCTTTTGCTTTATCTTTCTCATTATTTAGGCAGGTTTAGCTACTAGACATTTCGGTCTTGTGTGAATTGGTACTTGCATTTGGTCTGAGAATTTATTTCGTTCTTTCATAAAAGACATTCACCATTGCCTTGTGTTGCTAGATTTTAATGCCTTTATGATGCCTCTTTTGGTTAGATATTCCTTATGATCTCTCAAATCCGAATTTTGTTTGACAATTTGATAATCATTATTCAATTGCACCAATTAGGGTTAGCATTGTGAGAGTAATTTTGGGTCATTTAGCGTCTTTGATGTGTTGGGATGCCTACGTTTCAAGCTGATTATAATGTAGTGGGTCTATTGTATAATTAGTTGGATACATTTGCTAGCCATTTCTTTTATACCAACTAGTTTTGTGGATGCACTCTACATGTTTGTTTAAATGTCTTAATGAGAATTCTTTCAATAAGCTTCACTATTAATCCTTTCTCCCTCTGTCTTCGTTTGAACTACGTATGGCAAGGATGCGCGTTTTTGATTTGGTTTGTTGTTTCTTTTCAAGCATTCAATGGCAAATCGCGCAAAGCTTACTGTTCGACGGAAATCTAAATATGCAACATCCTCTTCATCGCAAGAAGGTGCAATTGTTGAACCATTAGCCACTCTCCCTCCGATGGAGCACCCAATGCTTCAATTCAAGGAAGACTACCAATCGCAACGCTATAGTTTACTTAAGAATAAGCCTTTCAATGACACCCTTCGTCTGGATTGGGATGTTCTCACTCAATTGGAGCTCACAACAGAAATGAAGGAGCTCTTGGACGGAACCATTTGGGAGCGATTTTTATCTCTTGAAGCTCCCGTTTTATAAAGAGCTGATATTGGAGTTTTTATGTACTTACAAACTCGATAAAGAGAGTGCTAATGGCATGGGCCCCAAATGCAAACTCCATTTCACTTTGAGTAGCCACCCTTTCCACATGACCATAGCTCAAATATACACGAACAGAAGAGTTCCAACGTCTCTCATGTCGTTTTCCCCGTGGAGTAACACCAGAGACGTTTTGGAACGAAATTACTGTTGGTGATGCGTATGACCCAGCAAAGAGCAAGGCTTCTCAATTGGTCAAGCCTGAATATTGTGTTCTTCATTGGCTCTTTGCGCATACATTAACTGGCAGAGGCCTCAGCACCAGTGTGGTTTCCAACAAGGATTGCCTCTATCTGTACAGTGTTATTCATAAACATCCCATCAATCTCGCCATCGAGCTAGCTGAATTTTTCAACTACCAAGCCACCACTACCTGGAAGAAAGGGCATAGTTGTTGTGGCCCCTACATCACCTTACTCGTGCAGGCCATGCGGACTAAGGTTAGCGTTTGGCCCTTACTTACCTTAGTCAATCAAGTCACTCCTATGCAACTTAATTCATTCCGACTCATGAACCTTTTACCAACAAGACGTCAAGGTCGACACTCACGCAGCACATCTCGAGGTTAGACGTCTCAAGCAAGCTTTGAAAACAAATTTGATATGTTGATGTTTGAGGTTTGTTATATCGGAGAGAGTGTGGATAAACTTCATATCCGCCACGACAAAATGGAAAAATTTCTTAAGATGAAAGAGTCAGATGCACATGATGAGGATAGTGAGAGTGAGGAAGAAGATGATGAGGGTGGTGAGGCAGAGGCAGTTGGGGGAAGTAAAGAGGGTGTTGAGGGCAGTGACGATGATGATGATGCAACCATGGTGGAGGCACCATCTGATGAGGATGATGAAGAGGCGGATTCTAATCCCTCTTCTTAGTTCCTATATATATATATATTTTTTTTTTTGTTGTTTTTCATTGCCCAAGGCATGTGAAATCAGACATGTAATGATGATGGTTCCTCATTTTGAACTTCTTCACCTTATTTTCGATTGGCAGGGAAGTATTAGTTTCTTTTTCAGTACATATATTTCCTTTTTCCCTATGCTGATTTTTCTTGTTTCATTTCTTGCTGCTATGCTTTCTTAGTCGTACATTGAGGACACTATACATTATTAAGTGTAGGGTAGGGATATATATAAATTTGTTACTGTTTAGGAGACCAATTATTCACATTTGACCCAATTAATTTTTAAATTAACTTGCAATAGGTGATTAACAAGTGTTGAGCCAAATTAACTGTATCATCTTGATCATTATTGATCTTATTATACTTTACTAGAATTGATTAGTCAAATCTGTGGAGGGTAAAGTTACGAGTTATTTAGCTTGGGACTCTAAGACTTGAGATTAGAGCAACATCACTAGTTGAGAGTTAGTCATGGTTATTTTTAAATTTACTTTTATGTATACCTTTCTCCTAGAAATTTTTAAAAGCCCTATAATTTTTAGCAAACAAACAAATGAAATTCTTCTTTTGAGAAACCCTTGAAAAATCACAATGATTGAAGGTCAAAAGTAATAACAAGTGTATGAATAGAAAAAATTGGTAAGGATTCGTCTTGGTCCATCAGAAGAGTGATATTCAGTCCCAATGCCAATTCTAATGAAAAAAAATTGGTATGGATCGGCCTTGGTCCGTCAGAAGAGCAAGGTTCTTTTCCGTTATTGATATAAGGAATAAGTTGATATGGATCGGTCTTGGTCCGTCAAAAGAGTGAGATTTTTTCCCACCACCAACACAATTGTGCTTAAATAAAGTAAATTTAAAAGACCTCCCAACAAAAGCATGAACTAAGGGGATGATCAGAGGATGAGTGGATGTAAAATGTATTTGTTTTAGATTATGGTGCTTGATGAGATGGAAGAGAGAATTGTATACACTTTAGTCAAATGGATAAAATTTTTATGACTCTTTCTCGGTTAGCGAGATGTTAAATCCAATTTTTAGTTTAAGAATCCTTAGTTAAATGACTTGGGTAAACTTCGACTTTCATAAATTAACTAATGAACTCTAGTATTAAGTATTGTTGGAGCATTTGAATATGGTTAGGTAAAATTATGACATTGTTAAGGGTGAAATTGATTGACTTTATTATTGCGAGTTAATTGAGAATGAGTTTCTTACTTTTCTACAGGTTAAGTGTATTCATTCATCAGTTTCCTTAATAGTAATAAATTTTATTTAGCGTTTCTTGTCCCGAAAGTTTTGTTTTGATTTATTTGCTTGAGGACAAGCAATTGCTCAAGTGTGGGGAAGTTTGATAACTCTGATTTTAAACATATTTCACATGATAATTTTATAGTATTTCCCTTACATTTTTTGTTTTCTTTAAAGAAATTGATACTTAATTGAGTAAAATTTTGATTTCAAGGTTTAAACGTGTTCTTGGATTGAAAACAAAGAAAAGGAATCAAGTTTCACTCAATTTGGAGTTCAAATGAATGAGTTATGAAGTTTTGAAGTTACACAGTCTAGGATACAGTCATGTCCCCAAGCTGTGTCCATCTAGGAAAATTTGCCAAGGTCAGAAAGTTACACGACCTGAGGACACGATTGTGTCCCAAGCCGTATTTGGTAACGAAAACGGAAACCTTACAATACATTATAAAATGACATACTAGGGTTTCAAAAAAAGAATTGGACATAAAAGAGAGAAGAGACTTGAAGAGAAGGAGAAGAAAAAGGAGAAAGTAACACCTAACTTCAGGATTGAAGAGATTTATCATCAACAAAAGGGGTTTTCATGTTTTATTTATTAGTTTTGTTGGAATTCATTTTTAGTTTCATTATGATAGCTTAAAACTCTTGTATTTAGGATTATGGAACCTAAGGTTTCATGTGACTATTAGATAGATTGATAATTTTCAATAAAGTTTCTATCTTTTCTTGATTCAATTATGTTATTTAATTGTTAATTGATATTTCTAGAGTATCAATCTATGATATTATGCATGATGATTGAGAAATTACATGTATAATTAGATCTTTACATAATTGGAGAGAATTACATGTGTACTTAGAGATAAAATACATGTTTCTTCTAGAAAGTTGTTCGTTTATGTAGGAATTCATTATACATTAATGCAATTCTAAGTTATATTACTAAGTGAAGAGATTCTGGTAAATAATTTAGGATTAGGGTTAATATGCTTGAGAAAGGTATTAACTTTAATTATGAATCCTCTGGTCAAGAATAATAAAAATTGAATTGAATATATTTTAAGCGGTCACATGTTAAACATTAGGGGAAATAATTCCTAAATACGTTATTGCATTCTTGAAGTCTTTCTTAGTTTTATTGCTTTCTAAATTGCTTAATCAAGTCTCATAATTAGGTTAGTTTGTTAATTTTAGTATTTTTAATTCATTCAACTTAATATGATTTTCCGGTTAGATAATAGAGCTAAGGTTAATATTAGTACTCGAAGTCTCTGAGGGATCGATTCGGACTCATATTTGTTATATTAAAACCAATAGGTGCACTTGCCAGATATCAACACATGTTTATTGAATGAAATGTGAAATTACTTACGGTTGCACATTTGTTGTGTGAATAAAAAATAAGATTATGTCTATTAGATCTTCACATTTTATATATTTTTTTCTTTCTTCTTTTCTAGAAAAATGTAATTAGTACAACCAAATATTCTATATCACTATTCCTCCATGAGATCTTATATCTCTATTGTTATATATCAAGTTAAATATACATATATGTTTATAAAGGAAGGATTGGCAAATAAACATACAATTTTATATACATATATGTGTATATATTATGTATATTATACATAATATATTATATCTAAGGGAGAAGTATAAATTTAAAACTTAACCTTTACCACCTTTCCTATTTAAGTGCTCAACGTTTCATTTTTTTTTTATTTAAGTCCACTATGCTTGCAAGCAATGTCAATTAAAGACTTTTGTTAAGTTTATTAGTTTTCCTATCTAAATTAAATGATGTGACATTTTTTATTAAAATTTGTCACAAAATGGATGGCTACGTCAACATACTCTTTGGATCATTGTTGGTCCCAATAAGATATCAAGAGTGAGGTGAATTGATATCTTATGTAAAAACTAAAACTTTTGATTTAAAAACAAAATCCCTCTTAATATCTTAAGTGGAGTGATAAGTAGTTGAAAATTGATTGCTAACTCAAGGCGCAAATAATAACAACAAAGATTAGAAAGTAGATAAGATAGAAAGTAAAAAGATCAAGCAAGTGTTTTTATAGAGTTTCAGCCTTTTGTCTACTGCTCTCTTCCAACTCCATTACTAGAAACCCGGTCTTCGTTACTAATGTCGTTCCATTAGTCCAAATTTTTTAATAAACAAATATCAATGAAAGATTATAAGGATATCCAATTGTTTCTCTATCCTATCTCACTATCTTCTTTTTAAGCTATACATAGAACTCAGAGAACTCCCTAATCCTCTCACACTTAAAACACAAAATTAATAATATTTACAATGAAAGTGAAACAATACAATCAAAAAGCTCTTTACAACTTTTGCACAAATACAATAACAATGAAATAATGAAACTATTTTCACTCAGTCTCTAACTAAGTTTCTGACATAGTTTCTGATAATCTACTCGAGAGAATTTTTAAATTCGGTTATGATATTGAGTATGCAGTATAGTATCTTGAACATCATCATCTTTAAATTGAATAAACTCTTGTGTAACAGCTAGAAACGTTTAGTTCCAAATTTTTCTTCAAGATGTCTTTATTCAATCACAATTGGTTTTGTTGTTGGAGATATATCCTGTAAATATAGGATCCAAAAGTTTGAATTTTTGAAAACTTGAATCCTGCTATTCTTGATTTGTTTCTTTGCCAAGCTTGTGTAATTTGAAAGTTACTGCATGTTATGATAAGTTCCAATGCTTTGTTGACTTCATGGAAATTCAAAAACACATTTCAAGAAATAAGATAATGATGAAAAGATATGAACAAATCTTCATACTTCAAGAGACAGTCTAGTACTACCTATCTAACTACCGTGAACAAATCTTCTCCCTTCTTCAATATCTTTATTTAAATTTTGTTATAAAATTTCCGTAAAAGATCAAGTTGGACTTATCCAAAAAATTTGACCTTATCTTAAACAAAATATTCTAGAAATCTTGATTTTGTTTCCTATAAACTATACTATATCTTTACGTCGAGAACTTGCTAAAATCTTATATTTAAAATTTTTTAACACAAATTCGACTAAAAAAGCTTCATATAGAGATCTTGATATATAACTCTAATGCATAAAATCTTTTTTCAGTTCTTACCAAAACTATCAAAAAATGTTCTTCCTAAATGTATTGCTCAAACCATAATCAACAAATCTATATATTTGATATTAATCCAACTTAGATTCCCCGTGGACTAAATCCAACTTTAGTAGAACAAAATTGAACACATTACTCAAATATGCTCAAGAAAGTGGAGCTAAGCCTTCTTGTACATTTGTCCAACTTAATTTGTTCAAGTTAATTAGAAAAATACTTAGAAATAGCAGCTGAATATAGTACTAAGCATAAATCATGATATTCTGATCATTTGCTGATAAACATTCTGACACACATTTCGACAAACTTAGACTTATTTTCTTTAGAACATCCTGCATACTTAAAAAACTTGTTAAGTTCATATACATCTTTTTATTATTATCAAAATATATTAAGGGAAAACTCAACATTCTTCTCCTTTTTGATGATAACAAAACAACATTTACACAAAAAGCATGTATCATCACAAGCATACCATAAACAAAGATTAATTTTAAACTTTTTGACTAAATCTTGAACTTTCTGACTTTAAAATGTTTTTGTGCCTAATAATTCTCTCTTTTTTTGTTATCATCTTGAAGATACAAGTTCTTCCTCTAAACATAAGATAGATAAAGTATGAAATATATAAGGGAAAAGAGAAATTCATTGATTGAAAAAGCATAGTACATAAGTTTTGATAAGGTAAGAAACCTATGTGGATAACAAAACTAACTAACTAACTAAAATGGAAAAGATTCATCTTGTTAGAGAGAACAATTGACACAACTACAAAAAAAAAAAAAAAAAAAAAAAAACAGTTAAAAGGATTACATCTTTTGGGTTTTGGTTTTCTTGTGAGCTGATGTTTTTGCACATTTGTACTTTTTGGCTGGACTTCCTTGAGTTGATGAGAATTGCTGAACAAATTCAGTAGGAATGTGTGGAGGAATAGATATTGGTACATATGGTGCCAAAGCAAGAGAATTTCTAAAGCAACAACAGTTGTTGGCTTAAGTATAGTAGAATGATCTTGAGGAATTGATTTTTTAGAAAGTATTGAATCATGAATTGGTGTCAGGACCCTAAAAGGGGTCTAGTAGGATTGCTTGAAAATTTCCATATCACGTGTACACTCATGATATGGAAACTGCCTTGCAAGTTAGAAATTGCATGACTTTAAATGATAAATTACTAAGATTACTGATTTTTAAGTAATTAATTTATTGTAAAATATAAATATAAATCATTATAGATGTCCGATATCCTACAGTTCCTCAAAACTGTAGAGAATTGGTATTCCCTACCAAATAATAAGATAAGATATGCCAACTTTACAAAACTGTAAGAAGAATTAAATTATATTAAATTCTAACATATAAATATTTTCTACAAAGGATATTTATGTATCATTTATAAAGAACTCAACTAATTCTAACACTAATATACATATTTTCATCTTACACTCGACACTCGAGACTTATCCCAATCCTAACATAAGTAAACTTGCAAAAGAAACTAAAGGGGAATGGGCATAAAACAGCTCAGTGAGTTCATTCTTCACCACTACTTTTTAAGTAAGTTATCACACATTATTAAAACACTTGCAAGCTATCTACATACAAAATAAATGCAAGCAACACATCTATAAGGGTTCGGAACTATAGGAGGTGTAGAATTATGTTGTCTACACTTTAATTATCCCCTGTACTTAACTGCACAGGGCACCTTAACTTATCCACATGAGGCTGCCTAGGGGCACTACCTCTTTAGGCGGCACTCGACTATTACCCTAAATGAGAAAAGGGTTCCAATCTAAACAGGTAAACCCCAAACTAAAACTATCCACCATCTAAGGCCCCTTAGGCACAAACATGCAAGTCCTCTTTCAATCAAAATTATCTAAGGTCTCATATGCATAATAAAGTGAGTCCTCTTGCTATTAATTGGAGATCCCATACTAGCTTTGCCTTAACAATAAAATATCATTTCTAACATTGCGAACCCTTATTAAAATTGTACAAAATACATTAAGATTAGAAAAGCTTTTTCCAAAAATACCCTTTTCAAGATTTTGCAAAGCTAGCACTCTCCATCCATACATTTACTAAGTCATAGAAATGCGATGAATAGAATCAGTTATTCTAGTTAGATATTTTTATTTGTCAATTTTAAAACGGTGATCACACAGATGATAGCATACAAGAAAAATAGTCATTTGGACATATAGGTAACAACAAGCAGCAAAGCATCATACAACACGCATAAACAAGTAGCAGGTCATTAGAACTCCCTCACCTAGATTATTGCTCATTCTCTAAGCCTTTGGGGTTTTCAAAACTCGATATTGAAACACCTAAAAGATAATAAAACTTATAGGTATCTTGATAAACAGACTCCTTAGTTAACTAAAAGTTTATTATAGTTTGTCTAGTTTTCCAATATGACTTAAGTATGGCGTATACAGGGTTTATTATACTTTAGTGGGATCAATTATAACTATATTCGTATATTTGTAAGTTATGGTACTTTATGTATTTAATTACTTATCTCTTCTCATTATCAATTTACAGGGTCTATTTTATTACTTAGTTATCTTATTTATTCCTTTCAATTTTTATCTTACATCTTTAGTCACATGTAGCTTTTTCATCTTAACTTTGATTTTTACAATCTTATAGTCATTTGTTATTGTTTTCAGACATACGTTTACACAGTAAGGTCTGTTTTGAATGTTAAGACTCGTGTTTTACGATATAGACTAAATTTATTGAAATTTTAATTGTTGAAGCTTGAATATTCATATTGTTTATTTTTATATCTTATTTTAGTACTTAATGATTTAATTAACCCTTAGATTCTTATATTTAGATAATTTTACATTATTATTACTAGTATATGTATCTAAATAAGGCTAACTCAAATTGAGATGTATATTATGGGCTTAAAGTAAGTTTGGCCCATATATGTATACATTTGTACATATTGTATATTTTATTATTTTACTATACTATTTTTTAGTAATTTAAGTAATTATGCTATAATTTACTTATGTACTTATATATTCTATACATATATTATGTGTATATATACTTCTAATACACTTATATGTATACTAGGATACTTGTACATGTACTTGTACTTATACCCATATATACATACGGTAGTATACGTATTTTTATATGTATTTTCGTATGCCTTCTATACTCCCTTAAGAAATCTTCATAAAATCTATATTTTTGCATCTTATGGGCTTAATTAGTAAGTTATATGTATGTATACTTAGTATACTCCTCATTTTTGTTTATGTACATAAAAAATACTCTTGTATAAGAATCTTCCAACATATGTACATGTGTTCTTCTACCCTTATCTATATATATACCTACACTTATATCATGTATTTTACTAAAATCCACGCATAAGTATCTCACATGTATTCACATGGTATATGTACTCATGTATTCTACTCTTATACCCAAGTATTCGTAAACTTAGGTACATGTATATAAGAATCTTATTTGTCTCAATATACATGTACATATGACATATGAATTCTAAAACTAACCTGACATATACAACTAATTGCTAATTAAGATGGAAAACCATATAAAAACATACCTTTAGTCCTTTATATTATATGAGGGAAGTGCTAGTATATAGTGTAGAAAAAGTTGTTGAAATATGTAGGTAAATTTTGAAAAGTGGAAGGGGATGAAAGGAAAGAGGGTAACGGTTTGGGGATGAGGAAGAAAAGGGGTTTGTTTTTGTGTTTTATAATGAAGACAAGTGGGGTCTAGATGAGGGAAAAAGTGGATGGCAAAATGAAGCAAAATGGAAGAAGAAATCATGTGAAAAATTTGTAGAAATCCAAGGAAAGTGAAAGAAAACTCTAGATAATAATGACATTTGTTGACTTGGTCAAGTGTTGACTTAGTCAACTCTCTTAAAATTACATATAATTTGTGTGTACATAATGGGGTAATTAAGGATAATTGGGAGAAAAATTAAGGAAATGTGGAGTTTATTAAAATAATTAGTAAAAATAGTTAATGAGATCTTACTTTAAGTATTTATATCCTATATACATCATTTGGTATGCTATTTAATATAACTATTATGACAAGTATCATTTAGTATGTTAATATTGAGTACATATGGTATAAACATCAACTAGACACTTAACTTTATATAATACTAACCTAGTTAGGTGATTAGAAGATGAATATGATCTATAATGCAATATCCTAGTTTCTAATGGATTACTTTAGTATTATATGTATTTATGAATAATTGAAAGTTATATTTGATCTTTTACTAGTAATTTGATAAGATAATAAGAACATATTATCAATTAGGGTTTTAGAGTAAGTTATGGTGAATTAATACTTTTATATCCTTAAAGTTATAATTTTAGGATTTTATCACTTTTGAGTATAATCTTTAGTATTTATATACATTTAGGGTATAAGCTCTTAAAATTACATATATTTAGAGTTTAAGTTTTTTGTACATGACTAGAGTTTCTATTAATTATTTAAGGTTTTTCATATTCGCTTTAGGTTTCGAATTAGAATTTTAGTCGATTTTAAATCTCACTAGCTCTATTGACTTCAGGAAATCATTGCAGTATTGAGGCTTGATTCTATACTTAGATGACAAGATTTGCGAGGTTTACAGTTGAGTACTTATGAAGTGAGATATTTGGTGAAGAGTCGATCTTTCCGTGTGTCTTCTATTCACCAAATTTTTCTTCAATGATTTTGGAAATCATCTTCTCTAACTCTAGCTTACTGAAGTTCAGAGGATCAAAAAAAGTTTACCAGTGGTTGATTTGAATAGGTTCTAAATCACTTTCTAACTCAGTTTCTAACATTGTTCTAGCCTTTCTTTTTCCAAGATTGAGATCTCCCCCTATCATTGATATATACTCCTTCTTCTGTTTCTTTTTTGGGTGTTAAAGGTCGCTTTCCTTTTCCTTTGGAATCCTCTTTTACACTATCTAACTCAACTTTTGAAATATTAAAGTCATCAAACCTAGCTCCTCAAATTTGTGACTCCCCCTCAATTCCATATTCAACAAAATTGAAATTTCTTGTCCTATTATGGGGATGGATATAATGAGTTATATCCTTTATAAACCACAATTTATTTTTAACAAAAATCCCCATATGTTTAAAAACAAGTTCTCTAATTCTTTTGCTTGGTATAAGCATTTTTGAAACTTTAGGAATTTTAAATCCCCTAAATTCTAGTAATTTCATTAGCATAGATCCATAAGGCTTACTATCTTGATTCCTCTACATGTGTCTCAAAATTTGTCCTGGAACATCTAGATTCTTTTTCAATTTGATGCTCAATAAAACTAGAGCATCTTCAACAGACATAGTTGTAGTGCTACCCTTCTTATGCAGTATATAGCTTACTATTATTATATGCAATGTTCTCACCATTAGCTCAAAATAAAAAATGAAAACATTTCTATCAAGTGTTACTTCAACTCCATCGTTCAATAGATTGAACAGCTCCCTTTTGGATAAACCAATTAACTCTTCATCGTCTTTTACATCCTTCAAATTGAAGCATTTGATTAAATCTCTCATAGTCAGTTCTACTTTCTTCCCTTTAACCTTAGATTTTACTACATTCATTTTGCTAAAATCCACATTCTTATAAAATTCTACCACAATTTCACCTTGAACAACTTCATCCAACTCACACAATTTCCTACACCCTAGTAGATTTGCTATCTTATCAAGGTATAAACCATTCTTAGAGAAATATGAAAAATCAAAATAATTTGATTGATCATGTTTACCTTTCATCTTTCTAACAACTTTTTGACTCTCTTTTTGATCTTCATCAGACTCTTTAGACCGCTTTCTTTTTTTTATTACATGTAGATTTCTTCTTGATTTTCTTAGAAGAGACTTCAAAGTCGAAGCTTTTTATAGCTTTTGTCACTGATTTCCTTCTTTGTGAGGCTTTCTTTTTCTTTTCTTCTTCAGAGGTTGTTTCTACATTCTCACTTCCTTCCACATTTTCCATAAAGTGATTAGAATCTTGATCTTGACAAGGGTTTAGTAGAGGGTTTGGATGAGGGTTACAGTTAGGGTTTGGACTTGTCTTAGTGAAGGCCTCAGTTGAATTTTTGTGAGGGAGTTTAGTGGAGTCAGAAGGTTCATCCACAATGTTCATAGTGATTGATTTTAGGGTTTTCCTAAACTGACGAAAAACTATTTTAAGTCTGGTTGAGTTTCTGAGTTGCATGACTTGATAGAGAAAAAAAAAATGCAAGAGTTTAAAGAAGGAGGAAAGATAAAGAGGCACAAATAGAGATGATCATGAGGGAGGAAGTTATCTTAACTTCAAAACGTGTTAAGGTTTTGTCAAGCATGGAAATAGGAACATGCTTTAATAGACAAAAAAAATCCATGTTCCTAATTGCACGTAAAGAAAATGACTCACTATGGGAGAGAAAGAGAAAAAAAAATCTTTATGATTTTATGAAATGTTATTTTGCATTTTAAACACATAAATTAAAATAAAATAATTAACAAAAAGGATTACAAACCCCTATTTCATTCCTAATAGATTCAGAATGAATTTTTTTCAAGGGGTTTAGTGAAAATATTTGCTAATTGATCATTAGTTGGTACAAACTCTACTGATATATCTCTATTATTTACATGGTCTCTTATGAAATGATGTCTTATCTCAATGTGTTTAGATCAAGAATGATAAATTGGATTTTTTGTCAAGTTTATAGCACTTGTATTGTCATATTTGATAGGAATATTCTTATAAGATAACCCATAATCCAACAATTGTTGTTTTAACCATAAAATCTGAGCACAACAGTTACCAATAAAAACATACTCTACTTCTGCTATAGAGAAGGCAATAGAATTTTGGTTTTTAGAAGACCAAGAAACTAATTTATCTCCTAAAAACTGACATGTACTGGAAGTACTCTTCTGATCCACTTTACAGCCTGCATAATTAGCATCTAAATATCTAATCAAATCAAAATTATGATTTTTAGGATACTAGATTCCTAATTTTGTAGTATTGGGGATATATTTAAAAATTTTTTTTACAGCAAATAGGTGTGTTTCTTTTGGATCACTTTGAAATCTTACACATAAGCACACACGAAATAAAATATTAGGACGAGATGCGGTCAAATATAACAAGGAGCCAATCAAACAACAATATAGTTTCTCATTTACTTTCTTACCATTGCCTTCTAAATCTAACTTGGTTGATGTACTCATCAAAATTGATGACCCTTTAGAATTTTCAAAACCAAATTTCTTCATAATTTGTTTAGTATATTTTTCTTGATGAACAAATATACTAAAGTTAGTTTTTTTAATTTGTAGTCCCAAGAAGAAATTCAGTTCTCTTATGAGAGACATCTCAAATTCTGTCTACATTAGCTTAGAAAATTCTTAACAAAAACCTTCATTAGTAGAACCAAACACTATATCGTCCACATATATCTGTACAATTAATATATCATGATCATAGAATTTCAAGAACAAGGATATATCTATTTTACCTCTTTGAAAATCATTCCTCAATAGGAATTCACTTAACCTTTCATACAAAGTACGTAGTGCTTAGTTCAAACCATATAAAGCCTTCTTAAGCTTAAAAACATAATCAAACTTAAATGGATCTTCAAATCCTAGGGGTTGCTCAGCGTATACTTCTTCTTTGATATACCCATTTAAGAATGCACTTTTTACATTCATTTGAAATAATTTGAAGTTTTTAAAACTAGTAAAGGTAAGCAATAATCAGATAGCTTCTAACCTTGTTGCCAGTGCATATGTTTCATCAAAATCTATTCCTTCTTCTTGAGAATATCTTTTAGCTACTAATCTAGCTTTATTTCTCATAATTTTTCCATTTTCGTCTAATTTATTCTTAGAGACCCACTTAGTACCAATTATAGATTTATTACAAGGTCTAGGTACTAGATTCCACACTTAATTCCTTTGGAATTGATTAAGTTCATTTTGCATAACACTAATCCAATTAATATTGCCTAAGGCTTCATTAATAGAATTAGGTTCGATTTTAGAGAGCAATGCAAAATGATTCTCTATATTTTGAAGACTAGATCTAGTTCTAACACCTGATCGAACATTGACTATTACTTATTTAGGAGGGTGATGTAGTTTAAATCTCAAGGTAAAAGGAGCTGTATACAAACCTTTAGAACTTTCTGACATACTTTTTAACAACCTTTGAGATTGTGGTTCTAATTTAATCCTTATTAACCCATCAAAAGTCGCCTCTAGCTTATCAAGAGTAGAGAAGTTTTCAAAATCATTTTCTGACAGAGGTTCTGATACCCTTTCACTACTTTGTTGAACTAAATCTTTCTTAGTGATCATTGGTGTTTCATCATCAGAATCCTCTTGTCTAGTCTCCTCAATAAATCTAACATTAATGAATTCTTTAACTACTTTGGATGCTTTATTGTAAACTCGAAAAGCCTTAGAATTAAGTAAGTATCTTAGAAATATTGCTTCATCTACTCGTTCCTCAAACTTGCCTAAAACTTTACCTGTTCTCTTTACAAAAAACTTACAACTAAACACATGAAAGTATGAAATAGTAGGTTTTCTACCTTTAAAAATTTCATATGAAGTCTTTTTTGTCAACGGTCTCATATAGACATGATAAATAATATAACATGCAGTAGATGTAGCTTCAGCCAAAACATTCTCAACTATTTTACTTTCATTTAATAGAGTCCTTGTCATTTCTTAAATAGTCCTATTTTTATGTTCCACTACCCCATTTTGTTATGCTGTATATAGAGCAGAGAAATTGTGAGTTATGCCATTATTATCATAAAAAGTTATGAAATCAATATTATCAAATTCTTTTCCATGATCTATCCTTAGATTAATTATAGATGCTCCTTTTTCATTCTATACCTGTTTAGCAAACACTTCAATTTTTTTAAATGCATCACTTTTATGACGAAGAAATAAAATCTAGGAATATTTAGAAAATTCATCAACAACAACTAAACCATACTTGTTTCCACCGGTACTTAATGTTCTCGTACTAAACAAATCCATGTATAATAGTTCTAAAGGTCTTTTAGTAAAGATGACATTCTTACCTTTATGAGAAATTGAACTCATCTTACTTTTCATATAAGCAGCACAACGAATATCATTTTAAACTCTTAACTTTGGTAAACCTTTTAGTAAATTCATGTTTGACAATTTCTCCATTTGATAGAAGTTTACATGTCTTAATTTCTTATGCCATAAAAAAATGTTATCATGCACAAACAAGAAATAACTTTCTAAATTAATTTCTGCAAGCTTAATTAGATAAATGCTTTTCTTCCTATATCATTCAAAGATCTTAGATTCATTTTTATCAAAACCTATGCATTTATCATGTTCAAAAATTATCTTATATCTTTTGTCACATAGTTGGCTTATACTTAACAAATTATGTTTTAGTCCTTTTACTAGAGATACATTTTCAATTGTATGAGGAGGAAAACCAACCGTACTTGTTGCAACTATCTTATCTCTACCATTATCTCTAAATTTAATATAACCATGTTCTTTCCATACCAAGTTTGTGAACACCAAAGCATCACCTGTCTTGTGCATCGAACAACCACTATCGAGATACCATATTCCCTTCATTTTAGCTTTGTGTTCCTGCATTCATCACAAACAAATCAACCCTATTTACAAACCTAGCAAAGCTTAGGTCCTTTAAAATTCAAGCTTGCATTTTGATTTTTTACTTGATGATTACTAAGCTTAGAATTTCTATAGAAACGATGTTTTTCAATATGTCCTAGCTTATTACAAAGGAAACAAGCATATGGTTTCTAAATTTTATACTTGTTACTTATCATATTTCTTGAGATTAGAGTTTGATATTTTTTTACATACTTTCTAATCGAGTTTTTGAAGTATCCATTTACTTGTAAACACTTCCTATTCTGATTAGAGGAGGTTCTACTTGACTTTTTGACTTGCTCAA
This sequence comes from Lumnitzera littorea, assembly GCA_024138015.1. NCBI lineage: Eukaryota > Viridiplantae > Streptophyta > Magnoliopsida > Myrtales > Combretaceae > Lumnitzera > Lumnitzera littorea. The sequence goes on from JAMXBB010000008.1 coordinate 24,602,389, forward strand.
TAGTCTTTTCTTCTTTCTTATTATCAATCGTTTCTTTATTACTTGCATCTGTAGGTCTTGTAAACACTATCTCCCTTTTTGAATGTGAAGATTCAATATTTTCATAACCTAATCCAATTTTAGATTGATCAATACGTTGACATGAAATGAGTAGCTGGAGTTTCTTATCACTTTCATCAAATTTCTTGAAAGTATTTTGTATTAAATTTGACAAGACATCCACTAGATCTTTTAAGCCTTTTATTTCTTCTTTTAGTATCAAATTCTCATTTACTACCTCTTCCTTGGCAATGTATAACCCTTCTACATAATTTTTTAATATGTCATTTTCATCTACTAGTAGTTTATTCGTTTGGATAAGAGTAGCTTTTTCTTATTTCAACATCTTATTTTCATTATCAATTCTTATGTTCTTGTTGTTAGCTTTAGTAAGACCCTTTAATAGCTTATTTATCTCAGCACATATATCTTTTAGAATTTCATCATCAGATTCGGAGCTTACCTTAGAAAGAGCCATTAAACATAAGTTTACTTCCTTGGTTTCATCTTTTATACTTTTTGCTTTAGTTTTTGACTAGTCCAAGTTACTCCATGTGGCCATTAATGATTTATGCTTCTTCTTATATTTATCCGTTTTCTTGATCAGCATTGGACATTCATACTTGATATGTCCTGGTTTCTTACATTCATAGCACACAATCTCTTTCTTCTCTTTGACTTTCTTTTCTTCTTTCTCTTTGTAACCTTTTCCTACATCATTCTTATTTTTTTTAGAAGAAAACCTTTTTGAATTATACACTCTCTTACCTTTCTTGTTCAGTAGACAATTCAGGCGCTTAGCTAGCATTGATACATCTTCTTCCTTATCTTCATAAGATTCGTCACTTTCATAATCTACTTCAACATCTTTGGCTTTGAAGGCCATAAACCTTCTCTTTGGATCTTCTAACATACTTTCTAACTTGAGGAATTCGACTTCACAAGCCATTGGCTTGCTGCGTAATTGACTAAGATTGAGTTTTGTCATATTACATGCTTCCTCAATAGCTGTCTTCTTTGTATTCCAAGCCTTAGGAAGGATCCTTAGCATTTTCCTAATAAGATTTGTATCACTCATCTTTTTTCCAAGAGATGATAATTCATTAGTGATAGCAGTAAAATGACTAAATGAATCTTTTATATCTTCATTAGGAAGGATACGAAATGTCTCATTTTGTTGCATTAAGGTATTGATCCCTGTCTCTATAATGGTGTTGATCCCTGTTTCCTTAATGATGTCTATTCCTTCGTATGTTTGAACAAATGTATCCTAAATCTCCTTAGCTGTACCACAAGAAGAGATTAGATAGAATTTAGAAGGTACAATAGTAGAAAGAAGCAAATTCTTAGCCTTTGAGTTCAATTCAGCTTTCATGATTTCTTTTGTCGTAAAAGGTGTTTTTGAAACTTTAACATCTCCATTTGAAATAATTCCCTAAGTCTGATAGTCAGTTGTCTTGATGTATGTCTCCATCCTAAATTTCCAATAAAGAAAATTAGTACCGTAAAAAAATAAAGCCTTACTATGTTGAACAATCAATGAACCACAACTTTCTACAATTGATCTTAACTCTTTATGTTATTAGAGCGAGGCTTTGATACCAATTGTTGATCTTAGTAAAATATCAATAGGGGAGTGAATTGATATTTTTTGTAAAAACTAAAACTTTTGATATAAAGACAAAATCCCTCCTAATATCTTAAGTGGCGTGATAAGTAGTTGGAAATTGATTCTTAACTCAAGGTGCAAATAATAACAATAAAGATTAGAAAGTAAATAAGATAGGAAGTAGGAAGATCAAGAAAGCATTTTTATAAAACTTTAGCCTTTTGTCTACTGTTCTCTTGTAGCTCCACTACTAGAGACTTGGTCCTCTTCACTAGTGTTGTTCCACTTGTCTAAACTTTTCGATAAACAAATATCATCAAGAGATTACAAGGATACTTAGTTGCTTCTCTTTCACTAGCTTCTTCCTAAGTTATACATACGACTTAGAGAACTCCTTAATCTTCTCATACTCAAAACACAAAGTCAATAATATTTACAATGAAAGTGAAATAATACAATCAAAAAGCTCTTTACAACTTTCGCACAAATGTAATAACAAAACTGTTTTCACTTAGTTTCTGACAATCTACCCTAAAGAATTTTTATATTTGGTTTTGATATTGAGTGTATAGTATAGTGTCTTGAACAACATCATCTTTAAATTAAATAAACTCTCATGTAACAGCTAGAAATGGCTAGTTCCAAATTTTCTCCAAGATATCTTTATTCAATCACAATTAGTTTTGTTGTTGGAGAAATATCTCACGAAAATACGAACAAAAATTTTGAATTTTTGAAAACTTAAATCCTGCTGTTCCTAATTTTTTCCCTTTGCCAAGCTTATGTAATTTGAAAGTTTCTACACATTATGATAAGTTCTAACCCTTTGTTGACTTTGTGGAAATTCAAAAACACATTTCAAGTAATAAAGATAAGGATGAAAAGATATGAGCAAATCTTCATACTTCAAGAGATAGTCTAGCACTACCTGTCTAACTGCCATGAACAAATCTTTTCCCTTCTTCAATATCTTTATTTGAATTTTGTCATAAAATTTTTGTAAAAGATCAGGTTGGACTTATCCAAAAAATTTGACCTTATCTTAAACAAAATATCCTAGAATTCTTGATTCTATTTCTTACAAACTATACTATATCTTTATCTCGAAAACTTGCTAAAATTTTATATTTAAAATTTTCGAACACAACTTTAACCAAAGAAGCCTCATATAGAGATCTTGATATATAACTCTAAAGCATAAAATCCTTTTTTAGATCTTACCAAAACTGTTAGAAAATGTTCTTCGTAAATGTATTGCTCAAACCTTAATCAACCAATCTATATATTTGATATTAATCCAACTTAGAATCTCCATGGACTAAATCCAACTTTAGTGGAACAAAATTGAACACATTACCTAAATATGCTCAACAAAGTGGAGCTAGACCTTCTTGCACATTTATCCAACTTAATTAATAAAATACTTAGAAACAACAACTGAATATAGTATTGAGTACAAAGTATGATATTCTGATATACATTCTGACAAACATTCTAACAAGCTTAAACTTATTTTCTTCTAAACGCTTATTTTCTTTAGAACATCCTGCATACTTAAAAAACTTGTTAAGTGCATATACATCTTTTTGTTATCATCAAAATATATTAAGGGAAAACTCAACAATCATGTTTGACCTGATCACAAATTGAACCCGATACTCCTAAAATAGTACTTTTCCCTTATAGTACCCTTGAAAAATCCAATACCCTCTACCCTTTTTGGATAGTCCTAAATCTTATTAGAACTTTATCTTCTACACTAAGACCCTTGAAAAATCCAATGTGTTTTTGAAATGGAGACTACTTCAGTTTTGGTTGCAGACTTGTATAATTGGCTCTTCTTTAATGATTCACCACTCTAATTAACAAAGATGTAGCCCACAAACAAATTATACATGGATTTTGCAATTGAGGTTTTGCAACAATTGTAATTGTGATTGGGAATAGGGTTAGTGTTAAGGTCTTTTTGGTTAGGGTTTCCTCGCCATTATGATTATGGTTAGGCTTAGGGTTTTTTCAAGCACAAAATAGGTAAATTTTTCTCAAAGTCGATTAGGATTAAGGTTGGTGTTAGGTTTTCATCAGGTTTACATTGCACTCTTTATTGGCAATCAGTGTTCTTTCAACCCTATAAGTAGACTTCTATGACTCAGGGGCATCATAAACTATCTTAAAGACACTATGGCCCATTTTCTATTATAAAGAAGGTAAGTACATGTGCTTATGAATTAACCCTACCTAATACAACTAAGATCCATAATGCCTTTCATGTCGTGGTTTTGAAGGCAGCTAAAGGGTCCACTATTCCCTCTTTGGCTTTACCTCCAAACACTTTGAAAGGACATCCAGTTTTAGAATCACTATCTATATTAGGTTCCAGATGGATTCTATGATAGAACAAATGGTTACTTCAAGTGTTGGTCTACTAGTAAGGTTTACCACTAGGGCAAACATCATGGGAAGATCTAGATGACTTTTAATAGGCTTATTCAACATATGACCTTGAGGATAGGGTCCCTTTTCAAAGATTGAGGGGAAATGTTACATCCAAGGGACGGAGCTTAAAGAAACCAACATAGCTAAAACAATTTTCTTAGAAATAGAGAGTTTTGCATGTAAATCAAACAAAATATTAACATTTGTACAATTTTATTAATAGATCTATAGTAGTTATAACTTCAACAAAAAACAGTTGTAACAAATCTATAATAAATTTACAAAACAAAGTATAAATGAAAGACTGAGAGAGGGGAAAAAGGCATCAAAACCCTCTTAAATAGAAATTTGTTCTTCCTTCCTGTACCTTCTAAAGTTTAGGTGAACTTAAATCATCATTGATTACCTTGCAAAAGAACACAAAGATCAGTTAGTATTTGATCACCAAAATAATATTTGAAAGAGGGAATCGAAGAAAGAATCATACACGAGAGAACCTGTGAGATTAGGTTTCGTGCTACACTCTATTGACAAACCTTAAGAGAGTTTGAGGGAAGAGAGAGAGAGAATATTTGTAATAGTACATACGTATTAGTATAGGAATATGTAGGCTTAGGCTTAACATTTTTCTTGATGTAAGGTTAGAAAATCTTCAAAGTATTCGACTTTAAATTGTAAAGAAGATACTTTCACTTTTCAAATCTCTTAAAATACGTTTATATTGTTCTATATAATCTCTTAGTTGCTTCATGAAGAAAGAACTTACATAAAATAAATGAAATGAACTCAATAAAATATATACAAAGACAAAATAGATAATTTAAATTAATAATTACGAGTATAATTAAAATGTAAACTTATAATATTCTTGAAAAAGGAGTCTTTGAAAGTTTACTAATACTAAATGAGATACGATGAAAGCGGTAAGTGGTTGGTGAAATACTCTCCACATTATTTCTTGAAAATGCTTGAAGTCTTGTCTTTTCGTTTGGTTATCATTTGCCTCTACCATAATTGTCTGAATAGTCTAGATGAAAACTTTGAACTCTTTTCTTTCCAATTTTTCATCATCCGCATTTGCCATTATTTTTTTGAAATGTAAATAATAAAGGTAGTATAGGCACTATAGACAGCATGTAGTATATACTTAGGTTTATTTATTCTACACGTGCCATTAGCATGATACTTAAACTTGTACATACAAATACCTATACTTATACAAAACTCTGTAACTAAAAACAACATAATTATTTTCATCCATCTGAGTTTTCTTCTTTTGACTCTTTTTCTTCCAATTATGAGCTCAAATTCATCAAGGTAATCAATTCTATTTTCATTGTCGATTCATAAACACTTAAACATATCGAAGCTATAGAATTCGTTAGTATCTCTATTTTGATTGATTGATTAATCGAAATTTCTTAGGAAGTTTTAGCATGGCTTACAAACTGTGAATTTAGATTTTTCATATAATGATCCAACTTTTTTTGTCAAATTCTAATAATCCAGGAAGTATAGTTTTGAGTTTAATATTCAATCGAACAAATTTCTTTAGGTAGAGTAGATCAAGATGGCTTTAGGAGCTAAATGAAAATTAAGGTTCATTGATGGTAAATGTATAAAACCTGAAGGTGATAATAATGAAATTCAAATGTAGCTGAGGTGTGATTGCATGATCTGGTGTTGGATCTTAAACTCTATGACCAAAGATATTTTGGAAGGGTCTATATATGCAAAATCTGCAAAATAATTATGGGATGATATTAATGAGAGGTTTGGACAATCAAATGGACCTTTGCTGTAAACTCTAGAAAATCGATAATCTAAACCCTAATTTAAGTCCAAGTGTCCTAAATTGTGTAATGAGTCGGTAAGACTAGTAATAATAAAAGATTATGAAACTTAATAAATCGAATATAACACTGATAATAGAAACTCTAGAAATTGATCGAAACCCTAAATTGCATACTGAAACCCTAAATCTGATTTATGCACAATTAACCAAAATTGAACCCAAATTTGATCGAAACCCTAAAATTATAACTTTAAGCCTATAAAATAGTTAAATATCACTCAATAGTGATACAATTATAGTCAATTGCAATTATCGACTAAATCGCGTAATCGCATAGAATTTTTAACAAAATCGTTACAATAACTTGTAAAAATTATAATTATAACGAGTACTAATTAAATTGATAAATTTTCACAAAATTTCAAAATTAATTTATGATGATTATTTTTATGATTTTTAGGTTTAGAAAAATTACATATAATTATTTTTAATTTCTACTTTCTTCCTTTTTCTTTCTTTCTTTCTTTTCTTCTCTTTTCTTTCTTTTCTTCTTCTCTTCTATTTTCTTTATCTTACACGTGAATTCTAACTAAAAAAAAAAAAAAATTAGCAACCCATGTGCATAAATAAATGTACATGTGTCACAAATTTAAGGGGGAAAGGACAAAGTAATAAAGTAACTATCTTATCCTAATTAATACCTAAATGAAGAGGATAAACTTCTCTATTTTTTTATATTATTTGCTTCAAAAATATAAGAATTTCACACCCCCAAATCCTAGAAATATCAAACTGAAACTACAAAGTGGGAAAAACAAAAGAAAAGAAAAGCAAAGTAAAAATAAAATAAAAGCAAAACCGAGAAGAACAAGAAGAATAAGAAGAAAAAGAGGAGGAAGGAGGAGAAAAAGAAGAAGAAAAAATTAAGATTTATACAAATATAATAAGGTAAGTATATTTATTTTGGTTATACATATGTATATTAATGGTATGTACATGTATATACTAAGTATTTTTGTTGTATTTTACTAAATAATTCATTACATATACATGTACATATGCAGGAGTAGATAACTTAAGATATATATATGTATGTATAAATATATGTATGTAGACATGTATATATATATATATACTATTAGATAAAATACACAGTATATGAGTATACATATCTGTATAAATAAAAAATACATGAATATATGTATGTGTACATAAGAATATGTCAAGTAAGTATTTATTATTTTCACAAAATAAATATAGATATATACATATATGTGTACATGTGAAATGATTATTTATGTATATATGTATACAAGCTTTATTTTCATATGTATATATATATATAAGAATATGTATTCGTATAGTATATACATGTATTTTGTAGTTATATTCATATATACATGTAAGCTATATTTTATGTATACATATATATCTACATATGGCGTAAATATATGTATAACATATAGTATATATGTAGTATACCGAATATTAAGTAGTATATATGATATAATAATATTTACTAAATAAAATAAATTCATAAATATGTAATGAGTAGGTATATANGAAGAACTATAGATCGATCTATCTAGAACTTATTAATTCATAGAGATTTTGTTTGTTTTCTTGCGTATCAAGGCCCAGCTCCACTAGATATGTGTATTTAAGTAATATACTATCTTATTCTACTAAAGTAAGATGGACAAAATGTAAACCTTAGGAAATCAGTAGTTGAACCCTAACTCAAGTTCGAGTGTCTTAAACTGTATAATAAGTCGATAAAGCTAGTAATAATAAAAGATTGCGAAGTTTAATAAATCAAATATAACACCGATAACAAAACCCTAGGAATTGATCGAAACTCTAAATCGTGTATTAAAACCCTAAAACTGATTTATGCACCATTAATCAAAATTGAACCCGAATTTGTTCGAAACCTTAAAATTATAAACATAAACTTATAAAATAGTTAAATATTACTTGATAGTGATATATGTAGACACCTAATTTTTGCCTCTCTATAGTCCTAATTTTTATTTTTACAAAAAGAGTCCTAATTTAAAAATAAAAATAACAAAAAAATTAATAAAAGATAAAAATAATAAAAAATTAACAAATGATGAAAATACAAAAAAAAAATAAGAAAATAAAAAAATTATTATAAAGAGTTTTGTAAATTTTTAGGAAGTAACTTATATTAGGAACAAATAGTTTTAATTTTAGTTTTAGCTTAGTTAAAAATTTTTTTTAGGGAACCGAGTAGTTTAAGTACAACTTAATTGTATTGAATGTTAAGGTGTAGGCCAATGGCCTAATGAATAAGTATTGAAGTGTCACATTGGATTTAATTTGAGGTCTTGGGTTCGGTCTCGTTAGACACCTATGTCTTTTATTTTTCTATATTTTACAAGAGTAAGAGAAATAGATGGGATTCATATCTGATTAAAAACATTTGAATCTAGTTTGATTTTATTAAATCAGATTTGAATCTAGTTTAATTATTATCAAATCAGATACGATAGATACAATGGATATGATATGGTTTGAGTTATATAAATAGACACACTCGTAAAAAAGAGGGGATCGACTTTTCCATCTATTATCCCTCGTCTAAACTGCGTCGAACTGTAATACAATTCAATGCGACTACACTGCAACAAAAAAACAGTAGGAGCTTCACACCACAGCGACCACTAACCCTCCCTCATCTTTTCCAATCATCAGCCTAAGCACCCATGTTACTGTCTTCATCTTCCTTGGCAATCCATTGTAAAAGCCCCTACAAACAGTAGGCCCTGATCAACGTTTCTCTCACGCTCCAACACAGAGCCCTACGTAACCACGCGTCTTTAAGCTAACCCACAACGCAACGACTCCACTATAACCAGCTACAAACACTACGAACACTGCAGCGCACTTCATCACACATTTGCAGCACCAATCACCCACGATTGCCACAGCAAGACTGCTGTCCAACAACTACGCTTCTCTCTCTTCAACAAAACACACGCTTACTGTCCAACTATGACGCAACTACAACCCAGTCCCCACGCACTGCTTCATCCAACAAACATCTGATTGTTACTCCGTTGACCAGCGAGCAAAATACGGTCAGATTTACGGCAACAGAACTAAGCTCTGATCTTTGGCGAAGTCCTTTCTTTCGACCTCAAACATCAGCAGCAGTGAAGTCAATCAATGAAACAGTAGATATAGATTTTGATACCTACGCGCGCGACCTGAGCTTACCGTAGTAACCAACGATAACATGCAACAGATGCACTCCTAAGCAATAACCCACTATCCTTCAATCGCACGATAACCAACTCAAGTTCTTATTTTTCTAAGTTTTTTTTTTACATTGTTTTTATTTTGTTTATTTATATCTTGTTCTTATTATTAACTCCTTAGATGTTTAACATAGTAAATGTATATATGTTTAACAGTTTAAGAGAATTCTTAATGTTAATTTGTTATATATCAAGTTTATCATATAGGATTATTTTATTTCGGTAGGTTGTTGTAAAGTATTAGCTTACGATTTTTTATTTTATTTTATTTTTTTATTATCGTTATTATATTATATTAATTTAGATCGTTAGTTAGTTATATGTAGGTTATTGGTTTCTTCTAACATTAGTTTTCTCTAAGTTAAGGATAATTTATTATGCAGGTAGTTGTTTAATATATAAATAACAAAGTATTAATTGAGAAAATTTGTTTAACATAAAGTCATTTTTTTTAGGATTTTTCATCTAGGAAATATTATTTTTTGGGAAATGAAAATCAATAAATTTTTTAGGATGCTTTAGAGAGTTTTTTATCACTTACGAGTTAGGACCCCTTTAGATTTTTTAAAATAAACCGAATAAATTAAAAACGTAAATTCAGGCAATTTTTAAAATTAAAATAAATCAACACATTAAAGATTTTTTTTTTTTAGAGAACTACGATCGTCTAATTCCGGCTAGCGGGTACGTAGGCACCTTTAGGGCGATGATAAAATATGTAGAAACTTAGGTTCTTTTTTTTTCTTTTAATTTTTTATTTATTTATTTTTTAAAATATATTATAATTAGAAGAATAATCCTAATTTCGATAAGTAGATAGTGGTACCCGTTATGGTTTAATAGGTTAGCCCCCGAACTCGAAACACTTTAGTTCTTCATTTAAATTGAAATCAAGAACTGGTAGTTAAATCGTAATTAATCCACCCAATTGATTACAGTTTTTTCTTTTCCCGACTTCGGTCAGGTGGCAACTCTAAAAATTATTTTCAATAAGAAAACCTGAATTTCTCAATTTCTTTAGTCGAGGATTAATATTAAATTAAATGGGTTAGGGTTTTGTATTAATCGAGAAATGAGAAATTCAATTTTAAATAGAAAACCGAAAAATCAAGCTCGATAGTCTAAAATCTCAAAAATAAGTAAAAAAGAGTAACTAAGATAAAATATACTTAAAATAATAAAATTATCAATTATATGATTTAAATAATTATTAAATCATAAATATATTAAGAAAAAGCTAAAATTAATATTTTATAATTTTTTAAATTAAAATAATGAATTTTATGATATTTTTATATTATAATTCAAACTGTGAGTCATAATGTCCAAAACGGACTATGCTACGAGAAAAATACACTCAAAAACAATCAAAATGAACTATAAATTCATAACAATCCGAGCTAAAACGAAAAAATTATATGCGATTTAATAAAAAGTTCGAATCGATAATTTCACGTAACTAGGTGAACTAAACCTTACAAATTGCGATATTAATTTGGCTTTAAATTCCCAAACTTACAAATTTTTATTATTCTCAGGTGATCTTGACATTGACCCTGAGTTACTACCAAATTATTACGACCCTTGAGTCGACTATGGCTGAGTGAGTTTTCTTGATAATTCCATATTTGTTTGTGTTTATAGTTAGTGAATTCAAGTTGTGATCAATAATGGAATGTTGTACGAGGTTAGGTTATGCTTGTGTATGATAATTAGTTGTTAATGGTGAATTTACTTTAAATTACAATAATGTATTGATTATTGCATAGTAGATTCATTAGGAATTGACTGTTTGTGATTTTAAATTATCGCTGAATAATAAGACCTAATTTTACTGGACTGAAAAAAGTTAGCTTGAAATACGCACAATCATACACCGCATAACTAATTCCGACAGTCACATTACACGGAGGTAGCAAGAGGCCATACTTAGGTTGATTATTGATTGTTATAGATTTTGTACGGTACACATGTGTGATACAACCTTACCCTGGCTTGTGGGATTACTAGGCGTTGGAGGCACCAACCGCCTAGCTAAAGGTCGAGTCTAGAGACCTCTGTTTAGGAGTAAGTGAGGGCTACGTAAACTTACTCATAATCATATGTAGAACTTGTTTTTGATAAAACTGATAATGGATATACCATTATATTTTAAATATGAAATGTGGAGTTTCGTTATAAGATAAGTTCTACTATGATACCTGGATTTGACTGTACGGATGTATCTCCAAACTTGACTTCGAAGGGCGTTAAATCTGAGTTGCATGTAGTACCTAATTACCTGCATGTATTTGTTTGGCATATTGATTGACATGCATTCATTTGATTGAACTCAATTATTGTATAACTTGATTACTATATGGTTGAGGGGATTATCTCACTAAACTAGTTAGCTTATATACTTGTAGTCTTCTTTCGCAAGCTGATTTATTCGTGGAGTCGGGCCGTCGCATGCCTGAGGTTAGTTGTTCATCACGAGGTCAATGTGGGAGCAAGACGTGATCAGAGTGTACTTATGATAGTTTATCTAAATTATAGAGTTAATTATGTAATCAAATGATACTAATTTGACTTAAGAAATGCTTTAGATTTCTTATCTATAAATGGATTATGTGTTATGTTTCTATATTTTATTATTGTTATCATGAAATAATATTACTTATGCTTGCATAACGCTTGGTTGTTAGTTGTAGTCATAGCCTTGTGTATCGTATAAAGGATCGTCGATTGTAACGCAATTTAATCTATAATCTTTTGTACGGTATATGGCAACTACCACGACTAGCTCCCTTGGGTCATGACATTTGCTTTATCAAATTTAACATGAAATAGTGAATCTTAAACAAGGGAATGCTAATGTTATCACTTACGACAGTAAGCTAAAAATAGCTATGGGATGAGTATAGTAAACTTACTAGTTTACTAGATTGCACCAATGGAAGAATAGATGAATGTACATGTGACATTGTCGGCAAATAAGAGAAGAGAAATTCCAAAGTTACAACTCAGGTTCTATCAACTCATGATACTCCCTTTGATATTTCTTCTAACAATTTTGGTAATGAAAGTATACATAGGTCATAAGCTTCAAAAGGTAACTTGATCACTTTGTATGAAGTAGTGTGAAGACATTGAAAGAGGTCAACAACACAAAGAGGTAAATCAAGACACATTGGTGAACTTTGCTAGTATAATTGATTCTAGTCATCTTTACACACTCATGATAGTATGATAGGCAAGTGGATTGTAGATATAGGAGCCTCGAGCCATACAACTCCTTTTCCAAACCTTTCAACTAATATTCAAACACTCAAAAACCTAATCTCTATAAAATTACTTGATGGTCGTATTAAAATTCTTACTGCTATTAGTAGTTTATAGATAAATGAGTATATTACTTTGTGTAAATTTCTCCTTATTCAAGATTTTCATTACAACCTCTTATCAGTTAATTAACTACTATCCAACACTATATTGAATGTCATTTTTAACCACAATGATTGTTTGTTCAAGACTTAGTAACTAAGAAATATGTGGTGAGAGCTGAGATTAGGTCTACATTGCATGTTCTTGTTTCTTCTAAAGTAATTGATTATTGTTTTAAATTTGTTATTGTTGATAGATTTGTACCTAATAAAAGTTCATGTACACAAACTTCTATTAAATTGCTATACAATAGACTTAGTCATCTTTCTCTTTCTAAAATGAAACATGCTTAAGAATGTACATCCTTAAGATTGCAAAATTTCTTGTGTGATACATGTTTATCCAAATTTCATAGATTACCATTCAATAGTAGTCTTTCTTCATCTCATAATGTTTTTAATCTACTTCATATTAACTTGTAGGGGCCCTCTAATACATCATTAATATCAGGTGCACATTATTTTCTCACTATAGTTAATGATAAAAGTAGATGCACATGGACAAATCTTCTTAGCTCAAAACATCACACACTCAAAACCTTATCTTCCTTCATTGCTTATGTCAAAAATCATTTCTAAACCTATCTAATGACTATTACAACTGACAATGGTTTTGAATTTGTGTCACATGACTATCAACATCTATTCAAAACCAATGGGATTCTTCATCAGAAAAGTAAAGCTTATATACTACAATAAAATGGTGTCATAGAGCGTAAACATAAACATATTTTAAAACAACTTAAGCCCTTCATTTTCATGTAAATTGGCTCAAAACATTCTAGGGGCAATATATTTTGGAATCAACTTATCTCATTAATCAAATACCAATGCAACTTTTGGATTAGAAAACACCATACCATGTCTTATTCAGCAAAACATCATATTATTCTCACCTTAGAACCATTAGATGTTTATGCTATGCATCTACTTCATCAAATGGGCTAGATAAATTCAATTGAAGAGCAAGGAGATATGTATTTTTAGGGTACCCTCCAAGTTAAAAAGCATACAAATTGTATGATTTAGACAATCATCAATTGCTCACCATTCAAGATGTATAATTCCATGAGCATATTTTCCCTTTTAAGCTTGGAAAGTCTTGTTCTCCACCTCAAACACACAATGCTGCCCTTTTTCCAAACACACCTTCCTTAGATATTTGTTCAAAATCAGTTTCTTCTCCAAATACACCTTTCTTGTTTGAGCATTGTTTAGAATTTGCTAAACAAAGCCCTTCTCATATACATCCTGACTTGTAACTTAGGTCTTCTATAGTAGAAAACACAACAGCTATTCGAAAGTTGATGGGGGTATGTATCATGCTTATTAAGCAAATGCACTTGTCAAGTAATGGTATAAAGGACTTCAAAAGTCCATAGTTCTTGATCCCACAAAAACCGAACACTTATCCACACTAAATTACACTAATTAAAATAGATTGAAATATCAACGATAGATTGAATGGAAATAAAGAAATAAAAACTAATAAAAATTTAACTATGAATGCAATAATGGGATGAAACTAATTAACCATAAATGAGAATATTTAGACTCTGATTACCAAGAGACTAACACATAGTAGCCTAAGGTTTTTAATGAATTTCTTATTCTTATTAATCAGAGGAATTTAGTTACTAATTTAATAGGAATCACTTCTTTATAAAATTCTAACCTTAATTATGTTCTACTTAAATCGCTTATAGAATAGAACTCTTTAGACCAACATTAAGAATAGGAATTTCACAAAACAAACAATAAATAACTTTTAATTTTAGAAGAAATCTATAACTTATCTCTAAACTTATGCAGACACCCCATTTTTGCTATCCTTTATTTTAATTTTAGTCTCTTTTCACTTTTATGCCAAGTTTACAAAAATAAAAAGTAAAAAAATAAAAAAAAAACTTTAAATAATTATAAAAAAAAATAAAAATGGAACAAAAAATAAATAAATAATAGAAAAAAATTAAAAATTGAAAAAATACAAAGTGTCTAAAGCATTGAGTCAAGTTAGTCAATCATTTAGGGTTGGACTAAGCAACAGTCGAAAGTATATATACAATTTAATAAATTTAAAGTATTTAAAATCTTTGAGCTTCATTGAAAAAAATGCATTTTTTAATTAGCCTAGTAAAATATTTAAGTTTATAAAATGGATTTTTTATCCAATTTAAATGTTTTAACTAGACTAATTAAAATAAGACTTAGGATTTCATAAATTTCAAAATAGTGTAAAAAATCTTTAGCATGTGTATTGTAGGTTATAAGAAGGTTAAGATCTTTTTTAAATTGGTATAGGTTAAATTGGGCTTGATTGTGAAAGTTCAAAGTAAAGTTGGGCCCAAGATAGAAAGCCTAAATAGAATGTGGAGCTTTTAGAAACTTGATCTCAAGAGTCGATTAGATAAAATCATAAAGGAATTATTAAAGACACTAACAAATCTAAACTCAGTATGGTCATATCTTATAAAAATTAGATTTGTTAAATCCTATTGAGATTTGAATCCTCATAAAAAAGATCTAAAAGATTTAAGTTCATTGTTTATAAATAGTAGAGGATTCCAAGCTTTGCATACAATCCCATCATTACTCCTTTACTCCACAGCACATCCCATACAATGCACAGTGCACTCTACACACTTCATAGTAGTACACACTCACATCCACATGATGAATGATAGCTCCATGACAACATATTCCATGTAGTAGCTCTACGATGGAGCACATACAACAGTAGCCACACGATCAATAGCTACATAATAGCCCTATGTGATCAGTAGCATCCTGACGAATAGCAGTTCCGTGTAATGTAGAATAACAACATAACCCACGGTTCTTTTTTTTTTTTTTTTTTAGCTTAATCATTAGTTTCATTTTTTTAGTCAGGTTATTTATACAATTATCGTAGTTAGAATAGTAGTTTTACATGTTTATTTTTTAATTAGTGTCTAGTGGTATAATTTAATATCTTTATAAAATCACATATTTTCATTAAAAATTTTGCACGTGTTTGTTAGATTTGCATTGTTATTCTCACTTGCATTTTTTTCAAAAATCATATCTTTTCCATAGTTAGGTATTTTTCTATGGTTTAAACATCTATTCTATAATTAGATATTTTTTCTATAGTTTAGATATATTTTTCATGGTTTAAGTATTTTTTCTATGGTTTAGACATCTTTTCCATAATTAGACATATTTTCAATGGTTTAGATATCTTATCTATAGTTTAAGCATTTTAGGCATATTTTCCACATTAATTGCATATTTCATGAAAAAATTGCATTTAGGCATTTTAGGATTTAAGTTTTATCACATAGAAAATGTTTTTCTCTAAATAAAAATCTAATTTTATTTTAGGGATTTTCAAAATTAGACATTAAAAATTAGGATTTTTTTAATAAAAATAAATTAGTTAAAAATGTAAACCTAGCTACTTTTTCAAAAAAATAAAATGAGACCACCCACTAAAGTTTTTCTAAAAACAAAACTACGTTGATTTAATCCTGAATAGCAAAAACATAGGCATCTTCAGAACAACCATAAAAAAATATAATTTTTTATAAAATTTGTAATAAAATTCATTTTAGCTATATTTTTGTATATCATTACATAGCTTAGAATTTTTAGAAAAATTATAAAAAATAAAAGCTCATAAAATTTTTTTTTTTTTTACATGATGATTTGGTCTTAATAGGTTAGCCTTTAAGGTTAGATTTTTTGGTTAAATTTTCTAAAAAATTATTTTTCAGAATATTTGTAAACTAGTGGCTAAATTAAGGTTTTCTTACCTAAAAACCCTAATTTGGTTTTTTTACCAGTTTGATTAGTTAGCAACTTCAAATTATTTTTTAAAAATACTTTTTAAACATTTTTTCAAGAAAAATATTTTTTTAACATTTTTTCGCTTAATTTTATATCGAGTAACTTATATTAAATAGGTTGGGCTTAATATAGGTTAAATTAAGGAAAACCGAAATAGGGAAAAAAAAAATTTTAGAAATGAAATGAAACCTTTTTTTTTTCTTTGTCAAGAGAGATTTCTTAAAAAAAAAAAAAAAGTTAAAATTTTCAAAGAATTATCAAAATCTCTCAAACTCAAGTCTCAGATCATTTTATCAAAACTCATCAATGTCCTTAAAATTCATGGATCGCTTGCCCTTTAATGTGCTATCCATTTCATATAGTAATCTTGGATTGCTTGTTATTAAAGTGCCATCCAGTCTTTTCTAGGATCGCTGGCTTAAAGAAGCACCATCCTATTCCTTGTTAAATCACTTGCTTAGTGGAGTGTTGTCTTATCTTTTGTTGGATCACTTGCTTAATGAAGCGCCATCCAATCATTTCTAAGATTGCTTCCTTAAAGAAATGTTGTCTCATTTCTTATCAGATTGCTTACTCATAGGAGCACCATCCAGTCCTTTTTAGGATCACTTGCTCAAAGGAGTACTATCTTATTCATTATTGGATAGCTTTCTCGATGGAGTATTAACTAGACCTTTCCAGGATCACTTGCTCAAAGGAGTGCTATCCTATTTTTAGTTAGATCGCTTGTTTAGTAGAGCGCCATCTAATCCTTTCTAGGATTGCCTATTCGTTGAAGTGTCATCCTATCTTTTATCGGATCACCTACTCATTAGAATGCCATCCAATCTTTTCTAGGATCGCCTACTCATGAGAGAGCTGTCCTATTTTATCTCTAATTAACTGTCATCCTATCTTGCTTTTGAAAGATCTATTCTTTTAAGTAATAGATCCTTAAAGAGATCTATCCTCTTAAGGATACCTAACCTTTCAAGTCAGGACCCTATTAATTTTTCCTTAACAACTTCCTTCCTATTTAGGTTTAGGCATCTTTATGGTTGTATTACAAGTCTATAACCTTTTTCGAGCATAATTTTGTGTATACATGACAAGGGACTAATTCCCTTAATATCAGAAATCTTCTAAGTGATTGCTCTTTTGTGACCTCCTAGCATATTAAGAAGCTTCTCTTTTTGTTAATTAGTTAATCCTATGGAGACTATTACTATTAATTTTGAACTTTCCTTTAGGAAGGCATACTGTAGATAATTTAATAGCTACTTCAACTCTAATACAGGTAGCTCTTTAATGGAAGGTTTTTATTTTGTTTCCTTTACATGCTTAAACCATTTAACTCTTCGCTGTTAAGCTAGAGGATTAATTTCTAGCTGAGCTTCCACTTTGGCTATACCTAGATCAATAGACGCTTCTTTTGGACTTTCCTATGTCAAACATGACTCTAATGGAACTTTAGATAGTGATTCCTACAAAGTATCAAATACAGAAAAATCAATGGAATCCAAACCAAGACATATATCTTCCTATTTAGTACATTTTCTCATTAATTCTTTAATTTTAATTATCATCTCTTCTTCTCTTACCCTTAACATAAGCTTACCATCTCTAATATCTATTATGGCTTTGGCTGTAGCTAAAATGGTTCTACTTGAGATGAGTGATACTTCATATCCTCATCAATGTCTAAAATGACAAAATTAACAAGAAATATGAATTTATCTATTTTAATAAGCACATCTTCAATTACACTTCTATGTATGCTATTGATCTATCGGCCAACTATAAACTCATTTTAGTTGGTTTAGGTTCACCTTGCCCTAGCCACTTAAATAATTTATGAGGCATTAAATTTATGCTAGCACCTAGATTGGCTAATGTTTTCTTAATATATAAATTTTCAATAAGATAAGAGATAGTAAAACTCCCTAGATCTTTTGGTTTTATAGGTAGCTTATTTTGTAGGATAGCTAAACACTCCTCATTGAGCATAACCGTAGATAGTTTCTTTAATTTCTTCTTGTTAGAGAGCAACTCCTTTAAAAACTTATCATATCTAGGCATCTATGATAAAGCTTCCATAAAAGGTAAATTAATGTGTAATTGTTTAAATAAATCTAAGAACTTATTGTATTACTCATTTAAGCTTTGCTTCCATAGCTTCTGAAGATATGGAATGGGTGACTTACATTGTCTGACCTTCTAGACCTCTAGCTTTTCCTTGGGTGGCTTAGAAGTCTCTACAACTTTATCTTTTGGCTCCTTTATCACTGGTTTAGGGCTCATTGGTATCTTTTTAAGCTGCTTAGTAACTTATAACTCCCTACCACTTCTCAAAGTTGAAGCTTCAGCTTATGGCAAGGGCTTTAGTTGCTTCTCACTTAAGATCTTAGTCGGTTGCTCTATTTACTTCTCAATGCTTAGTAACCTAACATCACTACTCTACATATACCTACTAATGAGTGCCCTAAGCTGTATGGATTTTATGTTATTTGAGTATTTACTTTTCTTTACGATATGAGTCATTTTATTTATCATGCCATCATTAGTCTTTTAACTTGATAAAATGATTCCTTAAATACTTGTTCTTCCTTATGTCATTAAAGTGCCTCACTTTAATAGTAAAACTATAAAATGATGAGAACATTATTCTAAATTATCCCTAATCACTCATTATATGGAACAATAATGAATTAAGACTAATATATTGGCTAAATAATAATTACATTTTACTAATTATGGATATGAGATATCAATTTAGCATATAAGTACATGTCGAAGTACATTATATTGGATTGACCCATCATGAGAGTACTATATGAATCAATCTGATAAGTACTAATTATTGCAGTGTTATTTTAGTCATTTGACCTGATGACACCATGGATTCCTATATAGTAAGTTCCATGTTTTCACTTAGTTCTTTATCATTTTAACCATATGATTATAAGACAATGATTATAAATGGAATAAATTATGTAGAGGAACATGAGTGTTCATGAAGGAATTTGTCCCTCTTTTTAATTTAAGAGAGATATTTTTTAGGCTCTTTAAAGAGTAAGACTGAGAAAATACATGGCCGTGCTCAAATAAATTGATAAGGAATTATCAATGTCATTTGTATAAGTCAATTAAATTCTAGATTCAAGAAACGAGTGATGTTTGATCATTAGATATCATGTAACAAATGGACTAAATAATTGACAATTTAATAGGTAGAGTTGGATCATCAACCTTCACTTAATTTAAGTAGGCATGAAGTCGTACTAGAGGCTACTTATGTCTTGTAGAATAAAAAAGGAGTGTTAGACTTACTACTAACATTAGGTGAACCTACATGGTTGCATAGAAAGAACTAAACTAATAGGCTATGGATTTATTTTAAACTGAGTAAGAATTATTGAAATATTTATTATTCTTAAATAGTTTAAGAATGATAAATAATGGTATTTATTGTTTTAGGGAAAAATAATAAATAATAAGATAACATAGTAGATATTGTTAATATCTTTAATATCTCATAATATCTTAAAAAAGATATTATCGCTCTTCTACATATAGATAAAGGCGGCTATCTATTAAGGTTACACTGACACCTGTTATCAACGTTAGACCTGCAGAGAAAGTCTACAAACCAAAAGATAGAGAGAAAAACACGAGAGATTGTGAGAGATTTCCTAGAAGAATATAGATTCGGGTGCAATGTTAGCACATTTTAGCCCTTTTAAGTAAGTTCGTTTGCATGTTGACATTAGTAGAAGGTGTTTGCGACTTGCATCGCTTGTAGAACCGCCTATGTGTGAATTTTGAAAGGCTCAAAACAAGGTAAATTTCACTATCCTTTTTCAATTTAATAGAAGTGAATAGATCCTAAGGTATTTAGGGATAATAGATTTTAAAATTCCACTATGCATATTACAAGATTCGAATCCTTAAAATTCAACAATACTTAGTCAACATGTCTTCCAATTTCGAATTTTCCTCTTTTGGAGGGTGAGCTTGAAATCCATAAGGAATATTAACATTCATTAGTTAAGCTATATAAAAATAACCACTTACATGAGAAAAAAACTCCTACCCATTCATTATGATCATGATAAGGTAAACATTAAAAACTCTATTGATTCATGTAATGATTAAATGACCTTTGATAATAAGGTGCCACATATCTTCTTAAGTTAACTACACTGGGCATCATAGAAGGTTGTGCTAAATGGGATAAGAATCTAACATTTTATTTGGTGCATCTACCATTGTTGCTAAGGTTATGGTAGATTCTGCATCTACCACTCCTAGGTTCTTCCTCTTAGGTTTAGCACCTTCCTAACGGTAACTATTCATAGTTAGGCCTTGAGCAAGGCATAAGCTTTGTTATGTGTCTTTGACTTTAATGTCTCACTTGTAGATGCATCAATAAACTGCTTAATAGCAAAATTCAATCCATTATAAAAAGTTTGTACCTACATCCAAAGTGGTAAAGTATGATTGGGGTACTTTTTAAGCTACTGCTTAAAACTCTCCCATTAATCATAAATTGTCTCATCATTAGATTGAGTGAATGATGGACTATCACTATGAAGCTTAGCTATTTTAGTTGGAGGAAAATACTTTCCTAGATAATTTTCTATTAGTAAATCCCATGATGTAATTGAATCTTTTTATAGTGAGGCTAACAATTACGTTACTTTCCCCTACAAAGAAAAAGGAAATAATCATAACCTTACCTCATCATTCGTAACTCCATCGATTGGTAACACATATCTCTAAGAAGTTTGAAAGATGTGTATGTAGATCCTCTTCTAGAGAGCCTCCAAATTGTAATTGCTACTAAACCATTTAGATGATGATTGGTGAAATCATAAATTCATTTATAGTAGTAGCTAGGCTTACGATACTAGAGTTGGCTCCATTAGTCGAATGGTTTAATATAGTCAACACAAATAGTTGGTGAAATCATTATCGTTAGCCATCAATTTAAATTTCCTCAACATAAATAAGAAAATTCAAATTAGATTTTAACTGACTTAACACAAAGAAATAGGAAACTAGCAAAAGCGTAAAATAATAAAGTAATAAAGGAACGAGCTTTCCTAATCAATAGTCCTTAGCAATAGTGCCAAAAATTTGATTGGGGCATATACTGCGCATATTAGGTAAGTGCGCTTGTTAAGTAATAGTATAGAGGACTTTTAGAGTCCAAGATTATCAATCCCACGATGACTTAACACTTACTCGCTTGCACTAAATTACTCTAATTAAAATATATTGTAATATCGAAGATAGATTGAATAGAAATAAAGAATAGAAATTAACTATGAATGCAACAATGGAATGAAACTAATAAATCACAAATGAGGATATCTTGATTCTGATCACCTAGAGACTAATGCATAGTAGTCTAGGGTTTTTAATGAATTTTTTATTCTTATTAATTGGAGGAATATGATTGCTAATTTCATAAGAATTGCTCCTCTATTAAATTCTAATCCAAATTACATTTTACCTGAATTGCTTTTAGATTAGAACTCTTTAGAATAGTTTTAAGAACAAGAATTCTACAAAAAAAATAGTAAGTAATTTTTAATTTTGGAAGAAATCTATAACTTATCTTTAAGTTTATATCATATCTATTCAATTATGGTGGATCTATTTATGTATGGCCTCATGACTTCAATACATAAAATTAGATAATTAAGTTGAGATTCTAGAAATAATAATTTAATCTAAACAAAACACATAATTGAACTAATAAAAATAAGAGAATTTCATTAAAATGAGAACAATTATCTTACACTACATGTTACCTCAATGGCTACTGGTCTAGATATCACTACTTTATACTACGATTATGATTAAGATATAAGCTTTTATGATAAAAATAAACTAAACCTTAAGAAAAAGAGTTCTTCTATGCTTTTATACGTCTCTCTCCCTCTTTCTCTCTACGTATACCTATATCTATCATCTATTTACAATGTCTAGACAAAATAATCTCTAAATAGCAAGTGAATCAAAGTAATTGTAGGTCCATGGCTAGGTACACGACCATGGTGGTTAGGCATAGACTTCTCCTTGTGATAATTCTTCAAAAAATTGTCTTGAAATTAATGATAAGGGGATTATGGTAGGACAACATGGTCATAGTAGTGGACCATAGTCTTGTACTTATCTAAGAATTCTTTAAACTTCGATTGGAAATTAAGGATACAAGCTTCACAACTAAGGAACATAGCCATGAAGGACAACCGTGGTAATCACTTTTGCTTTATTCTTGAATGAATTCTCCTCGACACTTGATATCTTTAGATTATCCTTCAAAGTAGTTGCATTTCCTTTCAAAAATCACCTAAATTCTCATCTCTTCATCTCATTGCTTCATTTTGAGTCCTAAAATCAAGAAATAGCTCAAATCAATAACAATTTCAACAGAATTAAATCAAAATAACTTAAAATATCCTAGAAAATAACATAAAGGATGAGCATAGTTTTACACTCATTAGAAGTCAGAAATAGTAAGAAGGCCATCAGTTTGGCTTAATGATTATAGTTGTAATTTGCAACTTATATCTTCACAACAAGCCATACATACCACTTCCTTTGTATCAAGTACCAAATATCTACCTTTCAATTTCTAATCTCTCGTTTACTACCTTAAGGATTATGTGGCTTTCCTAACTAATGTATTTGCAAATAATGAGCCTCACACTTGTTAAGAGGCTAAAGATGATCTTAGATGGGTAAAAGCAATGAAAAAAGAGTTATTAGCTTTAGAATCTAATAGGACTTGGATACTTACACAATTTCTACCGAGGAAAAGGTAATAGGTTACAAATGGGTATATAAAATCAAGTACAAGGGAATGGATCTATTAATGTTTCAAAGCAAGGCTTATTACTAAAGGTTATAACGAAGAGGAAGAATTAGGCTACACCCACACCATTTCTCTAGTAGCTAAGTTGTCCATAGTCCGCATTCTTCTAATTATATCAACATCTAAGAATTGGTTTATTCATCAACTTGATGTCAATAATGCATTTTTGTATAGATACATTGATGAAGAAATCTATATGCTTCCTTTTAAAGGATATAGTCAAGCTTCCAAGGGTTAACTTTATAAATTGGTATGATCACTTTATGGCTTGAAGCAAGCTTCTTACCAATGGAACAAGGAATTTACAAAATTCATTCTTTCCTTGGGTTTTTTACAATCCAAGAGTGATTATCCTTTTTTTTACAAGATCTAAGGACAATGGCTTTGTTGCAATACTTGTTTATGTTGATGATGTGCTCATTGCAAGAAATAATCTTGATTCTATCGTTGATTTTAAACAAAATTGGGATCAAGTTTCTACTATAAAACTTCTTGGTGACATAAGATTCTTCTTGGGGATAGAGATTTGTTGAAAAAATGTTGAGATCATGTTAAATCAATGGAAATTCCTCCTTGATATACTACAATACGTTGGGTTAACTACTGCTAAGCCAAGTAAAGTGCCTTTTCCTCCTTCTACTCTTGATAACGAATAGGGTACACTCCTTCTAGATTCGATAGTGTTTAGACAACCTTTTAGTCATTCATTGTGCTTGACCATCACTCATCCTAACATATCCTTCATCGTACAACAACTAAATCAATTTGTTACCACTCCTAGGACTTCTCATTTCAATGCAACAGTCCATGTATTAAAATACATGAAAGGCATAATTGATAAGGGTCTATTCTATTCTTCTTCAAGTTCCTTAAAATTGTTGGGCTACAAAGACGCGGATTGGGGCTCTTTTTGAGTGGATAGAAAATCATTCACAAGTTATGGCATATTTTTTGTACTTCTTTGGCATCTTAGAAGACTAAAAGATAGTTTATGATGGTTACTTCATCTACTAAAGCCGAATACCATAATCTACAATTAGCCATAAAAGAGTTATGGATTTCGTATGTTTTACTAGATTTACAAGTGTATGTTTCATTGCCTGTTTCATTGTTCATTGATAGTAGATTAGCTCAATTAATTGCAAACAATCCTTGTCTCCATGGGCAAATGAAGCACATAGAAATTAATATACATTTTATTCGAGACTATGTTTCATCTATTTTTCTTTCAATTCGTTTTGTACCTTTTGTTCACTAGGTTGTTGACTTGCTTACCAAGGCTCCCTCAGAATCTATCTTACACACATCTATTTCTAAGTTGGGACTATTAGATCATCCAACTTCTGCGAAGGTAGAGGGGTAAGGGTGTAAATAGTATAGGCAGTGTATGCACTATAGACAACATGTAATATAGACTAAGGCTTATTTATTTTACATGTGCCATTTATGTGACTCTTAAACTTGTACATATAAATGCCTACACTTGTATAGAACTCTATAACTAAAAATAACAAAATCATTTTCATCCATTTGGGTTTTCTTCTTTCCACTCTTTCTCTTCCAGTTGTAAGCTCGAATTCATCAAGGTAATCAATTCTACTTTCATTTTTTATTCACGAACACTTAAACATGAAAGGCTTGAAAATATTGTTCTATGAATGTTTGAAACTCTAATCTCTATGAACAAAATTTTCTTAAATCTTCTCTTTCACATATTTTGCAATGTTTTTTTTTCTTTTATAATATCTTTTCTGATAAACTTTTTTCCCTTCAAATCTTTCTTTTTTCATAGAATTTCTTCTAGAGTCTTGTTTTGAACAAATTTATGTTTTTACAATGCCTCTTTTTGAATAAATCTTTTGAACTATATTTTAAGTGTTAGGATACCGGTATTAGGATTGATGCAAATCTATTCCATAAATGATCCTCATTCTATCCATATGGATCTTATGGTTCTTTTGCAATGATACTTTAAGAGCTATCTTCATATGATAATTTTAAGGTTAATTCTAATATTTGTCTTTTGTATTCGACAAAGTTTGAAGTTCCCAATAAATTTGCTTGAATTTTTCTTTTCTCTAGTAAAAACTGATCTTACTCATTGGACTTAACATTTGTATCACAAATATTTCAAAGGTAACCTTTAACTGATTTAAGATCACATGCAAAGGTAATAAATTTGTCCTACCATTTCATCCTAAGAGCTCTCCTGATACAAAGCTATCTTGATGACCCTAATCTAGTGATATAACTCCAAATTAAGACTAAACTAAATTTTGCTACAACTCTAAATAATTTGCTCCATATTGGCTAATCGACATGTGTGCTAAATAGTTCATATTAAGCATATACTTCTTCTACAAATATTTTTTTGGATGCTCCATATTAATCAAACCAAGAAAGTAAACTTTTGCCAATTTGTTTATAGAATTGAATATGCTAAAAATGGGTGTAAGGCCGAGCCATAAACTACTTCCCATGCTTTAATATAAGCATGGTAATCATAGGATTGAGGTATGAACCTTTAAGAAAAATTTTATGGTGTCAATAGATGTTGTTTCCATTCTTTAGAAGTAATAACCTTTTTGATATTGCATTTTGACCAAGTCATTACTTCTTTGTTTTCAATGCAAGTAATCTCAATGCTATCTGTATTAACCAAAATGAATTCATAAAATATCATATTTCTCTTTAGGTCGACTAATAGGAGATAGAAATCTGATAGGAATTAGGCCCTTGGACCAATCACCCATAGTCAAGCTAAAGGACTTTAAGGACTCGCGTAGAGAATACTAGCTCAAAACCAAAGCCGAGACTAGGATCCCTATGCTGAATTGATCTCTTACCGACCTATTTATCAGATCCTCACATGTATTAGATCTGCCCTTACCCAACAACAGTGCCTTATTCTAGAAGACTGCCCATGATTATTTGGGCCGAGTTGTCGGATCAACTATAGACACTTGATGCCAAT
Source organism: Lumnitzera littorea (assembly GCA_024138015.1). Lineage (NCBI taxonomy): Eukaryota > Viridiplantae > Streptophyta > Magnoliopsida > Myrtales > Combretaceae > Lumnitzera > Lumnitzera littorea. The sequence continues at coordinate 24,628,647 of JAMXBB010000008.1, forward strand.
ACAGCTGACTTTTCTACAGAACTGATTGACCCTCGACCTGATCTAGATTAGGTCAACCCCTAGCTACAAGTGTTACTCTGTTTCTACCTACCTTGTATCATATTTCTCCCATCCAACCACTAAGCGATACGTATCTTTTGACACAATGTTCTAAAATGATTCTTTCTTTTTTGTAATGAATATTCTTTGCCCTTTTTACCCTTTTAGTTATGATTTATGTAACCTAATTGTAGAATACCCTTTAGTCTTTTCATGCATGTAAAGTAACCCTAGTGGATAGGTATACATACCCCCACTTTCTCGTATGCAGAGAATCAACTAATCGATATATAATTATTCACTTTAAGCAACCTTAGTGTTCTCATTACCTTTCAACTCTTATCTATTCCCTTTAGCAAGGAGTAATAACAAGTGACCCTTTAATTCAAACCGGTGTATTATATCCGGCAGATTGTAGGCCGAGTAAGATCGAGTGGTCCGTCATATCCATTCGGTAGCTACTCAGACTTTGCTAACTTCTTCCCTATTTGTTTTTGGTTTACTTTGTTGTGGTGCTTCTTCGTATGTCCGACCTTAAAGACGTATTAGCTTCACTAGTATCAGAGCATAGTTCCATGAGGGAGTTTGTGAAGTTGCAATGAAGTTTTAGTTCGCTTTGCTATTGGTGGCTACTGTGTTCCCTCTATAGCTACTATAGTGTGTTTGAGTGTAAGAAAGTATAGTTTCGATATTACTTTACTCTTACTCTATTTTTCACTATGAAAATAGGGTAAGCTAGTTTTTGTTCTGTTCGAGTGATTATCGGGTATTAAAATTGTTAACGAGTTGTTAATCCATTTGAGAAGTACTATACCATATCAAATTTAAGTGTTTAGGGTATTATTTGTGACCATAGTAGTGGTGCTCAACCTGGTTAGGGTTATAATGGTAGTAACACCCTAAGGTCAGTTGATGACAAACTTGACAAACTGACCAACTTTGTTAAGAGTCTAGTAACAGCAATACAAGTTAACAAACAACAACTCCATGGTATACAGCACCATAACCCACAAGAAAATGCCCTTAAGAGACATCATGGCCAAGGTAATTGAATCAATCTCCCAATTCGACCGTAGTGAGCTAGAGGAGTAATAGATTGAGCTACTAGACAAAGACTGGAGTTGGAGGAGATTGAGGAAGATGATGAGGAGTTGAATGTTGAAGAGTTTAGGGAAGAGGAAGAAGTTGACTATTACCAAGCGTAAGGACGAAAATGCTCACTCCCTCAAGGGTTAGACAATGTCAAGATTCAATTCCCACCCTTCGGTAGAAGTAGAGATGCAGATGAATACTTAGAGTGGGCAAAGAAGGTCGAAAAAGTGTTCAAATATTATAGGTATATGGATGCTATTAAAGGTTGACTTACTACACTAGAGTTTACTAGTGTTGGTCCCATATAAGATATCAAGAGACAGAGTAGGGTAGGGTGGGATATGGTTTGAATTGATATCTTTAAATTTTTAAAACTTTTTCATTAAAAATTAAGTTACCCCTCTTAACAACTTATATTGGTGAACAATGGTATTTCAATACACAATTAAACAACAGTTAAATAACACAAATTAAAAGCTTAGGGAAGGAGAATATTAAGCAGAGATTTTATAAAGCTTCGGCCTTCTACCTATTATTTTCTTCTAACTCCACTACTGGGAACTCGGTCTACTTTACCAGTGCCATTCTACTTAATCTACTAAATCAAATCACAAATAAATTACAAGCATTCGTCACAATAACTTTTTAACACTCTACTCTGCCTATCTAGCCTCTCAACAATCTAGGCTAATGCAGATCTATAGAGTATAAACTATTTTTTCTCTATTATAAAATTTATAGAGATTACAAGTGAGAACAAAAATACAAGTCTCAAACAATTTTTCACTTGAAGGAATTAACACTTGTTGTAAAACTTTGATTCGGTGGAGCTCTCTGACGAAGTATTTGAAGAACTTTCTAAAGCTTTTTAGAAGGCAAAAACTTATCAAGAAATTTTTTTGTGCCACGATAGTATTTCTTCAAAGTTATATATTTAATGTTTTGAATCTCTTTTCCTTTTATATTGAGATCTTCCAACGACTAAAAAAATCTAAAAATTATCTTTATTTTCATAATTATCCAACCATTAGAATGCAAATGATAGTCCTTGGATATTTTAGGGAGAATATCTCGGTCATTTGAAAATTCAAAACTAGTTCTCCTTGTCTTGTTTAGATCAGATATTCATCAATCCTTAATCACCAGATAAGCTTTGATTTGAATTTAAAAAGATCAGATTTCGTTAGCTATTTCTGAATAAGCCTCACATTCAAAATTTGAAATACCACAAAATCCAATACAACCTTATCCTTATCAATTCTTTTATATATCTTGATTTATCCAAATATATTTTTGCTTAAAAATAATCCCCATAGATCATGATTCCATCTTGAGTGAAACGGGATTAAATGTATTTTCCTAATACACTCAATCCAGTAGAACTAGGGATTGAATAATTCGAATCTGATTAAAATTAATATTCCACATAATTTTTCTGGGCCAACCTTTTGAATAACCTTCTGAAGAGTATTGGCCTTCTTTTCTTAGAAGTCTCTGAATAACCTTCTGAAGAGTTGTACCAATTCTTTTTATAAGAGCTTTTGTAATACTTTCTGAAGACTTTCCAAAATAGTCTATTTTCAAATAGTTTAAAGTTTCTGAATAAGCTTCTGAATGTGACTTAAATATGCGAAAATATAGTTTTTGAAAAACCTTCTGTAAGCCTGCACTCTTAAAGATTAATTACCTTTTAACTATTTTTGTTATTATTAAAATATATGAGAGATATCTAACAACTAGGTATGCCACTATGTGGTAGAAAAATCTAAATGCAGCTAAAACAAGAGATGGAAGATGAGGTGTTATAACTTAGGATGAGATGAAAAGGTTATTGAGAGGTAGATTTGTACCCAAGACCTACTTATAAGATACATTTGTAAAGTTGTAGGAGCATCACCAAGGAAGCCGATTTGTTGATGACTATGTCAGAGAATTTCAGATGCTAATGATCCAAGCCGATGTAGAAGAACCAAAGGCCCATACATTATCAAGGTTCATTTCTAGGCTCAAGTATGAGATTTGCAACATCATGAAAGTATAGAGGTTTTATACCTTGGAAGAGGTGATAAAGATAGCATAGATAGTCGAAAAACAAAGGAGAAGTGCTCCAAGCCTACCTAAGCCAACATTTTCCTAACCCCTTGTTCCGTACTAACCTGTTCAAGCTGAGCTGAAGAGGCCATATAAGGCTAAGGATAGGAATGACCGATTTGATGACAGCCGAGCAAGGTAGCAGGCCAAGCTGGTCAGATAGGTTGACTCGAGGTTAGGCCGACCCCGAGGATATATGAGAAAGGACAAACCTTTAGACAGAAGACTAGTGAGGTGAAATGCTTTAAATGCTTAGGTTTTAGACATATGGCTATTTAGTGTTCGAACCAACGCGTCATGGTACCCCAAGGAGATATAGTGGATAGCACCAACAAGAGCGAACCTGAGAAAGAAGAAGATGTTGGAAAACCTGAAGTCGAAGAGGAAGAGGAGACTTATGTCTATGCTGACTTGGGAGAAGTGATGGCCTTAGTCTTGAGGCGAGTATTGAGTTCCTTACCAAAATTTAAAGAGGACTAGAGGGAGAATTTGTTTCATACTAAGTGTACCGTTAAAGGCCAATTGCACATGATCATTATGGATAGGGAGAGTTATACTAATGTTGTTGTATAATCCTTTTTGTAGAGGTTGGGTCGCCGACCTTAAAGCATCCCCAACTTTACAAGTTATATTGGCTTATGATAAGAGTACTTTATACGTAACTGAACAAGTGACCATACCGTTTAGTGTTGGAAGTGTGTTTAGGGATGAAGTAGTATGCGATGTCATCCCCATGGGAGCTTCACATCTACTACTTAGATTACCTTGGTCTTTCAACCGACGTGTTACTCAAGATGGATATAAGAATACCTATACCTTTGTTAAGGATAAAAAGAAGATTATGTTGCAACCTTCAACACTGTCCTAAGTAGACGAAACCCACAATCAGCTCACCCAAGCTAGTAAGAAGAATGCCTCAGTGATGAACCAAAGAGAGCTCCAAACTGCTGAAAAGGTTGAAGAATCTATGTTCCTGTTAATTAGAAGATTGATGGAAATGAGAGATTTGGAAGATACCTCTGATGAAATTCAAAGCTTACTAAATGAGTTTTCCGATCTTTTCCTTGAAGAACTAGCCAAAGGAATGTCTCTAGTCCAAGGCATTAAACACTGTATTGATCTATAGCCAAGCGTTACGCTGCCAAACTGACCTACAAAATGAACCTTGAGCAGGCTACCGTGCTGCAAAGACAGGTGACCAAACTCATAAAGTAAGGATATGTGAGGAAGATGATTCATGGCGCCAGTGTATCGACAATCGAGCAATCAATTGAATTACTATCAAATACAGATACCTAATATCGAGACTCAATGACATGTTAAATGAGCTTCATGGCGCTAAGATATTTTCGAAGATTGATTTGCAAAGCAGCTATCGCCAAATTTGCATGAGTTTGGGTGATGAATAGAAGTTTGCCTTCAAGAATAAGCATGGACTCTACGAATGGTTAGTTATGCCATTCGGACTTACTAATGCATCGAGCACATTTATGAGGTTGATGAACCATGTAATACGCCCTCTAATTGGAAGATGTGTGGTCGTGTACTTTGATAACATATTAGTATACAGTACCAACCTAAACGAACATGTTCAACATCTCCATGAAGTATTTGACATTTTACGAACTAAGAAGTTGTATAGGAATGTAAAGAAGTGTATGTTCTGCCAAAAGGAGGTGATCTTCCTAGGGTTTGTAGTGTTAGGGGAAGGACTTCGGGTAGATGAGGAGAAGATTCGAGTTGTTCTTGATTGGCCAATGCCAAAGAATGTCATTGAGGTTTGAAACTTTCATGGCCTAACTTCTTTCCATGGGAAATTTATCAAAAACTTTAGTACCATAACTGCCCCCTTGACCGAGCTGACAAAGAAGAATGAAGGGTTCAGATGGAATGATCAAGCTGAGCAAAGCTTTAAGGAGATCAAGGAGAAGCTCGCCTTAATGCCTGTCCTTTCACTACCTGATTTTGACAAACCCTTCAAATTGGAATGTAATGTATTGAGAGTGGGAATTGGTGCTATCCTAATGTAGGAGTGACGATCCATTACCTACCATAGAGAAAAGCTTAATGGTCTTGCTCTAAGCTACTCTATGTACACAAAAGAGTTGTACTCTCTCTACCGAGCCCTTACTGTTTGGTAACATTATTTGCTGCCATGAGAGTCTATTATTTATATAAACCATGAGTCTCTGAAGCATCTAAGTAGTCAAAACAAGCTTTCAAAGAGGCAAGCCAAGTGGTTTGAGTTTATGGAAGGGTTATAGTACATAATTTAGCACAAGAAGGAAAGTGCAAATGTGGTCGCCAATGCTCTGTCACGATGACAAACCTTGCAAACCAAATCATTGGGATTCTCACTTATTATAGAGTAATACACTCATGATCCTCATTTCGGCCTTATTCTAGAATAGTGCAAGGATGGAATTGTAGTTAAGGGATATTATCTTAAGGAAGGCTATTTGTTCAAAAACCGAAGGATATACATAACGAACTATTCTATATGTAAGCTATTGATTAGGGAAGCTCATTACGGTAGATTATCAGGTTACTTTAGGGAGACTAAGACAACCAATCTGTTAAGGGAGAACTTTTACTAGCCAAGTTTGGTTAAAGATGTCCATAAGGTAGTTAGCAATTATGAAGTGTTCAAGCAACTAAAGGGAAGAGAGAGCCCCATAGAGAATACATGCCACTGCCACTGCTAACACTAACCTTACCTTAGGTCGATCTCAACGTACACTTTGTTCTAGGGTTGCCCCAAACATCCAGAGGCAAAGATTCTATCTTTGTTGTAGTAAACTGCTTTAGCAAGATAGTGCACTTCATTCCGTGCCATTGGACTAATGATGCTTTATATATTGCTCATTTGTTTTTATAAGAGGTTGTCCGACTACATGGGGTGCCAAAAACTATTATCTCAGATTGAGACACAAAATATTTAAGCTATTTTTGGAAGACTCTTTGGAGAAAACTTAGAACTAAACTTGTATTTAGCTTCAATAGCCACCCTCAGACTGAAGTCATAAATAGGATACTAAGCAATCTACTCAAAGCTGTCGTAGGAAAGAACTTAAAGGATTGGGATCTATGCCTATCAGTTGTAGAGCTCGTATCCAACCAAACTGTCCATAGCACTATTGGGAAGACCCCATTCAAGGTTGTCTATGGCCTTAACCCTACTATTCCCCCAGATATGATTGGCACTCTCGCAGTGATAACTCTTATTTTAAATACATTTCACATGGTAATTTTATAGTATTTCCCTTACATCTTTGGTTTTTTTAAAGAAATTGATACTTAATTGAGTAAAATTTTGATTTCAAGGTTTGAACGTATTCTTGGATTGAAAACAAAGAAAAGGAATCAAGTTTCACTCAATTTTGAGTTCAAATGAATGAGTTATGAAGTTTTGAAGTTACATAAACAATAGGAGAAAGTGGCAAATTTTGGTCAGAAAGTTACACAGTTTGGAACATAACTGTGTCCCCAGGATGTGTCCATGCAGAAAGATTTTAAGTGCCAAGGTCAGTAAGTAACACAACTTGGGGATACAACTATGTCCCAAGCTATGTTTGGTGACGAAAAAAGAAACTTTACAATACATTATAAAAGGACTTACTAAGGTTTCGCACATAATTTTGGACATTCAAAAGAGAAGAGACTTGAAGAAAAGGAGAAGAAAAAAGCAAAAGCAAAAGCAAAAGCAACACCTAACTTCAAGATTGAAGAGATTTTTCATCAACAAAATGGGTTTTTCATGTTTTATTTCTTGGTTTTGTTGCAATTCGTTTTTAGTTTCATTATGATAGCTTAAGATTCTTGTATTTAGGATTGTGGAACCTAGGGTTTCATGTGACTATTAGATTTATTGATAATTTTCAATAAAGTTTCTATCTTTCTTGATTCGATTATGTTTTTTAATTGTTAATTGATATTTCTAAGGTATCAATCTATGATATTATGCATGATGATTGAGAAATCACATGTATAATGAGATCTTAACATAATTGGAGAGAATTACATGTGTACTTAGAGATAAGATACATGTTTCTTCCGAAAAGTTGTTCTTTTGTGTGGGAATTCATTATACATTAATACGATTTTGAATTATATTACTAAGTGAAGAGATTCCGGTAAATAATTTAGGATTAGGGTTAATATGCTTGAGAATAATAGAGATTGAATTGGATACATTTTAAGTGGTCACATGTTAAACACTAGGGGAAATAATTCCTAAATACATTATTTACCTTCTTGAATTTTATTGCTTTGTAAATTGCTTAATCAAGTCTCATAATTAGGTTAGTTTGTTAATTTTAGTATTTTTAATTCATTTAACCCATCACAATTTTCAAGTTAGATAATAAAGCTAAAGTTAATATTAGTATTCGAAGTCTTTGAGGGATTAACTCAGACTCACATCCGCTATATTAAAACTGATAGGTGCACTTGCCTGATATCACGCAGCTACTAAAGAGAGTCAATAGAGTTAACTGAGCCTCAGAACTTCATAAACTGCACTAGTTTGTAACAAAGAAGATCTCCAAATTCAATCAGAGACAGCACAAAATTGGTAACCAAGGCTGCTAAACTATGTCCTTTCACCCAGGAGACTTAGTATGGATATACTTTAGTAAAAAACAATTCCTACACTTGAGATAGAACAAGCTATCTCCTTGAGCTGATGGTCCATTCAAAATCCTAAAAAAGATCAACCGCAATGCTTACTAAATCGAGTTACCTGATGACTACGGTGTTTCTTTCACTTCCAATGTGCTCGATCTAATCCCTCACCAACTAGTAGAAGAAGAAGACCCCATATGTACCCTAGAAGAAGAAGTAGAAACCCCTCCAGATTAGAGGGCAAATCTTTCCGACCCCCAAGCAGATGATAGCAATCAAGCCCTAGCATAGTTGTTAAAATCATGAGTTAAAAGTACGATTCTACGAGTTTAAGATTTTCTAACTTTTTTCTTAGCTAAAACGAAGATAAATTCATTTGTGTATAGACTTTTGGTAAAATTATGAAATTTTATATACGATTCTATAAGCTTATGATTCTATAAGCTTATGATTCTATTGGTTTTATATGATCCTACCGATTTTATGATGTCAAATGAATAGTAGAATTGCGATTTTGACAACTATCCTTAGACTAATCACTCGTAGCTGAGCTAGAGGACTCTAAGGATTCGTACAGAGAATACTAGCTTAAAACCAAAGTTGAGATTAGGATCCCTATGCTGAACTAATCTCTTACTGACTTGTCTATCAAATCCTTACATGTGTCATATCTGCCCTTGCTTAACAACTACGTCTTACTCCAGAAGATAGCCTAAGACTATCAGGGCTAAGCTACCGAACTGACCACAGACACTTGATGCCAATGCAACTAACTTCTCTACATGACTAATTAAACCTAGACTTGGTCTCGATTAAGTCAGCCCCTAATTACAAGTGTTACTTTGTTTCCACCTACCTTGTATCATATTTCTCCTATCTAACCACTAAGCGACACATGTCTTTTGACACAATGTTCTAAAATGATTATTTATTTTTCATACTAAATATTCTTTACCCTTTTTAGTATGATTTATGTAACCTAATTATAGAATACCCTTTAATCGTTTCATGCATGTAAAGTAACCCTAGTAGATGAATATATAAACCCTCACCTTTTTGTATGCAAAGAATCAACAAATCAAAACAAAATTATTCACTTTGAGCAACCTTAGTGCTCTCATTACCCTTTAACTCTTACCTATTCCCTTTAATAAGGAGTAGTGGCAAGTGACCCTATACTTCGGACCAATATGTTATATTTGTCATAAGACAAATAAGATTAAGTGGTGCACTATATCCATTCGGTAGCTACCTAGACTTTGCTAACTTTTTCCTTGTTTATTTTTTGTTTGCTTCGTTGTGGTGCTTCCCCGTATGTCCAACCTTGGAGAAGCATCAAAATCTTTTGAGAAAAATTTGGTAATAATTTCAAAAGGGGTTTTATCATAACAATTTTAGAATAGTAAGGGGCTTTTGATAATATTCTTTAATTGGAATGTGTTTAGGAACAAAGGGAGTATTTTTATTAGGGGAGCTTAATGGACTTGGATTTGAAATAGTAAATCAGTTTTTGGTGTAGATTTTTTAATTAACTAAGAATAAAGTTGATGTTGATTATACTGTATTGGCATAACTTAAAGGGCTTTTTTGCAATGTTCTTGGAGCAATTTTCATGGCCTAGTTTCATCTTGATTTAGGTTTACTTAGCATTTTGTAACTACCTAGTTGGAACTCCTCTCACTAAGGTATTGTTTGCTTTAGCATGGAACGTCGTACAGTTTTGCCCCCTGATGCAACAACTTCCCACGAGGTCACCTATCATAAGATTACTTCAACTTAAGCATACTTTACTTTGAGTTTCGACGTACTATGAGCCGCTACATCAAAAGTTACCTTGATGACTAGAGTTCCTTCTCTAACATGTAAGAGGTATTACAATCTATCCTCCTTACAGAACTAATGTCTTCATTAGTTTCGTTATACAGGTTCAAGACCATTACTAGGTAGAGATTTTCCCTTCCGGTTGGTAAAATACTCTAATACCACTTGTAACTATCCAGCTGGAACTTCTCTCACCGAGGTATTGTCCACTTTAGTATCGAACACTATACGGTCTTATCCCTTGGTACGGTAGCTTCTTAAGAGGTCAACTATCTTAGAATTACTCTAGCCTAAGCATGCTTAACTTCAGAGTTTCGACGCACTGTAAATTACTACATCAAAAGGTACCTTGATAAGTGGAGTTCTTTCTCCTAACATATAAGGTGTATTACACATTTTCCTTATAAAATTCCTTAGTTAGGAATCGGGTAAAAAATTTTATTATCCCTTAATGTATCTAACTTCAACATCCTAAAAATTTTTGTAATTATTTTCTTTTTATCTCTAATTTCATCTAGAAATTCATTTGCAAATTCTAGTAATCTATATATGGGTTTTATCAATCCTTGGTTTATATCTTGGACTAAAGATCTAACTTTTTTTTTTTTTTGGAGTAATTTCATTCTTATGGTAGAAGCCACTAATCCATATTTTTAGATGCTTAAAATGTTGTTCTATACCTTTGGATATAATCAATACATTATCAATATCTACTATAGAAACTTTTATGTGTGAATTAAATATCCCATTCATGATATTTTGAAATTCAGAGAGTGCATTCTTAAAGTCCAAATGGTGTAGCATTTCACTCACAATGTCCAAGAATTATGGTATATGCAGTTTTGTATCTATACTTTTTTGCTATTTGTATTTTCCGAGAACCTAATTTTATGTCAAAATTTGCAAACACTTTGCTACAACTAATCTATTAAGTAAATCTTGCTTATTTGGAATTGGATGTCTAATCCACTCGAACATTGTGTTTGAAGTTTATTGTTTATTACTAATTTAGGCAAACCTTGTTCTAATTTAGCTTTGTTTTGAACATAAGGCTTTTATCTAACAAATCTTGTATATATTTACTTTTTGTAAAATTCTAATAACTCCTGATTCATCTGTATTGGTCTTGCTTTGATAGGTATCTTCTCTTTATTAAATCTTTCTTCATAAGGAAGTTATATTACACATTTTTCCTATCCTAAAAAACATTAGGTAAAGTTAAACATATTAAATTTTATCTTTTCATAGAGAAATTTTATCTTTTCTCCAACTGATTTCTATTTCAATTGTTCTTCAATTCTCTTATCACTTATTTTTTCTTTAAGATATTTTAAATTTACCATTTTTTATATAATAAATTTACCTTCCATTCCCTAATTGGACTTATAAAGATAAAATTTATCTATTTTCCCTTAATGATATTTTTCAATCCCTTAGCTAATATTTCAAATGGATTTAACAAAGTAATGAAGGGTATCCCTAATATAATTGCATCACTTATGGTTTATACCTAGAAAACAAAAAGGTGGTTCTAAAATTTTTTTCTTAATCTCACATTATCTTACCATATGATAATTTATACTTAACATTTAATCTATATCCTCCTATTAAAAAAATAGTTTTTTAGAAGTTTTTTCATAATATCAAGTTGGTGTCAACCCTTCTTAGATGTAATTTTAGTCAACATCTAAATCTAAAAGTGCTACACAATTTATCAAGCCCTAAGCAGTAGAGTTACAATAGGCCTATCATGTGAACAATTTTAGGATATTAGCTGACCTTACAGTCGCTATCTTAGGTTTGCTTCACACAAGTAAACTTGACCACGCAACTTCAAAGGGTTTAGTTTAATGCCTCTGTTTTTGTAAAACCAGTATTACCGTACATTAACTTCTTTGAAAAGACTTATAAAATAGTTTCTTAGTGCATATTCTTTGATATAAAACTATATACATACAATGAAAGCTTATAAGTTCAATGGTTGTATAACCCATGTTATCTTACTAACTAACTATGGAAACTACTAAGTCACTTGGACTAACTTGATTAGCTTCTATAAAGACAAATAAAACTCCAAAAGAATCAATAATCCAACTACATCTTCATTAATCCTTACTCCCCAAACTCATTAGCCACCAAGGTGGAATGAGATGTATATCTACATGTCTACTCTTGACCTACAAAAAAGGTCTATTAGGAAACGAGCAATCACAACTTAGTAAGTGGGACAAAGATAGAAGCATTTTTACACTACAAGGCAAGTAAGGTTATCAACCAAGTTAGTTAGATGTAACACATAAACAAGTAAATGCCATCATATGACTTTGTTAGGTTCGTTGTGAGATTACAAAAATTGTACTCACTTTAATCCAAGTTTAAAGAGTTTTTACTTTAAGCCCACATGACTTTGTTAGGTTCGTCATGAGATTACAAAAATTGTACTCACTTTAATCCAAGTTTAAAGAGTTTTTACTTTAAGCCATGATGCCTTCACAACCAAAGCTAGGCTTGTGTAATGGAGATATCCCTCCTCCGGCAACTAACTTCGAACTAGTGTCCCCAACGTTACCTCAATCTATTCTCTTATTACTTAGTTTGATTGAAGGTAAGGAAGGGACCATATAAGTTATCCCTTTCGAAGGGGTCATTATTTAAGTCAAATATAGTTTAGTTTAGATTAAAGGGTGATTAATCAATCCAACAAATAGCTATGTAGCAAAGCACCACATTAAAGGTTCAATCAACAATTAGAAACATATAAGCTTGCATACATCTAACTACTTATAAGTATAAGCAAGTACACACTTAAACCTCCAAGTACTTTGAAATAGTATTGAAAAATATGGTAAAATATTAATCCCAACATACCTAGATTCCTTATTGCTCACTATTGCGAACTACTCAATACTTGACTAAGTGTAGTTGTTATACGTTTCTTTATTGAAAGTTCCTATAAATGACACTTTTTAGTATGGTTACAATTTATTAAATATCATTATTCTTATTTATTATTCCTAGTGTTTAGTCCCTTTAATCTAAGTTTGGAGAGTTAATATACCTAAATATTTAGGTTTTAAGGCCATTTGATATTAATTCTTCCCTAAGCTATCCTCTTATTCTTCATTAGAGTTACCCTAAGAAAGACTCTAAATTTTATCTACTTTAAAGTTCATAGAACATCCTTTGCTCTGCTCTCTAAACTAGTTAGAAATTACACATAAACATCCTTCGATTCAACTTTTAAATAAGAGTCTAATATAGCTCTTACATAGTAATCCTTAGATTTATCATCTAACTTTACATAAATATTACATTTTGGACTAAATTACTATAATTTTCCTTATTTCCAATTAAGATTAGTATTTAATCATCATGTACACCCTCAGTTCATCTCATATTTCAAGGAAACTCCATTCAACACTTTATTCATACAAAGTATTAAAGTTACATATTAATGAAATTTCACTACAAATCTTCCATATATTTGAAATCCATCGCTCTTATCACTTACGTTCACTCTCACATTACCATCCATCATCAGATTAAGCCTCAAATCAAGTAAGATCTTATTTTATGTGGACTTCTTAGAGAAAATGTAATCGAGGCCTTGAAAATCCAAAATTTACTATTATTTAGGAGCTCAAAAGTTAACAAAAGTTTAGAAAATAGTTTTAGGAAAACTCTTTAGATAGCAACACCATATGTATGATAAATAAGTTCTAGAAAAAGTTTGGAGTAGAAGCAACATCATTAGTTTTTTAAAATAACTTCAAAATTGGCTTGGTTTTAGTGATTTTTTAAGAGTGATATGTATAGTACTTAATATCAATAGAACAATATTTTTCCATAAAACTACATACAAATAACCTAAGAATATTTTTTTTTTTTATATTTTTCTAATGAGAATCAATACTTTTAAGAAATTACCAATGGTCGATGCTTCGGCCACCATTAGTGGAGGGGAGAGTGTCAGAGTAGTGTTTCAATGGCTCTCCCTTGAGTTCTAGTGGTGATTCACTCCCAAGTAGTGCATACACCCCCGATCCCTTTAAAACTCAATTCTACACTAATTTTTGTATGCTTTCCTATATTCTCTTCTCAACTTCCTTAAAGCTCCTTACATTTTACCTAGACATCAAAGAAGCCTAGTCAGTGAGAATTGTTTTTAGGTCTATACATGTTTGTTCTTACAAATTTCCACTTATTATAATATTGTGAGGTGTCCTATACTTAGGTCATCACTTTGTTAGGTTATAGCAAAATTTTGCCATGTCATTGTTAATTCATCCCAGGCTGTCACATATTTTAATTATTCTTTTACCATTTTTCTTGATTTATATAACATATTTTAGTATATATGTACATTTTTAAGTAATTATGGATATATATTTACACATATAATATATTTGACACACATACATACTTATAAAGGTCACTTTATAATTTTTAGTATTCATATAATTTATTTCGAAAAGCTCATTAATTATTAAAATTTATTTCACGTGTTTCCAATAAATAAGAGATAATATATTTATAATTAGCTTTTTTAGCTATATTATTATTTTATTATTTTATTTTTCTAACTCCAAACTTTCGGGATCACTACTACTAATTTTTTTTAATCTCATTCAAAATTCAGACCTAAACGGACAACGTCTATGATTACTCTAAATTTTATGCACCAAACTGGAATTACCTTATTGTGAGCTTACATTTCTACTCAAACGAATATTTCTCATGATTATATTAAATTAAGGTGCTAGGTTTAAACTGCTAATTTTGTAAGGCCTCATACTCTCCCCTTTACAAATAGTTTTGTCCTCAAAACTATTGCATCTTAGATTTTCCCAAGGAAAGTGATGGTATTGTTATAACTTTGTTGGTTATATGTATGACTATAAAGGTTACTAATTCATTATTTAGAAGAACCAAAAGCTTTACCTTTCCTCTAAAACTTTTCTCCCTAAATTGTCTACACTTGAAAGCTTCTAAACCATCCTTTGTTTGAGCTCCTAAATTATCTCATATCTATCGTACTATGTTGAACTTCAGTGTCGTTGTGATGACCCTTAAAGGGCCTAATAGGATTACCGTAGAATTTTCATATAATGTATACATATATGATATGAAAATCATCTTATAAGTTAGAGGTTGCATGACTTTAACTAATTATCTGCTATTTACGATTAAATATATTACATGTAACTAATTTATTTAATAAATAGCTATGGATTCCCAATAGTTCACAATCCATTAAAACCGTAGAGAATTAATATTTCTTACCAAATAATAAAATAAGGTAGAAAATCCTTAAAATTTCTAAAACTCTAAAGATGCTAACTTAATTAAGAGATTATGTATTTGATAAAATGTTTTGAATCAACTATACAATCCTTTTCAAATTCTAACTTTTCACCATACCACTCAATGGTCGCATTCTACACTCGGCTCTCATCTCAATCCCAACTATCAACTAACTTATAAGGGAAAAACTATTGAGGAGTAAGCTATATAAGTTTTGTAAAATATCCCTCATACTATATCGATAAGCATGTTATCAAACAATTAATTAAACAATCATATGAATGCATGAATCAAATAGTATGTCAAACAAGTATAATTAGTAGCCTAAGAGCTATACGTAACTCGTAATTTTGTCATCTGTAGTTAGGGCTAGAAATCATTAACTAACACGAATCACCACTAGGTTCTAGTACATAAGTTTTTAACTAAACCAATGTACATATACACACATTTAAAAATTTCTGTACTTACCAACTTTTCCTCTTTCAAAACCAACAATAATGAAATCCCAAGTGTAGTGGTGTAATGGCCCCTATAGTCTATACATATGCCCTAAATGGAAGTCTTAGGACACAAACCTTAACCATACGGTTAGTATTTCCTAACGCCTCGTAAGTCTATAGGCTAAGATAAGAACTTAATAATTAAGACACTTATTGTATGCTTATAAAGAATCCCTTTAGGAGCTTCAGCTTTGGAGCCCCTTCCTACCTTTCACATGAGGTGATAGTTAGTATAAAGATGAAATTTTGTGCTCATGCATGAATTGTTTAGCTTAAGCGAGCCATGTATGATTAAGTGGAATTATTAGGTAATTAACCAATATTAGCAAACCATCCAATCGTATAACTAATTATTTAGTTATTATATTCAATAATATTTTGCACAACAACTAACCAACAATCAACCACATGTGTATCCCAAACCCCAAGCATCAATTTATTAATATATATAATTTACATGCACTAAATACAAGCATAAAACAAGCATGGAGTCACTTGGAATACTCACTTGATTAGGTTGTCCTATAGTCATAATAATCCAAGGGCAAATCCATGTTAAGGTTAATATCACCTGATATTAATAAAGGAGAATACTAATAAGTATTTGAATAACTACCTATTTAATTGCCTAAATTCGCTATAATTCCCAACTATCATTGAAAATTATTTTTATTGTAACTTTTTTATTTTAGCTTCGATTTTCGTGTTCTTATAGTCGTTTTTCATTATCTTCGAATGTAGATTCTCATGGTGTGGTATGTTTCTATAGTAGCACCTACAATTTTTGCTATAGGCCTAGAAAGTTGCGTACTTTCAAAGTTGTTGGGCTTCGTTTGTTTAGTTTTACATTGTTTTGGTTTTCCTTGTATAAATTCAATTCTTTTTTTTTATTGGGTTTTAAACTCTTATTGGGTCTTGATTAAGTGTTTGGGCTTAATATGTTTGGGTTGACATTTATTCTTTAGTCCACTTATAGTCTTTTATCCTAAGTGTTCCATTAATGGGCTTTTGGGCCTTATTTCTAATAAATTTTCAATTTGGTCTTCCTTATTGGTTCTTTAGGTAGGAATGTTTTAATAGGCCTTTAATTTTATCCTTAGAATTCTACCAATTGGTGGTCATGTTGGATTATTGCCGTTTTTGTCAATTTTGGCCCAATTGACAGTTTCTAACCCATTTTAGCCATTTAAGGCCTAGCATCTAGACTCAACTTGTTTGTTTAGGTCTAAAACTTATCTTAACGTATTGTAAAAATTGTTTTAAAATGAAGTTTGATTTTGGTTAAGGGTGTTATAGTGGTTGTTCGGGTTACTTATAAGGCCTAAAACATGTTTTATAACTTGGTTTTGCCTCTAGTATTTTAGTGTAGTGATCACCTCACTTGGACCAGTTCTAAATCACCATTCTTTCTTAAATCATTATTTTAACATAAGGAACTCATGGACAGCTTGTGGACAAATTATCAAAGCTTATAAGAAGCAAGTTTCTTAAGTTAAAACTTGGTTTTTCTTAATATCTTGGCAGTTGCTCACCTAAGGAACATTTGTTAGGATTTTTTAAAAGATAATTTTCTTAAGGAAAAAGAAACTACACATTCTTAAGGAGGCTTAGACATCCAATTTTAAGTGAGGAGTATAGGTGTTCAACCTGCTCTTTTTACAAAACTTAGAGTATCATGAAAATACAATTACTGAGTGTACATTACAAGAGATTTTCTAAAACCATTCCTAGGAGAGCTATTACATGCCAAAGCTAAAATACATACAAGATATTCTTACATAAGGAAGCTCCTAAATACAAGTTTGACCTATATGTTACACATTACATCACTAAAGGAGTAAAATACAAGAAAAATTAAAGAAGAAAAACTTTACTACATTGGGGTTGTTGTGCCTAAAACAAGCCCTTCCTGCTTTAACTATCTCCTTTATAAGCTCTCCAAAAGTCTTCCTAGCTTCCCTTTAAGGTATGTCAAAGTGGAGGCTCATTAGTGGTCTTTTAAGTGAAGGAAGTGGTGGAAGTGAAAGGGGAAATAGGGTACGGTTTGGGGTATTGGTTAGTGTGCAAGTGGTTGGCATTAGAGGGTGGCTTGGTGGAGAAAATAAGTTGGAAGTTGGTGACCTTTTTTCTCTTAAATG
Organism: Lumnitzera littorea; assembly: GCA_024138015.1. Taxonomy (NCBI): domain Eukaryota; kingdom Viridiplantae; phylum Streptophyta; class Magnoliopsida; order Myrtales; family Combretaceae; genus Lumnitzera; species Lumnitzera littorea. The sequence goes on from JAMXBB010000008.1 coordinate 24,646,258, forward strand.
AGGCAGTTCAAGTGGAGATAGCGGTTTGGTTAGGGTTTACAAGGGGTTACTTGGAGAGGGTTTTGGTGAAAAAATGTAGAGGAAAAGGAAGTGAAATGGGAGTGATTTTTGGGGTAAATGTTAGGTATATATGCTGGTTTTAGAGATCTTTTTAGGTATTTTTCAAGTTGCAATTGAAGGGTCTTTTGAGCTTGTGGGTTGCCTTGCTTATTGTCACGAAGAGAGAGGGAAATAAAGAAGTGTATGATGGTGTGAGTGATAGAAATTTTCTACACAATAAGCTTACTAAAAGTGGCAACTTGTCACCACAATCTTCCAGGCTTGCATTAGCAAGTGTATATTTGCCCAAATACAAAAGTTGATGTGTTGTGTGAGGTCTCATCACCTTGGAATTGTTCACCAATAAGCTAGTTACAAGGGAACTAAACTAATTGGCTTTCAATTGGATGCATTAAATTAATATTAGTTCATTTAGTTTAGAAAGCCTTATAGGGTGGTGCATGTTGTAAAGGAAAAGTAGGTAGGCACTACATGTGTTGTTTAAGAGTTCAAATTTTTTTTTTTTTCAATTAATTTAATTAGGGCATTGATTAATTTTTATGTAATTGCTTAGCATTATTCTATTTTAATTTTCTAATATTAGATTGGGTAGGTTAGGGTAATTTTAAGGTCTTGAGTCAATTTAGGGTTTTAATTTTAAATTTTTATCATACATAAATAAGGTTACATACATACAGAGCACAATTCATATGTTTAGGGCAAAATTACAATGTTACTGATTTAGTATTTTAATTGGTTTAATTAAATCAATTTATCATTATGGTGTTTTGAAAATTTAATGTATGTGATTAAAATTATATTATATATATTTATGTATAGTACAGTTATTTATGTAGGGGTAAGGATGTAATTTTATTAATCTACTACTATAATTGGTTCAACTTAAGTCAATTAGCGTTATATAGTAAATTGTAGAAATAATCACATGAGAAAGAAAATTGTATACAAATACACATGTATAGCAAAATACATATTCATAGAGGTAATTTCTTAATTTTATAAATTTTATTTTCTAACTAGCTTAATTTAGTCAATTGCCATTATTTAGGAACATCTTTAAATGTTTGATATTGAATTTGCATGGTTCCGTAATATCTGGAGTCTATTTACTAATTCAGTATTTTAATTGGTTCGATTTTATACCAATTGATATCACACGATATATGTTATAAATACTTATATGTGAGAGCAATTTACACATGTATAGCACTACTTATACTCATAAGGGAAATTCATAATTTTATTAATTCATTTTTTAAGTTGGTTTAATTTAGCTAACTATTGTTATTTAAGAATATCTCTAATTTTTTAATATTGAATTTTTGCTATTTGACAAAATTTGAGTTTAATTTACCATTCTAGCATCTTCTCTACGTTTACCGTTTAATTTACAAGTTTAAGGTTTTTATATGTGATTAGGGTTTTTGAAATTCATAATAAAGTTTTTATGTTCATTTGATAGTTTTTATCAATTTTAGTTCCTTGGTCTTATAGAGCTTAGAGAATATCTATTAGTACTCAAGTTTAATTATATATCTAAAACACAAAATTTATAGGGTTTACAGTTACCAAACCTAGGTTAACTCATACAATCTAACTTGATTCAATTTGACCTTTCCATAGAGCCGATTTGGTCCAACCATTATCTATGCTTTAACCTAATTTATCTCTTTAACTCTTAACCCTATCACTAAAGTTGTCAAACTCATGATTTTATCTAGAATCGTAAGAGAGTCTGTAAAATCGAAACGTAAAATCAAATCATAGAAACATAAATTTTTACAACTTTTGTAAAATAACTTTAAAAAATTATGGATATATTTATAGTAGTTATTCAAAACTTGAAATGCATGATGAAAATTAAAAAAAAATAAAGAAATTAAGTTTTTTCTTTTTTCATAAAAATTCTTAATATATAATCTAACATGTACGAAATGAGGATAAATAGAGTTGAAACTAAACTTTTTCCCATTTTTCATTTAAAAAAAAGCTATAAATTAAAGAGAACCAAATATTTCAACTCATTTTAAGCTATTAATGGTATAAAATAAAAATAAAGCATATATTTTTTCTTGTAAATTTTGTTATTCGAGCTAAAACTTGGACAAAAGCTACTGACATAAAATAAGAGATTGGGAGAGAAAGAAAGAGGTAAAAAATTGAAATAGGATAGAACAAATGTTGTAATACCTTAATAGTTAATGACTTGTAAAAGACTAGTCGTATTTTTTTTTTAATTTTTTAGTCCACTAACTTAGATATATAGAATCAGTAAACTCGATCAAAAACGCAAATTTCTACTGAGTTTACATATATAAACTCGATTAAAAACGTTTAGGAGATCCGTAATTGTATCATTTGTATCATACTGCACTGTAAAAGTAGAAATACACTATATATATATATATATAAAAGATTTTACACCCGAATTAACTAAGAAAAGATACCTAAGATCATAAACTTGTAAAATCACGTGGGTAAAATAGCGGTTTTGACAACTATACCTATCACATATCCAAGTTAGCAACCTACAGAAGCATAACAAGTATAATTTAAACTAACTTAGTGCTTTTATATATTATAAAAAGAAATATATACATAGTTGTGACATTAGGTACAAAAGTTGCACAAGTTTAGAATGAACCCTTGAAGATATAAAATATCTTTGTAATAGTTAATGGGAAAAAAAAAAAAAATCTTCGAGGTTTCTATTAAAACCTAAAGCTTGCCTCAAATCCCGTTCCCATATCGTCCTATTCTTTTTACCTACATAAAAGTCTATAGAGAGTAAGCAAACCACAACTCAATAAGGGGTAGGTGACCAACGTTGTACATAACAAACAACAAAAAAAGGTTTTACAAATAATTATAAAGTGTAATGCAACAAATTAAATGACATCCACATGATATTATCTAGTCTGTCATGAAACTAAAGAAATTACGCTCACTCTAGTCTGGATTGAGGTGTTTTGTGAGTTAAATCATGAATGATACCACACCTTGGAATGTGTAATAGCGACACTCTGGCTCCTCCCATAAACCAATTAAGCCAATCCCAAACCTTCATTATAGGGGAAAGTACTTCTATTTCCTCCTCAAAAAGCCAATGTTTGGTTTCGTAATGCTAAATGCAATTTCCTAGTGAGTTGTCATGCATATTCAATTCGGAAGCTTAGGCCAACCATCCTTAATTCATTGAAGATGGTGATTATAGAATTTTATAGACACTTAGCAGCACAACAAAATATATCACACAACAAAACAACCAAGTACAACAACTTACGATGCTCAAGCACTCAAAGCATACGCATAAATGCAATAAAGCATAAACCAGTTACCTTGTAGTTAGTACTTGAATGTCGAAGTTTCTAAAACTTTTTATCAGTAACCTATATAATGTGCAAAAACTTTAGAATTTATAAAGCTAGTAAAATGCTATACCTATGATATAATTATAAACATTTAAACTTTATTTTTAATAATAGATCAATTTCCTCTATGTACCTAGAATGCATGATCCCAAAAAGATATTGAAATATAGTATATAAAAATATGTATAGATATGTTGTATTATAAAAAGTATAGTAGAGAAATTTATAATAGGTACTACAGGTGTTGAAAAAGACTAAAAATATACGGATGCCTTTTTGGATTGAGCAATAGTATAATGTTCTCTATAATAAATGAAAAGAAAAGTTTTTGAAGTCAATGTGTATGTATATATTGATAGTTGCGACGCATCAATAGTTAATATATACTACATTATATTTGTAAAATAGAATTGAATATAATTGTTGTGTAAAGTAGTATATATATAATATACTGTTCAGATTATATTGAAACGTAAAATTAAAATGTTGAATTATATTACAATATCAAGACTTATGTCGTGATGGTACGTTATGATGAAATATTAGGAAAATATCTAACATATAAATACATAGTTATTTAAAATTATCAAACTAGTCCCGTTGGATTCGTAAAATCATGACATTCCTGAATACGAGTCGTGTGATCACCTATAATTCAAGAAAATTATCACATTACTGCAATGTATCCTACCACCATTATAGAAAGAAAATCGAATGATTATACAAATATATATCGTCCTTCATTTATTATAATGCAGTATAATTATATTCTATTCAAGTCAAACCCTCATTTAGCATATAAAAGCATTTTAGTACTCCTCATAAATATCGGGTAGCAACATTGCGCAGTGGTGCTCTATGTACAATCACCAGCACCTTATGATTTACTTTGCTGCCTACTGTATGAAACATACCACATATAACACTAATTTACAAATACTCCATATTTTGTAAAACACTCAACCATATTTTATAGCCATTTTATCTAAACTTGTTATGTAATGCATTTAATTAAAAAGAATACTGCCGATGTCCCTTAAATTCGCAACGAATATAAAATTTCAGTCTCCTTAAGATTATGTCCGGTTAACTTCTGAAGATTGTAACTACGCGTACTTAAATTATTTACTCACAATCTAGTCATTTTGACGCATAAATTATATGATAAATAGCATTCTTCATCATTTGCCTCTAAGAAAAATCCTATGAACTCAAACGAATATGTGCAAATCGGGTTTAATCACTTTTATAAATAGACCTCAATGCTCTGGTAGAAAAATTAAGTCTTTTTTTTTCACTTAAAAAAGGAGCAGTTAATTACCTAGATAATCGTGTTAATTGTTAAACTAATTCTACTCACTTCTCAAATCATTACCACTATACAGAAACTATTTGGACACAAATTCATCAATTATTTTGCCGAAAATCCATTTTTTTAAACTAAAAATCCCTAATTACACGTTTTTCTTTTATAAAAAAAATATATGATATATAGCAAACATCTAAATTATCACAAGCCCTTTACATTGATATAACATAGATGTTATAAAATGCTTGCGTAAAATTATTCTACCTAAAATAATAATTTTTGAAAATTTAATATAAATTCGTAATAATATAGCAAGTTATTAATAACATACTATGTGCACAAATAATTTCATCAAAATAAATTCATTACATGAAACTAAGATAATGGCTAAGCAGAATCTCCTTATGCAATTCTTTTGCAATGTGGCTAGATTCAATAATTTGAAAGTTCCTAATGTTTTTGAAATGGACCCCTCCTTGTCTTCAAAAGAAGAAATTGCTCAAGACTCAACAAAGAGGAAGAAGATCAATAGGAGGAAGAGGCTTAATAAGAAAGTTCAGAAGAGGAAGGAACTCAAGAGGAAAGTTCAGCTAAAGAAGTCTGATGATGAAGCAAATGTTGAAGATGAGGAGTTGGAAAAGGACAATGATTTTATGGATGATGATAATTGAGGAGATGTAGCTATTCTATTTTTATGATATGGCTTGTGATGTACTTTGGTTTTAGAGACTTAGTTTTACTTTGCTAGACTCTTTTATTTGTTCTTGCTTTCTTTTTTTTTTTTTTTTTTTACTTTTCTCTTTTTATTGTTTTCTTTTGTTTCTTAATAGAGATATAATGTTGGTTGCTTATCCATGCTAGAATGGAAGTTCAAAGCTTTTAAGATGGAAATGTCCAGTTTTTGTGTTTGCAAATTTGGCATGGGTTACTTCATTACTCATAACTATTGTGCATTGGCGATTACTCAAATTTATAGGGGAGTATTAGTTTTTCCTTTCTCAATTTTCTATTCCTTTACTCATGAGTTTGCCTTGGTCTTCTTTTTTTCTTTTTATATGACTTAATTCTTCCATTGGGGGCAAGTTACATATTATTTAGTTTAGGATTAAAGCAACATCACTAGTTAAGAGTTAGTCATGATTATTTTTGAAACTTAATTTGATTTATACTTTCATCTTAGATGACTTTAGAACCCTATAATTCTTGGTAAATAAAGAAATGAAATTTGTCTTTTGAGAAACCCCTGAAAACTTAAAATAATTGGAGGTAGAAAGTGATATTAATTGCACGAATGATTAATAACAAAAAGGAAAAATTGGTAAGAATTCGCCTTAGTCCCTCAGAAAAGCGAGGTTGAATTCCACTACTAATACCAAAGTAAACTTAAAGAATAAATTGATATAGATCAGCCTTAGTCTCTTAGAAGAGCAAAGTTCTTTCTCACTATCATTATGAAGCTAGATTGGTATGGATCGGTCTTGGTTCATCAAAGGAGTGAGATCCTTTCCCATTGCCAACACAATTTTCCTTAAATAATGTGTTTAATTCGGTTGATTTGCAACCTTCCCAACGAAAGTAAGAACTAAGGGGATAATCAAACGATGACTGGATGTAGTTTGTGTTTACTTTGAATTATGACCCTTAGTGAGATTGAGGAGAGGGTTGTATATATTTTAGCTAAGTAGGTTAAAATTTTTATGATTTTTTTTTTTCTGATTGGTAAGATGTTAAATTTACTTCTAAGTACAAGAATCCTTGATTAAATGATTCGAGTAAACTTTAATTTACATAGATTAGATTATGAACTCTAGGACTATATGTCCTTTGACATTGAGAAAAAAAGATTAAGTACATGTGTCAAGAAAGTTATTTAAAGAAAATTAATTAAAGTTACAAATTGAATCTTTTTCTAGGTTAAGTGTAAATTTTGACTGGTTTCCTAATTAGCAATGGTTTTTTACTTAAGAATTCTTATCCTAATTTTTCTTTGTTATATTTGCTTAAGGAAAAGCGAATTCTTAAGTGTGAGGAAGTTTGATGAGTTCTTCATTGCATATATTTTACATGGTCATTTTTTATAATTTTCCCTTGATATTTGAGTTTATCTTTAAATAATGATACTTAATTGAGTAAAATTTTACTTTATAGATTTTGAAAAGATCTACACAAGAAAATGAGAAGATAAAAACAAGTTTCACTCAAATCGAAGCTAAAATGATTAAATTATGAAGGTTTAAAGATCGACATGATTGTGTTGTTTCCAAAAGAATTTGGAGCTTATTTTTAAGTATCACAGTCAAGTGCATAACTAAATGACACAACCATGTCCTTTGTCGTATCATTCCCAGTTTTAGAGAAAAAAAAGAAAGAAAGAAGAAAATGTGAATCACAGTGAAGTATACAACCAGGGGACATGGCCGTATCCCCTGTTGTATCGTTTGTAGCTAACAGATTTTTGTCACTTCCTATATAAAACTTTGTTAGGGTTTTCTAGACAGAATATTTGGCACGATTTTTTTGAGAGTTTTTCAAGCTAAGACCACTCAAGAGAGCAAGGCAAAAAGAAGACTTCAAGATTTAAACTTTTGTGGATATAATAATTTTTTTCTTCCAGTTCCTTTTATTCTTTGATTTCATATTGCTATTTTATGATGTATAGAAATTAAATTTTTAGTATCTTGGTCATGTGAACCTAGATCTCGCATGTGACAGTTGATTTTATTTAGATCTAATAAAGATTTTTATTCTTTTTGAATCAATTATGTGTTCTTACATGTTTTAGGTTAATAATTCTATAGGTTATTAATTTAAATCTAATATTATGCAAGAAGATCGAGAGGTTTCTTATATAATTAGATCTAGCATGGTTGACGAGAGTTTATGCAATGTTAGAGATCAATTGCAAGAATCTTTCAAATTTTGAATATTATTTTCAATATTAACTTTAAGAGAATTCGCTACATGATTAATGCGATCTTAGATTACGCTATAAGGAAGAGATTCTATTAGGTAATCTAGAGATTAGAGTTAATAAGCTTGAAAAAGTTATTAACTTTAGAAGTGAGTTCTCCCAATCAAGAAGAAATTAAATATTAAATTAGATTATCTTTAAGGAAACTTGCATGTTTAGGTCTAGGAAATTAAGATCTAAGTACATCGTAGAGTCTTGAAGTTAATCTTTAATATTTTGCTTTCTTGTTTAGTTCTTAATTAATTATTAAATTAATTAGTTGCTGCAATTTTAGTTTAAAGATTAAGTTCTTGAACTGAATTTATTCGGTTAAGTAATAAAGCTAAAGTTTGTAATAGTATTCAAGGTCTTTAAGGGATCAATATTCGAACTCATATCCGCCATATTAGAATTTGATAGATGCGCTTACCTCATATTAGGTACCATACAACCCACAGGACCTCAATAGGAGAAACACCTTTTCACCTTACCTTTAAGATCGAAGTAGTACTCCCTATCAAGCTCGAACTGCCTATGAATAGGATTTAGAACTTCGATGTCAATACAATCATATGGCCCCCTAGGTAAGCCTCGACACAATTGAGGAGGTGTGCGATATAGCATAAGCTTAAGTAGTATCCTACTAGCAATGAGTAGGTCAGTACTATAATAAGATAGTCTAGCACAAGGTATTCAGACCTAGGGACTTAGTATGCCAAAAACTAAGGGCCACAAGCTCATAAGAAGGGTTAAGCAAGCTCACCCCCAATTGGGAGGACCTAGTGCATGTAAGGAAGGATGTAAGCAATGAAGCATAAAGGCTCAAGGCCCTAACATCCTATCCCTAAAACATGGAACACAAGCAATTTAAGACTATATTTTGCTTAAGTCTTGTAATTGATTTACAATGCTTGTAAGAATTTAATGAATTTATGAAACGAGGAGTTCATCACACTTGTCTATTGTTTTCTTTTTGTTAGTTTACACTACACATTCTCATCCTTAGGTAGATTCTCATCATCGAAGCCAAAGCCCAAGTCAGTGCTCATACTAGCACTATGAGGACTAAGGCCTCGAATTTGATTACGATGAGCTCCCTCGCCAACATCTAGGCACTGATGCAACCTTCGGATTCAAGAGCATACACTTCACTTGAGCTATTGGACCCACTTAATCCTGACTCTAGATCACGTTTTCGCACCAAAAGGGTATATAATCGAAGCCATGGTACACTGACTTAGTCGATACACCTGCCATAATACTATTTAAGTACTCTTAGTACAACAAATACAATGAGTAGAAGTTCTAAATGAATGAATGGGAAGTAAGTAAAAGCATAAATACAAGAAGAAACTTAATTTTCATTAACTAAAGATTATTACAAAGCCTTAAGGGTCGGCAACCCAACCCTAATTAAAAGCAAAAGGAAAACAATGAAAAGAAGATTACAATTAGATATATGAGGCCTTCCTAGACTACTACTTGGTATCAATGCTTGTTATCCACTCACAACTTTAACTCAGCTCTCTTAGAGAAGATTCGTGTTCTACCTCAACCTAGAGAACCATGACGAACTCCTTGGCCACTGAGCAAGCTAATGGCTATGATCTTGTGGCCTTGGTAGCTTTAAGATGAATTCCATGCTTATTAGATGAGCTGACTTTCCACAGGAGCTGCAGAAAGGGGGTTATCCCTTAGCTGATTTACTAACCCCCTCTATAGGAATCACTGGGCAATACGTAAGGCTCAAGGACATCTCAAGCACCCCCTATATTGCCATCGAATTGGGCACCTTTGAATCATAAGGAAGTCCCTCTTAGTTGCCAAGGGCATCGTAAGTCATACGCATGCACAAGTACTTCAATAGCAACACTTGAGCATCTACTAAATTAGTTCACAAACACGAGTACACCTATGACAACGTTGCCACCATGACTAGAAGATTTACCCTTAAGGTGCCCCTACCATCCAAACTCGCTAAGCTTGAGGAGGGAATCAATCGATTGGCTAATGTATACCCTTCAATAGGTACTAGTAAGCTTCCTCCCACTATAAGGCATCCCTTTACACACCTTAATCACTACTCAGTCAATGACCCCAAAAGAACTAAGGGCCTGCTCTCGAGCTCATATACCTTCCCCAACACTCTAATTCTCCTTCACTCAGTCATCTCACTACACCAAGAGGGACCACAAAGCCAACAACTCTAAAAAAGACTTAAAGAATGTTCGAATGGATGAGTTTGTGTGTATGAATGGGAATAAGGGAACAAAGGTCCCATAAACCCTTTATATAGAGACCTAGCACACCCTTAGCCATCTACATGCCCTCCCCTTTGAAGGCTTAGATTAATCAGCATGTGAATCAACACCTTAGTGACATAAATGCATTATACTAGCATTTAATGCCTTTTAGAAGGTGCTCAACCTAAGGATGCATAGCCTTAAAGAACGTGCACTAGGCATCAAGAATCATCCAAATACGTTCACGAGCCCATCACTAAGGCTCATGCAAGGCCCTACAGTAAAAAGAAAAACAAAACAAAAAATGTTCGACTATCTCTACAGTCAAACAAGCCAAAATACTTTGCATAATGCAAAGAAAGCAAATATTTCAACCAAACGAGGATAATAGAAAACTTATGTAAAGTAAGAGCAAAGGGTCAATCATTCCTTAGCTGGATATTTCATTACAAAAAGTTTAAGGGAACAAAGTAAAAGATGTTCAAGTTGTTTGTAGGATAGATAAACAAAGGAAGCAAAAACTAAAGATAGATACAAGGCTTCCCCATCTAGTCGATTACCACATTCTCCTCATTGCCCTCTTCCTCACTAGCTTCCTCCCTACCACCAACATACATAGCTCTTTCCTCGGTGGATCGCTCCTCTTCATCGTCCCATTGAGTCATAGGCTTCAAGGCATTGAGCCACTATAAGAAGCTTAGGTCAGCCTCTAGCAATTTCTAATGAGCCTCATCTTGAACCATCCTTACAACATTAAGCCCAGGCCAGCAATCACTTCTTCTAACTTAAGGTCGCCTAGGGCCTCAACAAAGATACGCTACCTTACTTCAACAATAAGCCCATTGGCATTTCGAAGCTCAACTTCCCTATTAGAGAAGGTTGCCCAATACCCTCTAACTCCTTTTGCTTCCTGTCCAGCTTACCCCTCACCTTGGCCAACTCCTCATCATGAGTCTTCATAGGAGCTTTGGTTTCCTTCAACTTTGCCTTCACTCTCCTTACTCAATCTTAAAGGCCCAAGTGCTAGCACTCAAGGTCATTGTAAATCGATGAGAAGTCACCAACCTACTTCTTCTCATCTAACAAGATGCTTCGAAGCCTCGTCACCTCATCTTTCAGCTGCTTCCTCTTGTCATGGGCAACCGCCTTTTAATAAGCACGGTTATGTGCTTAAAACATACTCACACATATCATATACCTCTATCAAAAGAAAATGACACAAATTACACGAAGATGTGCTCCTTCCGTTTATCAACCTTAGACTGTAGACCCTTGAAGGCCTTCAATGGCCTACCTTGTGAGGAAATGTACATCTAACCATTTGGGCCTAACTTCAACTAAAATAGATGATAGAATAGGTGAGGCATTGGTCTCTAGAGTTGCAACAAAGAAACCACCTCAAACACAAGTGCCTACACCTAAGCATTCATATGCAATGACCCTAAAGCAACCTTCAAGCAGTTAAAAAGTTCCACCAAGAACTTAGAGAAGGGCAACCGTAATCCCATTTTAAAAGGCTCAACGTACATGCAAAATGACTACTCGTCACCCACCCGGAATGCCTTTTTGCTTCCTTGAGACTTTCCACTTATCATTTAAGGATCTTCTAGATAGCCCAAGAAACCATCTTGAGTAGCTTGTTGTTGTGCACATAATTAATGTATGCATAAGCCTTCTCGTCGATATTAGTCGTACGCAAATCCTCCAGGACCTTCTTGTCATCGCTATTTAAAGCATACACATCCTTAGGCCTTGACATGGCCTATTCTCTCCTCTTCGCCTAAATAAAAAACACCCCACCATCATCATCTCTAGTCACTGCCACCGTTGTATATAGGGGAGTGGGGTTACTACCCCTTTCAAGAAGCATCTCTTTATACCCTTCCTTAATCTCCCTTAAAGCAGATGTAGTTGGTCACTCACCTTAAGGGTTAGATACTCTCTAGTTGGCTATCATTTGTTCACAAAGAAAAGGTGAGAATTCAAAGAAAGTGAAGCAAGAAATTCATAAGTGCACAATGAGCTCTCAAGATGAAATTTTGGTAGAGTTTTAGCTTAGTCGAAAGTAAAAGTGAAAGTGAAAAATGAAGGCCCCAAATTCTCCTTATATAGACAAATGAGAGGAGAAATGAACAATTTTCTCAGCCACCTAAAAGCAAATCACATCTCCACCGTCTACATGCCCTTGTACGACTACTAATGTCTTAAATCTTCTACAGATGCAAACTACTAATGGGGGGAAGGGGGGCGGCAAGTGTCGATAGGCCATTTTAGGCCTAGCCCGAGGCCTAATCAAAATATGGACCAATCGAGATCTATAGGCGAATGGGAAACTAGATACCTTGCCTTTACTAGAGCGATTTGTGATCCTCCCAAGCACTTTGCCTATGCTCGAATATCTTAAGGACCTACTCTTCATATGCTCGACCATCGAGTGCCTCATGGCCTACCTAAGTACCCCACCTTCTACTTGACTACTCCTAGCTCCATGGCCCCTTCCTACCTCTAGGTGCATAATCACCACTCTAGATATACCCTTTCCTCTATAGGCTCTCTGTGGAAGGTCGGCCCATGGTTAGTAGATAAGTGAAGCTCTATCCATCAAAGTTATTTTTCTTTTGCTCCCTCTCCTTCTCTCTCTCTCTCCTCACTATTGACATACCCAACATTCGTTTGATCAATAAACCCAACATCCCTTGAGAATGTTAGTACCCTAGGTTTCAAACATGGATGCAAGCATGTTCATGGTTAGCCAGTGCATTAAGCCACCTTATCAACCTTACAACACATGTCTTCTATAAACGGCTAATATGGACAAACCTCAGGTTGACATGTATCAATGGTAGTTGAGTTCCTTGCACTATAAATAAGAGAAGGAGCTAAAGGTATAAGATCAGAATCTCTCTCTCCCTCAACTACATTAGCATACAACACTCATTTACAAAATGACCCAAGCATCTCTTCTCCTACTTTAAGAAAAGTGCTTGAAACCACAGATGCTAGCATATTTTATGTCATACCCCAAATTTGAGGATTCATAATAGTCCTACCATGTAAACCAACATTAGCTAAAAGCTATCCCCTTAGCTGCTAACATAGGTAACATCCACACAAGGTAAACAACGACTTAACCAGCTTTGAAGCAGTCAAATAGACACTTATAGTATATAAACCTATAGAGTGACGTTTTACATTATACATTCTCTATTACTTATAGATAGATTAGTTCATTACATAATCTTAGGTACATTAAGAGTCCAAAGTTTCCAAAAGAAACTCTACATCTTCACAATAGATCTACATTACATAAGTATATAACAGCTAGCTAGTAAAGACTATAAGGCTTCTCAAGAAGACCTTATAGTCCTCTCACAAAAAAAAAACAAAAACAAAAACAAAAGAGATTTGAGCTACATTCCATTCATTAAAATTCTTCACTTCACTCCCTAACCCATCAACTCTAACTTATAGACAAGTGTAACAAGGCATCTTCTAGTACTACTGTATACCTGCAAAATAATCTATAAGGATGTGAGCTCAACTAGCTTAGTAAAAAGGGACCAAGTCGTAAGAATACATTACAAACATAGTTTTTCAATCATTAATTAAATGCAAATGCAATAGGCAAATGTTATAGAATCTCATAATGTTTAATCGATTCATTGTGAAGTTAAAGTAATTTTATCTACTCTAACCTAGATTTCAAGGAGTTTCAACATGATACTATCAGAAAAAATCCAAGCTTATGCAATGGAGAGCACCCTCCTCCTTAAATAACAATCGAACCATAGATCCCAACCTTGTCATGATCCCCTTTCCTCTCACTTAGTTCGACTAAAAATAGGAAGAGGAACATTTCTACTATCCTTAACGAATGCGTCGGTATTTAGTTTGACAACCTAATCGTTACCCCTATTGGGTTATCATGAATGTCAGGTTAGACGTTTAGTCAACTTAAAATTAGTTCAGATTATTAGGTGATCAACCAAGTCATACACATAAGATATGATGTATGTTCAAGTAGAAAACAACACTTAAAGTTCAACTCCTAATCAACAATTAGTATCCCAAGTATAAACATAACATATGCACAAACAATCTAATTATAACCACAAACAAGCACTCTTACTCCTCTAAGTATCTTGATATGATACTTCAATATTCCATTAAGCATCAATCCCAACTTACCTAGACGTAATGTCACATGTTCCTATACGTCGTGTTTGTGATCTTCGTTAATAATCCCTATAAAGTAATACACAACTTTAATTTTAAATTCACATATGAAGTAAGAACTTATTTTCATTATTAAGTAGGTTTACATTGCGATATAAGTAGGTTCTTTAGTTATTTATCTAACTTTTAGTTAACTTGAAATAGGTTTTGATTAAGTTTCTAACTCAAGTTCTAACCAAGTTTCTAACTAAGGTTCTAACTAAGTTTCTGATCCATTACCATAAGTTAGGTTTTTACTTAAGAAACTCCCGACTTACATTATGACTCCAATATAGTTATAAAGTTCCAATATCAATTGCTTTCTAACCTAAATCCCATTTTTAGCATAATTAAATTATTCACTCGTAATGTACATTCTAATCTTCATCTAACGTGGTTTCTAACTCTTCAGCCATTACTACAACCTACTATTTAACTCATATACAAGCTTACCTTACATTTCTAGATATTTCAACACTCTGTAATATCAGTAAATATCCAATAAGAACTTCAATTATATATATACCAATTCCCAATAGACTAAATACTCATTCACACTTATATAGTAACTTAAAGATTTAATGTCAAATTCACCAAATACTAACTTTTTTTAAAAAAATCACCATTTCTTAAATCATAATAATCTACTTCAAGCTGTTGTAAGGTAATATAATCTACTTCAAGCTATTGTAAGGTAATAATCATATATCACACTATAATTTTACAAGGAATCACTACAGCTCTTTTGGAAACACTCGTCCAGCGCACTGTTTTGACAACATTGAGCTTTTCCCAAAAATCCAACAACATAATTTTTACAATCTAACCACATAATATCAAAATTCAACATCTTAAGAGTATAACCACAAAATTTTAGGTTGAAACTACATCAATTGGTCTTTCAATTACTTGCTTAAAATTCGATGCGCAGGACATTTTTCTTAAGAACCCCATATCTACACTCAAAATTTTGAATAACTAATCAAATATTTGAATTTCATATGCAAAAATACGTGGGAAAACCAAATTTCATAATTTTTTGTGATTATTTGCCATTTTTCCTTAATTTTTTACGAAACCAAAAAAATTTAACAACTTACCAAAAACCTGAGCTCCAGCCACCGTGGGTAAGGTAAGGTGTGTCGAACCACCTTGATATCGGCAACTCCTTCAGGTCACCACTTGGTTTTACTTGAAGTTGATCATTTTCCTTGGATACTCGAGAAACCTCAAATTTACTATATATTTCTATTTTTTTATTTCCTTCACTCTCTCTCTCTCTATTTCCTAACTTACAAATTTTTCCTAGACTAATGAAGGACTAAACTTGTTCCAAATTATAGGAGATAATTTTTATCACTTCATTTGAGATGCTTTGTTTTTTCCTTATCCTAATTAACATGTCTAAAAGGGCATGATGAGGTGTCAAAATGGCTACTTTCCACTCTATGCATTCTCAATCCCATTGCCATGTCTCCTATAGCACCCCACATGTCTTAGGTAAATTTCTATTAATTTTCTTATATTTTCCTTTATTTATTTGATAATAGTTATGTATTTTTTAGTATTTATAATAATTGCGGGCATATATATTTATATAATAATTCTACCCAATGTATATACATGTTTTTTATATATTACTTAATGTTTAATATTAATTATATTACTCAAATAATATATCTCTAAGTATTTGTTAATTTTCGGACCTTACATCATGCATATCCGATAATATGATAACGATATAGTAAATTCTTATTATTTTAGCTATATTTTTAACATTTTAATATATTTTTAAATTTTGAACTTACAGGATTTCCTCAACTAATATCCCAATCCTATGCGTAAGTTTTTACATTAATTAGGTTAGTCTTACTGATACTCTAAATTTACCTACTCGATTCCTATTCATCGAGCATGGGCCTCACATTTCCACCTCCCTTTAGAAAAGTTTTATCCTTAAAACTTTAATTGCCACTCTATTAGAGACACATCTAAATTTTCCAACATTTTTCCAATTGCCAATAATAAAAAGAATTTACTAACCTAATCTTCTAGGACAACTAGGGGTATTTCTTCTATATTGTTGTTTTTGGTTACCATGTCACTTTTGCTTAAGGGCTACTTCCCTAGCAAACTTTTACGTACTCCACACCTCAGTTTTGTAATCTCTAAGCTCGTTCATCAGGTATCTTAATAGGTTGTTCTTCTACAGTATAATCCTTTTGTAAGTCAATTGGTCATATTTCCACTACTAAACCTAAATTCTTCACAAATTTTCTTAGCATAGATACGTACAACACATCATGGTATCTTGATAGAATTAGGGGTAAGGTGAGTCGATATACTACATTTCTAACTCTTTCCAATACTTTAAAAGGTCCAATATAACGTGGACTTAACTTTCCAATCATACCAAATCGTTTAAATCCTCAAAATTGACTTATCTTTACATATACATGGTCTCCAACTTGAAATTCTAATGATATCCACTTTAGATCCACCCAACTTTGTAATAATCCTGAGTTGCTTTCTTCCTTTGTCTAATAAGCTTCACCTTATCATTTGTTTGTTAAATCAACTTAGGTCCTATAACTACATGCTCCTCACTATGCCAGTATAATAGTTATTGGCTCTTACTTCCATATATCGCTTCAAACAGTGCCATTTTTATGGTTGCTTGATAACTGTTGTTATAAGCAAACTCTACTAGTAGTAAATATTGATCCTAATCTTAATCTCCTCCAAAATCCAATATACAGCCTCTCAACATATCTTCTAGTGTTTGAATTGTTCTTTCTATTTGACCATCCATTTATGGATGATAGGTTATACTAAAGTGCAACTTTATTCCTAAAGATCGATGTAAGCTCTCCCACAACTTTAACACAAATGGACTATCTCTATCGGAAACAATACTCTCCCTCAAACCATGTAATCGAACAATTTCCGGTGCTTATAACTTAGCCAACTTTTCCATTGATTCACCAGTTTGGTAAGCTAAGAAGTGTACGCTTTTCATTAACCTATCAATAACACCCCAAATAAAATCATGTATAGCTTTGGTTTTAGGAAGTCATACTACAAAATCCATTGTGATATTATCCCATTTCCATTGAGGTACTTCTAATGGTTGTAACAATTCACTAAGTCTTTAATGCTTAGCTTTCACCTGTTGACACAGTACAACTTGCAACATACTTAAGGGACTGCCAACCACTGGCCCTCTGACCCACACATACCTCCAATGCCTTCAGTCACTCGCTAGAAGAATTTTCTCTTATTAGCCAACTAAGGATGAGGCACAGTTTACAAGAGAATGGTAGAAGAACTCCTTAAGTGCTCATCTCAACCATACCTTGCTTTGCCTAACTCCGAGTGTTGAATCTTATTTGTCGAATGCTGAAGCCTAAGACCTTAACCATATAGCACTACTCTAATCACCTAAACCCCTTTGTGCTAAGGCTAAGGTGTCGAGTGCCAAAGCTAACTAGTCCTATGCCAAGACCCCTCCACACTGGCTTTAGCTCTTTAACCTGTTATCTCTACTATTACATTGCGACATTTAACCTTCACTACTTATACAGGAGTAATGTTTCGTTGCCACCTGTCCTTTTCACATGATACTATACTATTTTTCCCTTTTGTCATTTGTCCTGTTTACCCTTTTTCGTATGTACCAAGAATCTCCTTTTCATGTATGCCTTTTTCATAATTTTCCTTATTTATAATATTGCCTTAGAAACTTAGTATAAATAGTCCCTTCTCTTTGTAGCTGGAACATCTGATATTCCTTTAAGGCATTTAATATATATTTGTTCTTGCGAGATATTCCTCTCTAAGGCCATTTTCATACACTCGTATCTAATCTTGTCAAGTAACTCAAGATTAGTGGCGATTGGACCTTAGCATTAACTTGTGCATTACATCAAGTGACCTATTAAGTCGTATTATGTCATAAGTGAGTCATATCCTTCGAACAGCTTCACGTTGCTACAGCATTCAATTCGCCAATGTCGAGCCCTATTTCAGTTTCCTTAATTTAACTTATATCAAACCCAGCCTGTTTAATATAAATTACTCAATATTAAATTAAGAAAATATTTTTCTAAAACATTTAAAAATTAGACTCGCCAACCAATTGAATTGGTAAAAAAAATGAAATTAGGGTTTTTAAGGGTTTTCAAGTGGAAAAACCCTAATTTGGTCACTAGTCTATGGATATTCTAAAAAATTTATTTTTAAAAAATTAAACTAGAGAAAACCAAGTTCAGAGGTTAACCTATTAAGACTAAGTTACCATCTAAAAACTAAAGAAAAATTTATGGGTTTTCATTTTTATAATTTTTCTAAAAATAGTAAAAATATACCTAAATTTACAAAATGTAACTAAAAATGATTTTTTATTATGAATTTTTTTCAAAAAGAGGAAGAAGTTTTTTTTATTAATTTTTTATAGTTGTCCCAAAGGTACCTACGTACCCACTAATGGAAATCAAACCGGCCGTAGTTCTTTTTTATAAAACTTTTAGTGGGTGAATTCTTTTCATTTTAAAAACCAAGCTAAGTTTACGTTTATTTATCAATTTATTATTTAAAAAAAAAAACTAAGAAATCTAATTTTCCTGAATTAAAGAAAACCCTAACTAACCATATCCTTTTAAAAAACTCAATTAAGATTTTCTTATTTCTTTTTTAAAACTACTATGTGTCAAAAAATATCTTTTTTAAATCCTAACTATGAGATATGTTGAAGATACAATTAGATACATATCTTTTTCAAATCTTAATCGTAAGATACATATTTTATATATATCTTTTTTAAATCTCAATCACAAGATATGTATCTTTTCCAAATCTTAACTATAAGATATGTATCTTGATAAGTTTATTTTTCAAAAAACACGATTTTACTAAAAACTCAATTTAAGTAAATTTCTTTAGAATTATCTAAAAAATATGATGCATTATGAAAATAATAAAAAAAAACTATACTAAAACAAAAATAGGTTAGTAAAAAAAAACTAATTGAACTAACTAATAAAATAAATAAATAAAATATATATATTTTTTACCTACGCGTTAAGTTATGCGTGTCGAAGCGCTCGTGATCATGTAGGTGTTGTGCTAGTATTTGTCAACATATGTATGGCTGCTTCGTTGTGACTGTAAGGATTAGGTATAAGACATAGCTGGGGCTTCAATCAAGATGTCAAGGAGGTGAGGTTATGAAGATTGACTTTAGATCGACTTCAAAATTCATTTTGGATCAGCTTTAGAAATTTGATGTAAGGCTTCGGAATTGATTTTGGATTTCAAGACTTCAGATATTCATTGGCTTCGCAATTAGATTTTAGACATGGAGTGTTTGGTGTTGGCAATTCAGAAATTTAGAATTCATGGATTGGGATACGATGTCAAGGGGGCTTCGCAATTCAAATTGGACGATGGGTTTTGCAATTGTGAAGTGTGTTCGAAATTGCGAGGTAATTAGATTGAAGTCGTCAAGGGAGTTATAGAATTAATTATGGGAAATAAAAAACGTCTCGAACTTCTTCGAAAATTTCCTATTTATAAACTCACTTATTGAATCTTTTGTATCTCAACAAATCCTAAATACAGTAATGAACTCTAGATGCAGAAGATACGTTTTGGATTTTTTAAAGATTTTACCTAGTTTTCTAGAAACCCTACTTAATTGAGGCTTTTTATTGTTCAAGGCCCAATCCGATCCAATTTGGTTTAGTCCAAGAGTTTGCTTAATAAATTAATTTAATCTAGCCCAATATAATTTAGATAAAAAATCTATTTTATACCTAACTGAACTAAAATTATTTTAATAAAGCTCAATTCCCCAATGACTTAATGATTTATTAAATTGATCACACACTGTTATCTGATTTAATATTAAATGATCCAACGTGACTTAGCTTGACTCGATACGACATGACATGATACGTACGACTTGACTTGACTCAATACGACTTGACTTGACTCAATCTCAATGCGACACAAATCGACTCTCTTTTTTATTTTTATTTTTTCTTTTTTTTTTTATTATTTTCTTACTTTTTTGTTCTGTTTATTTTTTTAACCTGGCTTAACTAAAATAAAACAAAAATGAAAAATAGCAAAAGTGAAGTGTCTACAACCAACGTACCCATTCAATTTTCATCAATATTTCAAAGGACCCATTTGGTTCTTATTCTCCTATAATATGCCCTAATGATTACTAAGCTCCTAGACACATCATATAATCTTGGTATTAGAGCTTGAGGTTGCAACCAAAAGCTGTATAGATTGGTTACTATTAGTATACTATTATGTCATACTCTATTTTACATCAAAAGAACAGAGTAAGTTTATAGTTCACCGTTGTTAGGTAATTTTCTATGGTGTGTGAAAAATCTCAAGTGGAGTGTTCCTTAAAAGTTTTTGTAGCAAAAATGTCAAATCCTAGTGTTTAAGGGGAGATTAACTATACTAAAAGTATTGCTTATGGTCGTGGTTGTAGTCGTGTTACTTAACAAACACCACATACCACCAATGAGCAATCACAAGATCTTGTTGTTATTGCTGCCAATCTAGCTATTTCAATACAAAGGGTCATAGAGACTAGGCCACGAGACAGAGTTGTTGTTGAATAGGGCCGAGAAATGAGAGATAGGTCGAGAAGGCAAGTAGATGAGCAACGAACCCTAGAGTAGATTCATATAAACCAAGCACTACCTTGACATGCCAACAGAGTTGCAAGAAAGAGACTTGAGCTGGATGAAGTCAAGGAGTATGACGAGGAGGAACAGTACAATGTTATTAAGGGGCATAGCTTGAGGGTGTCTCGAGGAGTTGAGCATCTCATGGTACAGATTCCAAGCTTTAATGGTTCCAATAGTGTTGATGACTACTTAGACTAGGAGGAAAAGATCGAAAAGATATTTGGCTTCCATGACTATGAGGATGTTGTTCATATTCGAGTAGCTGCACTAGAATTTCCCAGATATACCGCAATGTGGTGGAAAAAGTTGTAGAATGCACGCTAGAGGGCACGACGTGAGATTCAGATGTGGAATGAAATGAAGAGAGTTTTGAGAAATAGGTTTGTTGTAGAATACTACAAATAAGACACCTTCCAACACCTCTAGGTTTTGAGATAAGGTAACAAGTTAGTAGATGAGTATGTTCGGGAGTTCTAATTACTAATGATTCGATGTGATGTTGATCAACCTGAAATCTGAACTATTGCTAGATTCATTTTTAGGCTCAGGACTGAGATTGGTCATATTATGGAGTTACAAAGACTTGGGAGCCTAGATGAGGCCATCCAAGTGGCATAGAGGGTTGAGAGGTAGAGGCAGAACCAGATTAGTCGACCAAAACTGTCAAGCTAAAGTAGCATGCCAAGCCAATCAAAACATGGCCAAGCACCAAACAATTCTGAAGTGGACCACCGAAGGTAAGTGCTGACCTAAAGAGAACCAAGTTAAGGGCAAGGCCAAGGAGCCCAAGGTCTAAAGAGACCATGGTCAAGGATTAAGAAGGAAGACTCGAGAGATCAAATGCTTTAAATGTCTTGGTTATGCATACATGGCTAAGCAATGTCTGAACCGACGTATCATGACCACCAAGGGAGATAGGCCTCAGTTTGAAGTGGAGAGTACTAGTGAAGCAGAGGAAGAAGTGGAAGTTAGCCAAACGCTAGAAGAGTTTCAAGAAGAGCCTGATGCCCTAATACCTCCTGAAGTAGGAGTCGAGTACTATTTTGTTCTTCATCGATCTCTCAATACTTTTATGGCCGATGAAAATGCGTAAAGGGAGAATCTATTCCATAGGAATTGCTAAGTGAATGGCAAGCTATGCACCTTGATCAATGACAAAGGAAGCTGTACCAATATCATAGCGTAAGGAATAGTCAAAGACATAAAGTTGCCAACCCTTCCACACCCTAAGCTGTTTAAGATTCACTAGCTGAACAAGAAAAGGAGGTTTACTTATTGTCGAGCAAGTTAGAGTACCAATTACCATTAGTGATAGGTATAAGGATGAGGTCTTGTGTGACATCCTTCCCATGTGCGCTTTGCACATCTTACTCGGCCAACTCTAGTTGTTTGACTTGCAGGTATTGTACGATAAATATAGGAACACTTACATGTTCTAGAAGGATGGGAAGAAGGTTATACTGACCCTTATGAGTCCTAAGGAAGTACAGGAGTCACAAGAGAATGTGATAGAAATCAACCTCTTAGATTGAGCACAAGAAGCCAACCTTAAGGACTTCAAGGGCTCGTACAAAAAATACCAACTCTAAGCCATAGCCAAGACGGGAACTCCTATCCCAATCCGACCTCTAGCCGACCTGTCTATCAAATCCTCACATGTATCCAACATGCTCTTGCCCAGCTGTGAAGTCCTAACCCAAGAGGTAACCTAGGAAAGGATAGCCAAACCGAGCTCTCCAACTGACCATTGGTGCCTAACTCTAATTCAGCTGACTTCCTAACCAGATTGACTGGCTCCCGACTTGATCCAGATTAAGTCGAACCCCTGACTGTAATGCATTCCTATTTCTACTTACGTTATATCATATCCCTGATGCCTAGCCACCAAGCGACACATGTCTTCTGACATAATGTTCTAGCATGATTTTTCCTTTTTCGTACTGAATATTTTTTCTCTCTTTTACCCCTTTTAATATGTCTTATGTAACCTAGTGTGGAATACCTTTTTGTCTTTTCATACATGTAAAGCAACCCTAGTGAACAGGTATATAAAACTTCACTTTCTTGTATACGATCATTCATTGAACTTTTAATACAGAATTATTCACCTTGAGCAATCTTAGTGTTCTCATTATCATTCAACTCTTATCTATTCCCTTTAGCAAAGAGTAGTGGCGAGTGACCCTTCAATTCAGACCGATGTGTTATATCTAGTAGATAGTTAGCCAAGTAGGATCAAGTGGTGGTCACATCCATTCAGTAGCTACCAAGACTTTACTAGTCCTTTTCTTTATTTCTTTCTGGTTTGCTTTATTGTAGTGCCTCTCCATGTGTCTAACCTCAGAGATGCATCAGCTTTGTTGGTATTAGAGCATAGTTTCGCGAGGGAGTGTGTAAAGTTGTAGTGAAGTTTTGGCTTGCCTTTCTGTTAGTGGCTACTATGTTCCTTCTGTAGCTACTGCTGTGTACTTATGTATTCATAAGTGTGGTTAAATTGATAATTTGTTCTTACTCTGTTTTTCATTGTGAAAATAGAGCAAGTTTGTCTCTATTTTGTTTGAGTAACTTTAGGTACTACAGTTGTTAATAATTTGTTAATCTGTTTAGAAAGTATTATACTATGTTAGAATCGAGTATTCAAGGTGTCATTGGTGACTAGAGCAGTGGTGCTCAACTTGGTCTTAGTCATAATAGTAGAACATCCCAGAGTCCGTTGATGACAAACTTGATAGACTTACAAACCATGTTAAGAGTCTAGTCACCACAATGCAAGTTAATAGGCAACAACCCTTAGGTATACAATAACCAAACCCCTAGGATAGTGCCCCTGAGAGACACTATGGCCGAGTCAATCAAACTAATCACCCAGTTTGACCTCCTCAAGCTGGAGGAGTTGCTAGATGAAGACTAAAGTTGGAGGAGATTGTGAAGGATGACGAGGAGCTTGATGTTGAAGGGCTTAGTGAAGAAGAAGTTGATTATTATTGAGTACAGGGATGAGGACATTGAGTCCCTCAAGGGCTAGACAATGTCAAGGTGTAAATCCCACCCTTCAGTGGAAGTGGAGATGCAGATAAATACTTAGAGTAGGAAGAGAAGGTCGAGAAAGTATTTGAATGTTATGAGTATGAGGATGCGGTCAAAGTCTAACTTACTACATTGGAGTTTACTAGGTATGCCACCATGTGGTGGAAGAATTTGAATACAGTCAGGGTAAGAGATAGAAGACGAGGTGTTAGAACTTAGGATGACATGAAAAGGTTGTTAAGAGGCAAATTTGTGCTTAAGACTTATCTGTAAGAAACGTTTGCAAAGTTATAGGAGCTACACCAAAGAAGCCAATCTATTGATGACTACGTAAGGGAGTTCCAGATGTTAATGATCCAAGTCAACATGGAAGAGCTAGAGGCTTGTACATTATCGAGGTTCATTTCTAGGCTCAGGTATGAGATTCGCAATATCATAGAAGTACAAAGGTTTTATAATTTGGAAGAGGTTATCAAAATAGCGTAGAGGGTCAAAAAACAGAGGAGAAATGTTCCAAGCCAACTTGAGCCAACATTCTCTCGAGCCCCAATACCATGTCAACCTGTTCAAGCCGAGCTTAGGAGACCATACCAGGCTAAGGAAAAGAATGACCAACCCAACAATAGTTGAGTAGGATAGCCAGGTCAAGCTGAGGTTAGGTCGCCCCTAAGAATGTATGAGAAAGGATAGACCTCCAAATGGAAGTCTAACGAGGTGAAATGCTTTAAATGCTTAAGCTTCGGACACATGGCTGCTGAGCGTCCAAACTGACGTATCATAGTGCTTTAAGGAGATGTTATGGATAGCATCGACGAGAGTGAGCCTAAAGAGGAGAAGGATATTCGAGAGGCAAAAGCCAAAGAGGAAGAGGAAACATATTTATATACCGACCAGGGAGAAGTAATGACCCTAGTATTACAACAGGTCTTAAGTTCCTTGTCGAACCCTGAAGAGGACTAGAGGGAGAATTTGTTCCATACTAAGTGTACCGTTAAAGGCCAATTATGTACAATCATAGTGGATGAAGGAAGTTACACTAATGTGGTTGCACAATCATTTATGCAAAGGATAGGTCTACCAACCTCAAGGTATCCCTAACCTTACAAGCTACATTGGCTTCATGATAAGGGTACTGTATACAAGGACGAAGTAGTGTGCGATGTCATCCCCATAAGAGCTTCACACCTATTACTTGGACGACCTTGGTTGTTCAACCAACATGTTATGCACGACTGGAATAAAAACACCTATGCCCTTGTGAAGGATGGAAGGAGGATAGTATTGCAAGCCCTAACCCCGTCCCAAGTAAATGAAACCCATAATCAGCTCACTCATGCTAATAAGAAGAAAGCCCTAGTGATGAGCCATAGAGAGCTTCAATCTACTAAGAAATCCAATGAACCGATGGTCCTGTTAGTTAGGAGACTAATGGAGATGAGGGAGTTACAAAATGTTCTAAAAGAGATTTGAGGCTTACTAAATGAGTTTTCTAACCTGTTTTCAAAAGAACTGCCTAAAGGACTGCCACCAATCTTAAGCATAAAGCACTGTATTGATTTACAGCTAAGTGTTACCCTACCGAATTGACCTACATATAAGATGAACCTTGAGTAGGCTATCGAGCTGAAAAGACAAGTGGACAAACTCATTGAGCAAGCGTATGTAAAGGAGAGCATGAGCCCATGTGTTGTACCAACTCTTCTCATTCCAAAGAAGGATAATTCATGTGGCATGTGCATCGACAACCAAGCAATCAACCAAATTACTGTTAAGTATAAATACCCAATACCGAAGCTCGATGACATGTTGGATGAGCTTCATGGTGCAAAGATATTTTCAATGATAGATTTACAGAGTGACTACCACCAAATTCACATAAGGCTGGGCAATGAATGGAAGACTGCCTTTAAGACTAGGTACAGGCTCTATAAATGGCTGGTTATGCCATTCAAACTTACTAATGCACCAATGCGTCAAGCACATTCATGAGGTTAATGAACCATGTGATGCACTCTCTTCTTGGAAGATGTGTGGTCGTATACTTTGATGACATATTGGCGTTTAGTGCCAACCTGAACAATCATGTTCAACTTCTTCGTGAAGTATTTAGCATGCTATGAGTTGAGAAGTTGTATGGAAATGTAAAGAAATTCATGTTCTGCTAGAAAGAGGAGATGTTCCTAGAGTTTGTAATGTCAAGGGAAGGAATCCAAGCAGATGAGGAGAAGGTCCAAGCTATTCTAGATTGGCTAATGCTGAAGAATGTCACTAAAGTCCAAAGTTTTCATGGCCTATCTTCTTTCTACAGGTGATTTATAAAGGACTTCAGCATAATAGCCACCCCATTGATCGAGTTGACAAAGAAGAATGAAGGGTTCAAGTGGAAAGATTGAGTTAAGCGAAGCTTTAGGGAGATTAAGGAGAAGCTCACCTTGGCACCTGTCCTTTCACTACCAGATCTTGATAAGCCCTTCAAACTGGAGTGTAACGTATTGGGAGTTGGAATTGGTGCTATCCTAATGCAAGAACGACGACCTATTGCTTACCAAAGTGACAAACTGAGTGGCCTAGCCCTAATCTATTCCATATATGAGAAGGAGATGTACTCCCTTTTCTAAGCCCTTACTATGGCAACATTATTTGCTGCCGCGAGAGTTTGTTAAGTGGTTAGAGTTCATGGAGAGTTTCTCGTACATCATTTGGCACAAAAAAGGAAGTGCAAATGTGGTCGTCGACGCTTTGGTACGATGGCAAACCTTGCTGACCACTTTGCAGACAAAATTATTGGGATTCTCACTTATCATCAAATAGTATGCTCATGATTCTCATTTTAGCTGTAACATAGAACAGTACAAAGATGGAATTGTTGTCTAGGGATATTATCTTAAGGATGGAAATCTATTCAAGGACCACAGGCTATGTATTCCAAACTGCTCCACATGTGAACTGTTGGTCTGAGAAGCTCACAACGGTGCACTTTTAGGCCACTTAGGGGAAGTCAAGATAGCCAATCTATTGAAAGAGAACCTTATGGAGAGTACATGCCTCTACCAACGCCTACCTTACCATGGGCTAACCTCAACATGGACTTTATCCTAAGGTTGCCTCAGACATCTAGAGGGAAAGATTTAATTTTTGTTGCACTAGACCGTTTCATCAAGAAGGCGCACTTTATTCCGTGCCATCAAATTAACAATGCTTTATATATTGCTAATTTGTTTTTGCAGGAGGTTGTCCAACTACGTAGAGTACCGAAGACTACTGTCTCAGATCGGGACATAAAATTTTTGAGCTATTTCTAGAAGACTTTAGAGAAGACTTGGGACTAAACTAGTGCTTAGCTCTAGTAGCCACCTTCAAACTAATGGCCAGACTGAAGTGGTGAACAGGATACTAGGCAATTTGCTTAGGGCTGTTATAGGAAAAAACTTGAGAGATTGGGATCTATGCCTACTAGTCGTAGAGTTCGCATACAATCGAACTATCTACAGCACTATAGGGAAGACCCCATTCAAGGTTATCTATGGCCTTAACCCAACTATTCCCCTGGACATGTTTAGCACCCCAGCAACTACTGAAGAGAGTCAATCCGGAGTTGATCGAGCTCAAGAATTACATGAACTACACTAGTTCGTAACAAAGAAGATTGCCAAATTCAATCAGAGACAGCACAAGATTGGTAACTGAGGCTATCGAATTGTTTCTTTCTAGCCGGGAGACCTAGTATGGATTTAACTCAGCTAAGAGCAATTCCCACACTTAAGAAAAAGCAAACTATCTCCTCGAGCTGACGGCCCATTCAAGTTCCTAAGGAAGATCAACCACAACGCCTACCAAATCAAGTTGCCTAATGACTATGGTGTCTCATCTACCTTCAATGTGTTCAATCTGATTCCCCATCAACCAATAGAAGACCCTACGGGCACCTCAGAAGAACAAGCAGAAACTACTTCAGATTTGAGGACAAATCTTTCCAACCCCCAGGCAGATGATAGGAATCAAACCCCTAGACCAATCACAAGAAGCCAAGCTCGAGGACTTCAAGGGTTCGTATGGAAAATACTAACTCTAAGCCATAACCAAGACAGGAACTCTTATCCCAATCTGACCTCTAGCCAACTTGTCTATCAAATCCTCATGTCTGTCCAACATGCTGCTACCCAGCTATAAAGTCCTGACCTAAGAGGTAACCTAAGAGAGGCTAGCCGAACCAAGCTCTCCAACTGACCACTGGTGCTTGACTCCAATTCAGCTAACTTCCTAACCAGACTGATTGGCTCCCAACATGATCTAGATCAAGTCAGCCCCTAACTGTAATGTATTCCTATTTCCACCTACATTATATTATATCCTTAATGTCTAGCCACTAAGCAACATATGTCTTCTAACATAATGTTCTAAAATGACTCTTCTTTTTCTATATTGAATATTTTTTGTCTCTTTTACCCCTTTTAATATGTCTTATGTAACCTAGTGTAGAATACCCTTTTGTCTTTTCATACATGTAAAGCAACCTAGTGAATGGGTATATAGACCTCCACTTTCTTGTACACAATCATTTATTCAACTTTCAATATAGAAGAGTGGCAAATAACCCTTTAATTCAGACCTATGTGTCATATCTAGCAAATTGTTGGCAGAATTGGATCGAGTGGTGGTCACATCCATTCGATAACTACCCAAACTTTGCTAGCCCTTCTCTTTGTTTCTTTCCGGTTCGCTTTGTTGTGGTGCCTATTCGTGTGTCTGACCCTAGAGACGCATCAAAAAGTTGTTAAATCATCGTAGCAAAAGTCCTCGATGATTTCCCAGGCTTAATTATCCCATGAAGTTAAGGCTTAAGAGTGTGTACTCCTTCTAGTCAAGAAACTTTTGGAGTTGAGAGAAGCCGAGAGCTTACTTATCGAGGTGTAAACACTACTACAGAAGTATGTCGACTTATTTCCTGCCAAGATGCCTAAAGGGTAACCACTCTTAAGAGGCATTAAACATTGCATTGACCTTCAACCTGAAGCTATACTATTGAACTAACTTGCCTATAGGCTCAGCCTCGAACAAGCGGCCGAGCTAAAGAAACAAGTGGACAAGTTAATAGATCGTGGATATCACCATAACAGCATGAATACTTGTGTCATGCCAACTATACCATTGCCGAAGAAGGATGGATCATAGAGAATGTGCATCGACAACTGAGCCATCAATAAAATTACTATTAAATACTAATACCCAATCCCTCGACTTGATGATATGCTTGATGAGTTACATGGTGCTTACATATTTTCAAAGATTGACTTGAAAAGTGGCTATCACCAAATAAGAATGAGGCCTAAAGATAAATGGAAAACGGCTTTCAAGACAAGGAATGGTCTTTCGAGTGGTTAATGATGCCATTTGGTCTAAAGAATCCACTAAGTATGTTTATGCAACTCATGAATCATGTACTGAGGATATTGATTGGTAAATGTGTTGTAGTTTATTTTGATGAGATTTTAGTCTACAGTGTCGACCTCATCTCTCATGTTGGACATCTAAGGTCGATATTCAACATTCTCCATGTTGAGAGATTAATCGGCAACTTAAAGAAATGCGTGTACTGCTAGAGCAAGGTTATATTCTTCAAGTATGTCGTTTCGAAGGGAGGAGTCCGAGTTGATGAAAAGAAAGTCAGAGCTATTCTTCAGTAGCCTATGCCAACTAATGTTACCGAAGTCAGGAGTTTCCACATGATGTGTCTTCGGGGTCGAACATACGGAGAGGCACCACAACGAAGTGAATTAGAAAGAAACAAAGGAAAGGGCTAGCAAAGTTTAAGTAGTTACCGAATGGATGTGATACACCACTTGATCCTATTTGGCCAACAATTTGTTGGATATGATACACCGGTCCGAATTGAAGGGTCACTCACCACTACTCTTTGCTAAAGGGAATAGATAAAATTTGAATGATAACAAGAACTCTAAGGTTAATTAAGGTTAATAATTCTATATTGAAAGCTGAATGAATGATCATGTACAAGAAAGTAGGGGTTTATATACCCATTCACTAGGGTTGCTTTACATATATGAAAAGACAAAAGGGTATTCTATACTAAGTTACATAAGACATACTAAAAGGAGTAAAAGAGACAGAGAATATTCATTATAGAAAAGGAAGAATCATTCTAGAACATTGTGTCAAAAGATACGTATCGCTTGGTGGCTGGACATTAGGGATATGATACAACGTAAGCAGAAATAAGAATGCGTTACAGTCAAGGGCCAACCTGATCTAGATCAAGTCGAGAGTTAGTCAGTCTGGTTAAGAAGTCAGCCAAATTAGAGTCAAGCACCAATGGTCGGTTGGAGAGCTTTGTAAACCCCTAAATTTTTTGACCCAATATCTAAAGTAAACTCAAGTATGTTAAAGATTCCTAGGAGTCAATAAGGCTAGTTAAGATAAAAACCTTAAGATAATAACCGAAGATTCAATCGCATGTAAAACTTTTATACCCTAAATGTATATAAACACTACAGATTGTACCCAAAAGTGATAAAACCCTAAAATTATAACTTTGAGAATATAAAAGTACTAATTTACTATAACTTACTCTAAAACCCGAAATGACAATATATCCTTAGTATCTTACCAAATCATTACTAAAAGATCAAAAATAACTTTCAATCATTCATAAATATATATAATGCTAAAGTAATCCATTAGAAACTAAGATATTGCATCTATCTTCTAATTATATAACTAAATTAATATTATATAGAGTTAAGAGCTTAGTTGATGATTATACTACATATAGTAAGTATTAGTACCCTAAATGACACTTTTCATGTTAATTACATTAAGTAGCCTACCAAATGATGTGTATAAGATATAAATACTTAAAGGAAGATCTCATTACCTATTCTTACTAATCATTTCAATAAACTCCATATTTCCTTTCATTTCCTTAATTTTCTTCTCAATTTTCCCTAATTACTTCATTATGTACACTTAGATTACATGTAAACTTAAGGAGTTGACCAAGTCAACATATTGAAAAGTCAACAAATATGTCATTGTCATCTAGAGATTTCTTTTCTTTTCCTTAACTTTCCACACAAATTTTACTTTTCCAATTTCACCCTCCTTATGCCATCCACTTCCCTCCCCACTTGTCTTCATCTTTTTAAACACAAAAAAAAAGTTCTTTTCTCCCTCACCAAATCATGATTCCCCTTGCTTCCTTATTCCCACACTTTCTCAACTTCACTTTCACAATTCCTACTACCATGAACCAAGAAGAAAAAGGTATGTTATTATGCAATTTCCTATCTTACTTAGTACTTAGATGTATAGGTTAGGTTAGTGTAGAAAATTGGAGTAATATGTACATATATGTTGTTGAAGGTAGAAAGTTCCATATTTATTTTTAGAAGTGCAGGAAATCCTTACTTAAATGGAAAAAGAATACATGTACATATGCTTAAGCATGTGTATACAAGAATACACTTGATGAATACATGTATAGATACTCTTATACATAAATATCATTTATGTACATAACCAAAAAGGAAGAGTATACTAACTATACATACATATACCTTGCTAAATAAGCTCTTAAAGTGTAAAAATATGGATTTGGTGAAGCTTTCTTAAGAGGGTACACTAAGCATACGAAAATACATATAAAAATACGTATGTAACCGTATGTATATATGGGTATATATACTAGTATACATATAAGCACACAAGTATACAACTAGTGTATTAAAAGTATAAGTATATACATAACATATATATAAAGTACATAAATACATAAGGATAAGTATACATATGTAATGGATGACATAAGTATGATATAAGCCATGACATAAGTATACAAAATAATAAAAAATAAGATGATATAATAAGATAATATATATATGTATACATGTACATATATGGGCCGAAATTATTATAAGCCTCTAATACCCATCTTAAATTGAATTAGTCTTAATTAAGCATGTAAATTAGTAAAGACAATGTAAAATCATCTAAATATAAGAATCTAATGGCTAATTAAATCATTAACTAAAAAATAGGATATAAAACTAGCTCATAAGAATATTTAGGCTACAATAGTTAAAATTCCAATAAATTTAGTCCACATCATAAAATACGGGTTTCAATGTCCAAAGTCGACATTACTATGTGAACATATGTTTGAAAACAATGAAAAATGACTATAAGTCGTAAATATTGGAAATAGAATAAACAAAGTTATGTACGATTAGTAATATGGTTCAATTAGATAAAAATTAATAGTAATCTAAGTAGAATTAGATAAATAGATATCTACAACCATTAGTTAATTCAATTGCTTACTATCGTTGTTATATTGTAATGATCAGGTGATCCTGATGTAGGCGAGGATCTTCCGATTGATTATTACAACTAGAGCGAGTCATTATGGCCGAATGAATATTTACCCTATGATTCTATGCTTATATGTGATTGTAGATAGTGAACTTAAATGATATTATGAATTGATTGTTATATGGGATCAGGAAATGCTTGTATATATTATTATGTGCTGAATTGTGAATTTACCTTAAGTACAAATAATAATTTGTTTGTTGCACGGTAGTATAGATAATGATTATGTGTATTATTGGGTGATCGCATCATAATTGGACTTAACTATACTCGGCTCATAAGAAGAAACCGGTACATGCATTATATAGATATAATTTTGACCATTACATTACACAGAGGTAAAGAGAGGCTATTCGAGAGTTGTTATTATAATTTATTGGTTCTGTACAGTACGTTCATACAAAATGACCTTACCTTGACCTACAGGAATACTAAGCGTTGGAGGCATCAACCGTCTGGTTAAAGGTTGAGTCTAGAGGTCTACGTTTAGAGGTGAGTATAAATTACGGGGGCCCACTCACGATTATACTAGAACTTGGTTTTTATGAAAATAAGGGACTTGTTTGATTTAAATATGGAACGTGGAGTTCTGTAGTAAAGTAAGTTCTAGTATAATACCCGGATCTGACTGGTGCTATGTATATTTCAACCCTGACTTCAGAGAGCGTTAAATCTGAGTTGTATATATTGACTAGTTAACTATATGTTTTGTTTGTCATTCTATTTGTTCATTCATTCATATGCGTAAATATAATATATTTATAACTTGCTTATGGTGTGGTTAAGGGTTTTGCTCACTGAGCTTAAGCTTATACCCCCTTAAACTTTTGCTATAGGATGGCTTATTCGTTGAGGCTGGTCGGGGGATACCAAAGGTTCACTTAGGGACTTGGGCAACAGTGGGCCATTTAGTGTGTTAAGAGAACTGATTATGTAGACTTTTACTTGTGTACTTTTGTTTTGTCAATAATATAGACCTAAATTATTACTTACTGTAAACTTTGTAGTTTAAATTTTATATAAATATGTTTATGTAATGATATCATGTAGATCTGTATGTTCTTGGGAAACTAGTGGTTGTAGAGCCTTATATATTGTATGAAGAGTTCATGATTAGAAGGGTAACCAATCAGGGTTTCTTCATATAGTATACGGCATTTACCACGACTAGACTGCTCTCAATTCATGACAAGCTTAGTTTGGCTAGCCTCTCCTAGGTTACCTCCTGGGTCAGGACTTTGCAGCTGGGCTGGAGTATGTTGGACACACGTGAGGATCTAATAGACAGGTCAGCTAAAGGTCGAATCAGGATAGGAGTCCCCGTCTCGGCTATGGCTTAGAGTTAGTATTTTCCGAGCAAGCCCTTGAAGTCCTCAAGCTTCGCTTCTTGTGATCGGTCTAGGAGGTTGATTCCTATCACCATAGTTTAGCTTCGTTCTATCAAAGATTCATTCGAAACTTCAATTCCATAACAATGCCATTAACCAAACTAACCAGGAAGAACTTTGAGTTTAGGTGGTCAAAGAAAGCTTAGAAGAGTTTTAAAAATATAAAGTTTAAATTAACATTAGCCCCAATACTCACCCTACCAAATTTTGAGAAAGTTTTTGAGGTAGAATGTGATGCTTCGAGAGTTGATATTAGTGTTGTCCTTATGCAAGAGCATTGACCCATTGCCTATCTCAATGAGAAACTTAGAGGAGCTTCCCTAAATTACTCGGCATATGACAAGGAGTTTTATGCTCTTGTCCAAACATTGCAAAACTAGCAGTATTACTTGTTGTCAAGAGAATTCATCATTTACTTAAATCATGAATTTCTCAAACATCTCCGAGAGCAACAAAAACTTTCTCAATGTCATGCTAAGTAGGTCGAATTCTTAGAGTCTTTCTACTATGTCATCCAATATAATAAAGGGAGCACAAACACTATAGCCGACACTCTTTCTCATTGTCATGCCCTCATTATGATAATGTAAGCTAAGGTACTTAGAATTGGTACCCTGCCTTATCAGTATGAGCATGATCCATATTTTTTGCCATTAGTGGCTAAGGGTAACGTTGGGAGAGTTGTGGATGGGTTCTACTTGAGCTAAGGGACTTTAATAATGGGTAAGCAGGTTTATATGCTGAGTGGTTCGACTAGAGAACTACTCGTCCAAGAAGCTCATGCTAGAGGCTTAGCCAACTATTTCGGGGAAAAGAGGACGATTGAAATGTTAAGAGAACATTTCTACCAGCCTAGGATAATAAAGGATGTGTACTGAATTCTTGAGCAATGAGAGGTATTAAGTATGCTAAAGGGAGAAAAGAGTCATATGGTGAGTATACACCTCTACCCATACGTAAGCGTCCCTAAACCGACATAAGCATGGATTTTATGCTTGGCCTACCTCGCACCTCGAGAAGACACAACTCTATTATGGTGGTAGTCAATCGATTTAGCAAGATGAGCCACTTCATTCCCTCCCATCAAACCAATGATGCTTTATTTATTACTAACCTCCTTTTATAAGAGAACTTACGGCTGCATGAAGTGCCCAAAAGTATTGTATCTAACCGCGAGTCAAAGTTCACTAGCTTCTTTTAGAGAACCCTATGGAAGAGCTCGGCACTAAACCCATGTATAGTACTTCTTGCCACCTACAAATAGATAGCCAAACTGAAGTTGTGAATAGAATAGCCAGTAACCTCCTACAAGCAACTGTTGGTAAGAACTTACATAACTGGAATCTATGTCTACCTATCATTGAGTTCGCTTACAACCGTTCAGCTCACAGCTCGATAGGAAGGTCACCTTTTGAGGTCGTCTATGGACTTAACGCAAACTTACTCTTAGATATAGCTATCAGCCCAACCACTTAATGGGAAAGTCAATCTGACCTACAACACGTTGAGGAGTTCCAAAAATTGCATCAAAAGTTGTTGAACAACTAGCACAAACTGTGGCCCAATAGAAGGAGCATGGAAGCAAAGGAAGGAGATGAGTGGTTTATAGTCCCGAAGACCTTATTTGGGTCCACCTCAGCAAGGAGCATTTCCTTAGGAAGAGGATGAACAAACTTTCCCCTAAGTCAGGTGGGCCTTTTAAGGTCCTTAAGCGCATCAACTACAATGCATATGAGCTTAAGCTGCTTAAAGGATATGGTGTTTTTGCCACCTTTAATGTCGCTAACCTAATACCCTATGTTCCCGATGAAAAAGAGAACCAAGATTTAAGGGAAAATTTTCAACAACCCCGGGAGACTAATGGACTGCTAACTACTGGCCCTCTCACCCGCGTGCACTTCTGAGGCGTTCAGTCACTCGCCAAAAGAATTCACTCTGATCAACTTACCAAGGACGAAGCACAGTTTACAAAAGAATAGTAGAAGAACTCATTAAGTACTCATCTCGACCATACCCTACTTTGTCCAACTCCAAGTGCTGAATCTTATCTACAAAATGCTAAGGCCTTGGTACCTAGTATTGAGGCCAACCAGCTAAGTGCCGAGGCCGAGGACCTTAACCATGCAACATTACACCAATCACTTGGACTTCTTTATACCAAGTGCTAAAGCTGACTAGTCCCATGCCAAAACCCCTCTACAACAACTCCAACTCTTCAACATGTTATCTCTACTATTACACAGCAACATTTAACATTCATTGCTTATACAGGACCAATGTTTTGCTATCACCTATCCTTTTCACCTAATATTATACTATTTTTCCCTTTTTTGTCATTTTTCCTATTTACCCTTTTTCATATGTATTAGAAATCCCCTTTTTGTGTATGCCTTTTTGTAATTTTCCTTATTTGTAATATTGCTCTAGGAACTTACTATAAATATTCCCTTCTCTTTGTAACCGGAACATCTAACATTCCTTTGAGGCATTTAATATATATTTTTTCTTGCAAGATATTCTTCTCTAAGTCCATTTTCATATACTCTTATCTAATCTTACCGAGTAACTTAAGATTAGTGATAGGTAGACCTTAACATTAGCTTATGCATTACATTAGGTGAAGTGTCAAGTTGTGTTGTGTCATAGGTGAGTCATATCCTCCAAGCAGCTTTACGTTAGCTACTACATTTAGTTCACCAACTTACCCATTCAATTTTCTTCGATATTTCGAAGGACCTATTTGGTTCTTATTCTCCTATGGTAAGCCTTAGTGATTACTAAGCTCCTAAGCACATCAATACTAAATCACATCCTTTTTCATTCCTTTCCACCAGTAGATAGTTTTCAAGTCTCTATACATCTTATTTCCTCTATGGTGTAAGGTATATCTAGTAACATGTGCCTCATCCATGATCTCTCTTTTTAGTTCTATATCGTCAGGTACACAAACTCGACTTTTAAATTTTAGCAATCCTTTTTCATCAATATTGAAATCTGGTATTTCCTATGAATTTGACTTTTCTTTCACAACCTTGACCTTACAAGTAGTATCTCCATATCTTCAAAGCAAATACAATAGCCGCTAATTCCAAATCATGTGTTGGGTAATTTCTCTCATGAGGCCTTAACTGCCTTCGAAAGGTATCACCATAAGCACAATAAGACTTACTTAGATCAAGCAAGGTAAGTATTGGAGCTAAGATCAAATGATCTTTTAACTCTTAGAAACTTTGCTGACATTCCTTAATCCATTTATATTCAACATCTTTCTGAGTTAACCAAGTTAAGGGTCATGCTATCTTTGAAAAATCCTTAATAAATCTTTTATAATATCTTGTGATTCTTAGAAAACTTCTTATTTCAATAACTATAGTAGGTTGTTTCCAATCAACTACAGCCTTAAACCTTTTCTGTATCTACCGAAATTCCTTCACCAAGTATAATATGACCTAAGAATGTTATCTTTTCTAACCAAAAATCACATTTGCTCAGTTTTCCATAAAACTTATTGTCTCTCAACTGTTGCAATGCCAACCTCAAATGATCAGCATGTTCTTTTTTCTTCTTTGAATAAATCAAGATATCATCAACAAACACCACTATAAATGTATCCAAATAAGGTTGATAAATTCAATTTGTTAAGTCCATGAAAACTAAGGGTGCATTCATCAATCTAAATGGTATTACCACAAATTCATAATGTCCATACCATGTACGGAATGTTATCTTTAGTATATCTTCCAATTTAATCCTCAATTATTAGTATCCTAACCTTAAGTCAATCATTGAGAATAACATAGCTCTATGTAACTAATCAAACAAATCATGAATTCTTGGTAATGGATACTTGTTCTTAATTGTCACTTTATTGAGTTCTCTATAATCAATGAACAATCTCATTGTTCCATCCTTTTTCTTTACAAACAACACAGGGGCTCCACAAGGTGATATACTTGGTTTGATAAATCCTTTATCCAAAAGTTCCTATATCTGTTTTTTTTTTTTTTAATTCTTGTAACTCCATTGATGACATTATATATGGAGCTTTCGAAATTAGCTTAGTTCCAAGAATTAACTCAATAGTAAAATCTAACTCCCTGTGTGGTGCTAAACCAAGAAAATCATTTGGAAATACATCAAGAAATTCACAAACTAATGGTATTTTTGACATACTTAGCTTTTCCTTCTTTTCATCTTAGGCAAATACTGAATAATACTACCAATCTTCGTTATTTACTTTCTCTTCCTTAATTACTTCAATGACAGCTAACTTTATACCACAACTTCCAATCTTACCAGTATATACAATATTTACATCATCCAGTATTACTACCTTACTTTGACAATCTACTTTCTCATTATGCCTCAACAACCAATCAATCCCCACAATAATGTCATAACCACTTATAGGTAACACTATCAATTTAATTGGAAATTCTCTTTCTTAAATCATCACTCATCCTTCATTTACTACTTTTGAGTGGATATATGCTCTCTTATAGGGATTCTTATTTAATATGTGGTTTTCATTTCAACTACTTCAATTCCATGGTTCAACACAAACTCTTGACTAATAAACAAATGAGAAGCTCCCGTATCAAACAACACATATGCAACTCATCCGTTTATGTTCACATGACTTGTTATACTATTATTATAGTTACTAGCAAGTTTTAAGAACTTATTACAATTCTACTAACTATTATACTGTCACACCCCAAGCTAAAGAGTTGTAACAACCCTGCCATGTAAACCAACCTACACTAGAAACTAGCCACCTTAGCTGCTAACATAGGTATAGGCTACACAAGGCGTTCACTACTCCACTACTTAGAAGTGCCCCTTTCAATACCTAATATGAGTCAACCTATGATGTAACTTTTAAAAATAGATTCTAAAAAATAATTTTTACAACTAAAATTTCACTAAAATCCATAAGCTTGCAAAGCATGAAATAAATTTCATTGACTGAAAACTAGAGGTAACTTGAAGAGACCCTATTAGTTTTCTTACAAGTTAATATAATCGATAAACCGAATAGAAATCCAGTCAGGTAAATCTCAAAACTCACTCTCTAATCCCATTCTTTAGCCTTCTGGTGAGTCTATTAAGGAAACCAACAAAACAACTATAAGGGAATAAGCGACAACTTACTTAGTAAGCAATACAGAGACAGTAGCACATATATAACACTAAGCAACCAGGGTTTTCAAGCAATTTAATTAGATGCAATGTATGATCAAGCAAATGTCATCGCATGATGTTGACCGGTCATCATAAGATTAGAGAAATTACGCTCGCTCTAATCGAAGTTCCAAAGCGTTTAACACCGCACACTCGCGAATTTGGTCACTAAACCGGAGCTTATGCAATAGAGAACATGCTCCTCTCGAAACTACCTTCCAACCACTAACCCTAACCTGGTCGTGACCTCTTCTCCTGTTAATTAGTTCGACTCAGGGTAAGGAGAGGACCATTTCTACTATCCTCAATGAAGGCATCCATATTTAGCCTATACTTCCTAGTTGTTATCCCTAATGGGTTACGATGCAAGTCCAATTAGTGATTAAGTTAAGTTTGTGTTAGATTATTTTTAAGGTGATCATGCAAATTCAAACAGTTCAATGCATGCAATATCATAAAGCAATCAACACATCAATCTAGCACTCAAATAGCACCACAATATTCAAGCATATACGTTGCATGCGCACAAGCAACTAACTTACAACTACAAACAAAACATATACTAAGGTCTCTAAGTATTCTTAAACAATACTTCAAAGTACAATGAACTACTGATCCCACTTACCTGGATACTGATGCCCATTCTCCTCATGCGTCATTCTCGTCTCATCTTTTTTTATTATCCCTAAAATTTAACATGACATCTTTATTGTATGTCCAATATATAACATATGTATTCATTCTGGACATTTAAGTACATTTCCAAATGTGTTAGGTAAGTTTTTCTAAGGTGTTTATTAAATATTAGTTAAGTAAAATACATTCTAACCAAAGTTCTGACCGGTTCTAACCTCGTATGGATTGCTACCTAGTAGTTTCTGATCTAGGTTCTAACTTCAATAAATTCTTAGAAGTGATAGACAAGCAGCTTTCTGATCTACCCTCCAACTCCTAATAGTACGATATCTAGTGTCAACTATCTTCAATTCCTAACTACTCCTATGTTTTGTATCTTCTGTCAAACTACTTTCTAACTAAGTTTCTTACTTCGGTTCTAACCAATCTTATGGTATACTTATTTTCCCGTAGCTTCTTATTCATGTTCTGACTCTAATATAGATATAGAATTCATATGCAGATCATTAGCTGATCTACTATCGAACTATGGGTGTAGTCAAGGATATCTAACACAAAACAACATTTTAACCTAGTTTCTAATGAAGTTTCTAATCCTCAGTCCAAAGTTAGATTTTTTATTTAGAAATTCCCTAACTTATAACTTATCTCAACAAATAGGATAAGTCCAAATATAAGCCACTTTTTTGTAAAGATTCCATTTTCCTAGTGTATTTAACATTTTCACACTAGATCACATTCTAACTTACTTTCTAATATAGTTTCCGACCATACTACTACTAATATATCTAACTACTTCACATATACTCCACTCGTCCTACATTTCTAGAAGTGTACACCATACATGACCAATAAGCATCAACTAAAACTTTAGTCACCCACTTCCTTTTTTCCATCATACTATCCATTAGTTTACAAGTAAACTAAATATTCAAAAAATCTAACCTTAAATCACCAAATACCTACTCTTACTTATAAATTATCCTTCCTAAATTCATATTAAACCACTTTTAGCTACTATTTGTGAGGAAATTTAGGGTATACCATAGTTTTAGAAAATTTCATCAATCTCTTTTAACGAAATACCCTGTCCAATGCATTGTTTACATAAAAATGGAATTTTCTCAAAAATCCAACAACTTAATTTTAAAAATCTGACCACTCAACATCAAAATACAACATCTTAAGAGTATAACCACAAAATTTCAAGTCACAACCACATGGATTGGTCTTTCAAAAACCCAATCAAAAATTGTTACATAGGACATTTTCTTGAGGACTCCATATCTACACTCAAAATTTTGAAAATTTAATTAGATATTTGAATTCCTCATGTGAAAATACATAGGGAACCAAATTTCATAATTTTAGTAATCGTTTGCTATTTTTCCCTAGTTTTGATGAAATCAGAAGAGTTTAACGACTTACCGAAAAGTCAAGCTCCGGCCACCGTGGGGAGGGGAGGGTGTATAGGCCTAAACTATCATCAGCCACTCCTTCAAGCCACCACTTGATTTCACTCCCAGCTAATCGTCTTTCTTAGAATCACGTAAAACTCCAAATTTGTGACTAAATTTCCTAAATTTTGTTCTTCACTTTCTCTCTCTCTATTTTCCACTCCAAGATTTTTTTCTAGCTTTGTAATTGCCTAAACTTATTCCAAATAGCAAGATGTAATTTTATATCTCCAATTGAGTTGCTTTTATATTTTTCCTAACCTTAATACAAGTGTAAATTGATATGCTTAGGCATCAAAAGACCAAAATCCGATCCCATGCATTTCTTACTCTCAATCCACGCAGCAAACATGTTTTCTAGTTGTCAAAGAAAATTTTTTTATCATTTTTCCCAATTTTATTAATTTATTTAGTGAATTATACTTAATTTTGAGTATTTATATTAATTACGGGTACATATATTTATATAATAATTACACCCAATGTATATACATATCTTTTATATATTATTTTATGTACAATATTAATTATATTACTCCTATAATTTATTTTTAAGTTTTCATTATTTTTTGAGACCTAATTCGTGCATTACTGATAATAATAATATAGTAAATTTATACGATTTTGGTTATATTTTTAATATTTTATTATATTTTTAAATTCCGAGCCTATGATAATTCTTCAACTAATCTTAGGAAGCCCCTCGTAAGCTTCTAACTTAATCGTGTTACTTTCCCGAATGCCTTAAATTAGCTATCGAATCTAGTCACACCAATACGAGTCTCACATATATTACTTAACACACATAACTATCTCATTAAGTATATCTTATGCTATAATTATTAATTAGTAGTCAATATTAGTATACATACCTGTTACTAAACCTAGTTCACTTCCATTTGTATCATCATCATCATTATCTGAACTTTCGTAGAAATATTCCTCTATCATTTCGTCAAATTCTTTAGTGTCCTCATCCATACTTTCCAATGCAAAAAAAGGTGCAAAGACCATTGTAGTATCTGCTCCTCCACCATTCTTAACTCCAGGTCCAAACTGCGTATGGTATCTTGAAAAATGCCTAACTTGTCCGCAACAATAACACTTCACATTCTTTATCCTTGGACATTCTTTACATACATGATTATGATCTCCACACAAATAATATCTTCCTTTCAATTGCGCATAATCGTGAGGGTAATGTTGGTTGCCACATTTCCAATATTTAATATTTCCATTCTTATCATAGAAACTGAACCCTTTGTGCAATTGTGTTGTTCCACCAGTCATCACAGATAATTTCTTTCCTTTTTGATTCGAATTGCTACTTCTATCACCAGAGAAGGATCTCTTAAAGGTAGCCTAAAATCGATTCATCCTATTGAACTTCTTACTCCACTCCGACTACATCAGTATCCAATTATTTTCAAGCTAACATGCCTTACCTACCACCTTATTATAGGTTTTAAAACCATAGTCCATAAGCTTACACCTCATCATAGGCTTAAATCCTCTAAGAAACAAATCTTTCTTGAGCTCTGGGTTATCTCTATATGATTGTGGTGCATATTGAATCAACTGATTAAACTTCGTTTCATACCACACCATATTCCTTACACCCTTTTTCAAACCCATTAACTCCTTAGTCATTTGATTTTGAACACTTACAAGAAAATACTCATTCTTAAGCTCTTCTCTAAATGTCTACCATGTAATTGGTCCGAGCAAAGTCCGTGCTTTCAAATCCCACCATATCTGTACTTCAGACTTCAGTAAGAAAGTTCCATATGAAAGCTTTTGCTCTTCCAATACTCGAAAAGCTTCCAAACTTCACTCAATTTAAGCTAGCAAATCATCAACTATAGTTGGTTTTCCCATCTCTTCTTCGAAATACCAATTAGCTTTGATAAACTCCGTAAGCTTACCAATTTTTACCGATCATTCCCTTAGCTCCACTTCAGGTTGCCTTCGTCCTATAGCATTTCCACCTACTATAAGATTTTGAATTAAAGCTCATTATTGTTATATCATAATTTGCATATTTATCATCATTTGTCCAAATTGAACAAGGTACAACATATTAGAAAGAGGTAAAGGTGGCGATAAATCATTCCTTGGTTGATCTTGTAGTGTAGGTGGAACTAGAGGTAGTTCTCTATTTTCAGTTTGTCCATTTCCATTCCTATTTCCTTCTTCTACCATGTTAATTAATTATTATAACAATTCACTTAAACCTACACTCAAAATCCATTTACTCCTTGGTTAGTTTAAGTTTCCAAAGCTTCTAACAACTTTCTGACTAAATATTTCCTACTCATTTTAACACCACATAATTTCCAACTACACTTAATTTAGTGAACATTCATGTTCACTAATTGCCCAAATTAAGCATATCTTGTATATACATAACAATATAAATATAATTCTTTATAACACCCAAGTCTTGGTTCAATAAAAAGTAACATTGATTCAACACTTGTAATTTCCATAACGCCTATAATCTCTAAAACATATGACAATACTAAAGAATCACTTGTAACAAACTAGCTTTATACTTACTTTATCACTAACTTTCATAGTACAACTTTACAATTCAAAACTATACATCATAACTTGAGTTTTACATCAGGATACTTATATTAAACTGAGCCTTTTACATCACGAATTATATATAAACATAACTGTACAAACAAAATTTACATAAGGATTCTCTAGTACATGAGTTCTATATAGATTATACTTACCTCGAATACAAAAGTATATTTACAATTTCAATATATTATTTATATCAAAAAGAGGCTAATGTACTCAAATAACCAAATACATAACATAAGCCACAAAATCTAAAAGAAGTCGACTTCCAATAACTCCATCCATCTAATTCATCTGGCACTGCAACATTTTCCATATGAACCCAATTTTCAAGATCATCTAAGTTCACATCATCATTTCCTATTTCTAAGT
This sequence comes from Lumnitzera littorea, assembly GCA_024138015.1. Lineage (NCBI taxonomy): Eukaryota > Viridiplantae > Streptophyta > Magnoliopsida > Myrtales > Combretaceae > Lumnitzera > Lumnitzera littorea. Next base: position 24,690,163 of record JAMXBB010000008.1, read on the forward strand.
CAAAACTTACTATTATATACTAAGGTGTCTCAAGAATATATATGACTTCCTGTACATTCTCATTATCCTCATTTGCCAACTTAAGTTCTCTATTTTGATTCACTTCTTGTCCTTCATTAGTTTCTACCTGAATTCCTACTTAATTCCCTGAATTAGCCACTACTTCATGTTCAATTTCCCCCTCAATCTCATTTTCAGCTTCCACCTGAGCTATTATTGCTTTTAAGTTATTCTCAGGATCCTCTTTCTCAAAATTTTCACCTACATTTTCTTATTGAATTGAAACTAGACTCTCAGAATGTTCTACAAATGATTTAGGCTCATGTGATTGTAAAGGTACTTCAATTCTTACATTCCTAATCAACAGAAATCTTGGAAACCAATCTATAATTCCAAGTGGATAATCTCTAGGTATATGGGAAGTTCCTATAGGCGTCTGATCATAACCAAGTGAATAATTCTTACTAGGTTCTACTATAGCAAGAAAATATAATATCAAAACCATCATTGATACAATCCCCTTATCATGCATATACTTTTTCTCAAAAGCTGCAACTATAATGTATTCATTATACAAAGGACCTAGTTCCTCCTCTATAATCTTCCAGTCATCTCTTATACTCTAAGACAATCCCCTCTTGTAAGTGATTATAATCTCATCTATCATATAAAATATCATCCAATCTGCCAATTCTAATAACAAGCTTTGCATTCGAACTCGATAATCAATAGGGGATTCATCTCCTTCCCATCCAAAGTGTAACCAGGCATAAACAAGCCCATATTTATGAATCTGAAAGTAAATACATCATAGCACAAGTTAGATTAGTATTATCCTTGTTTTCATTTTATGTTATTTAAGTTCTGATATATAAATAACTTAAATATATACCTATAAATGTAAATCTTTTATGCCTACTTATTTCTCGTACTCTTAATGTTCCTAACGTCTAGTTCATTTTAATTAAATGCTTCAAAGCCGGGTTCTTTACGAATCATGCTTTGATGCCACCTAGAAACTATCACACCCTAAATTTGAGGAGTCGTAATAGTCCTACCTTATAAACCAACCTAAGCTAGAAGCCATCCCCTTAGCTACTAACATAGATATAGTCTATACAAGGCAAACGACGACTCAACCAGCTTTAAAGTAGTTAGATTGGCACTTGTAATATATAAAACCTGTAGAGTAACATTTTACATTATACATTTTCTATTACTTATAAATAGATCAATTCATTACATAATCTTAGATATATCAAGAGTCTAAAGTTTTCAAAACAAGGTTCACATCTCCATAGTAGATCTATATTACATAAGTATATAATAGCTAGCTAACGAAGACTATAAGACCTCCTAGGAAGACCTTATAATCCTCACAAAAAAAAAAAAAAAAAGAAAACAAACAAACAAACAAAAGAGACTTGGGCTTCATTCCATTCATTAGACTTCTTCACTTCAATCCCTAATCCGTCAAAAGTAACCTATAAACAAGTGTAACAAGGCATCTTCTAATACTACTGGATACCTATGAAACAATCTATAAAGATGTGAGCTCAATTAGCTCAGTAAGAAGGGATGGAGTCATCAGAATACATTACAAACATAGTTGTCTAATCATTAATTAAATGCAAATGCAATAGATAAATAGTATAGCATCTCACAATGTTTAACTAGTTTATTGTGAAGTTAGAGTAATTTCATTAACTCTAATCTGGATTCCAAGGAGTTTCAACATGATACTATTGGACTAAATCTAAGCTTATGCAATGGAGAGCACTCTTCTCTGTAAACCATATTCGAACCACGGATCCCAATATTGTCATGACCCCCTCTCCTGTCACTTAGTTCAACTAAATGTAGGAAAAGAACCATTTCTATTATCCTTAATGAATGCATCGATATTTAGTTTAATAATATAGTCGTTATCCCTATTTGGTTATCGTAAATGTTAGGTTAAATATTTAGTCAACTTAAAATTAGTTCAAATTATTAGGTGATCAATGAAGTCATACACGCAAGATATGATGTATTTTCAAGCAAAAAATAGCACTTAGAGTTCAACTCCCAATTAACAATCAGCATCCCAAGTACAAACATAGCATACACATAAACAATCTAATTACAACGACAAACAAGTACTCTTACTCCTTTAAGTATCTTAATATGATACTTCAATATTCCATAAAGTATCGATCTCAACTTATCTAGACGTAATGTCACATGCTCCTTTGCATCGTATTTGTGATCTTTGTTAATAATCCCTATAAAGTAATAAACAACTTTAATTTTAAATTCACATATGAAATAAGAACTTATTTTCATTATTAAGTACGTTTACATTATGATATATGTAAGTTCTTTAGTGATTTATCTAACTTTTAGTTGACTTGAGATAGGTTCTAATTAAGTTTTTAACCCATTACCGTAAGTTAGGTTTTTACTTAAGAAGTTTTCAACTTACATTATAACTCCAATATAGTTATAAAGTTTTAGTATCAATTACTTTCTAACTCAAATCTCATTTTTAGCATAATCAAGTTATTTACTCCTAAATTCCATTCTAATATAGTTTCTAACTCTTCAATCGTTACTACAAATTATTATTTAACTCATACACAATCTTACCTTGCATTTCTAGAAATTTATACACTTTATAATATCAGTAAATATCCACTAAAAACTTCAATTTTATATATATATATATATATATACCAACTCTCAATATACTAAATACTCATTCATATTTATATAGTAATTTAGAGATTTAATGTCAAATTTACCAAATACTAACTTTTTACTTAAAAATCACCATTTCTTAAATCATAATAATCCACTTGAAGCTGCTATAGGATAATATTCATATATTACACTATAATTTTATAAAGAATCATTAAAGCTCTTTTGGAAACACTCATTCAACATACTGTTTTGACAAAATTGAGTTTTTCCCAAAAATCCGACAACATGATTTTTACAATCTAACCATATAACATCAAAATTCAACATCTTAAAAATATAATCACAAAATTTCAAGTCAAACTATATCAATTGGTCTTTCAATTACTCGCTTAAAATTTTATACGCAAGACATTTTTCTTAAGAACCCCATGTCTACACTCAAAATTTTGAGTAACTAATCAAATATTTGAATTCCTTGTGCAAAAATATGTTGGAAAACCAAATTGCATAATTTTTTATGATCTTTTGCTATTTTTCCCTAATTCTTAATGAAATCGAAAAAATTTAACAACTTACCGAAAACCCAAGCTCCGACCACTATGGGGAAGGGAGGGTATGTCGGCTCACCTTGCCACCAGCAACTCCTTCAGGTCACCACTTGGTTTTACTTGAAGTTGATCATTTTCCTTTGGTACTAAAAAAATCTCAAATTTATTATATATTTCTAATTTTTTATTTCCTTCACTTTCTCTCTCTATTTCCTAACTTATAGATTTTTTATAGACTAACAAAGGACTAAACTTGTTCCAAATTACTTACAAGAGATAATCTTTATCACTTCATTTGAGATGCTTTATTTTTTCCTTATCCTAATTAACATGTGTTAAAGGGCATGAGGAGATGTCAAAATGGCTAATTGCATTCCATGCATTCTCAATCCCATTGCCATACCTCCTATAGCAACCCACATGTCTTAAGTAATTTTCTTATATTTTTCTTTATTTTTTTATAATATTTACTCTTTTTTGGGTATTTATAATAATTATGAGTATATATATTCATCTAATAATTATACCTGATGTATATACATGTCTTTTATATATTAATTAATTTCCAATATTAATTATATTACTCATATGATATATCTCTAAATATTCGTTAATTTTCAAAACCTACGCTGCGCATATCCAATAATATAATAACGATATAGTAAATTCTTATTATTTTAATTATATTTTTAATATTTTAATATATTTTTGAATTATGAGATTACGGGATTTCCTCAACTAATGTTTCGAGCCTATCCATAAATTTTTATGTTAATCCAATTAATTTCACTGACAATCTAAATTTGTCCACTCGTTTTGTATTCATCTAGTGTGGGACTCACACTTATCCTCTTTCTCTTCCCCTCTTAGAGCTCTTATGAACCAACCCACTATGGGCTTCTTGCAAGTATCCAAGAGTAAGGAGCATTCCCATCTCCTTTACGATATTCAATTGATCCGCGCATCAACAAGTTTAATTTTTCGTATTGAATCCTATTCTCTTTATAACAGAATTAATTCACTAAATCGTCAATTATGGACATAGTTGATTTAGAAAGATAACATTTAGGGTTTCTAGAAAGTTGTTGATAAGATCTTGATCTCTCCTTCTCCCATTGCATACCTATCGTTTGTGAGAGAGGATCTATTATTCTATTTCGACTGCTGTGGATGGGCTTGAGGCATGTCCTGTTTCAACAAGTTTTTTATTTTGTTTCCTTTCGGTGTCATGCCTATTTCTTTTCATTATATATTACTTTATATTTAAAACCGTCATTTCAGACACCGTTCTAATTAGGGTTGGTGTATATTCCATATCTTTTATACTAATTTCGTGCAAGCTGTCATTACTTCATCCAGACATCAGCTAATTATTTACTTACTTATTTCCTTATAACAGCCTATGGCTATGAGATTTCCTTACTGATGCGGGCCCTAACCCTTATAAGTGATATTTATCAATGTAAGAAGCATTTTCCATGCATTAAAAGCTCTACATATATTTCTATAATTACGGAACCGTCCTATAATATTTACTAGATAGTAATGGTGTCAAAAAACGTTTGGCTTTTTCTGGAAAATAGATGAAACTTAAAGACTGCTGCAACACACAATCCATGAAACTTACGACTAGATGCGGGTAACAATAGGTGGCATATCAAAAAGTAAAATGAAAAAACTAAAAGCATTGCAGTTGTTGGGCTTCCAAGTCCTCAGCCTATTCACTCATATTGTATGGGATAGTTCTGAAAACATTAATGTACTAAGGACACCTAGTAAGATGTTAAGAACTGATCAATTTTCTATATAATTGCAATTAATGGACAAAGCTTTTATACTCTTGTCCATATCTTCTCTATTCACATGATGCAGGGTACACATGATAGCGTATGACTATTGACTATAGATGAGACGATCTAAACAGCACTTGGTGGGGAAAGGAAATAAAAAATTAAAAATAAAATTTATCTGTAAACAATATTGAAAAAGTTGAAAAGTTTCCTAGCCGCTAACAAGTGTCTCGGTAGCACTGTTTTCGAATTCATCCATATACAGAAAATCATTGTAATAACCGAACATGTTGAGCACTGACAAATGTACTGCGAATAAATAATAATATACAGACTTGGATTAGTAAAATCTCGCTTTAAAAGTTCCGAAAGATTGAGAAGGTTTCTCTTGCTATCTAATAATTCTTGGAAAAATGGACGCCTAACTGTGAATGAGTTATTATGAATGGGTGTTGCCATCCTGATAACGTAACCTACCATAAATCCTGCACTCGACTAACTACACAGCCTCGTTAGCTTCTCACCGTGCAGCTGAATGCTCGCTTCGATATTTTTCTAGAGTTACATTACAGCTGTTCATTGTTGATGCATCAAGAAGTCCATGATTCCAAAGTTTGATCATAAATAATCTCCAGCACCTGTTGATTACAGGTGAAAATCCAGCACAAGAGCGGAAAAGAAAAGGAAGGGAAAAAATAAAATAAAATACAGTAAATCAAATAGGTTAAAGTAAAAAGTACAAGTATAGGGGCTCTTGGGTACAGTCCCTTATAGACAGAAGTCGAAGAAAATTGCACAAGCATCGGGGGAAGAAACAAAGATGAAACTGTTCTATGCTTATCCCTCATCCTTAGGGCGTGGACAAGGAATAATGAGAATACCATCTTTAGCTGACAAATGTAAGAAATGACGAAGATGGATTCTTCCCCCTAGTGCCCAAAAACCTAATAGAAAATGAGAAGAGAGCAACATGGTAGGAGACATTTACCAAAATAGAGCTGGCGAAAGAATTAACTCCTGCCCATGAAGCTTAGAAAATGCTTCACAAGCCCAGGGAACATGACCGTCTGCCAGCACCCTGCCACAATTATAACATGTTGCTAACAGAAAGAAAGGAAGAAGAAAAGGAAAACAGAAATTATTCATAATTACTTTTACTTCACCGACGGAAAAGTCAAAAGGAACAATACCTCTGTTTTCTTACAAAAGAGTTCCAAAGATGCATGAGATGCTTTTCATCTTTGGTAACGTCTACAAAATCATCAAGCATCTGCAGGATAACATTTAATAAAGATTTCACATACCAATTTCCCAAAGACAGAAATAAGAATAGAAAAAGATATCTTTATCAACCTAAGTTAAATTATATTCCTTGGTTTCTACAATTATTTTAAGCTCAATCTTAATCTGCACAAATTGAATGTTTTACAACATTTAGAACTGACACAAAGGAAAAGGCTCTCTCTGTTTCCTCTTTAGTATGCTGCTCCAATTTTTCCCTTTCTCTTCTTTTTTTTTTCTTTTCCCTGGGTGGTAAATTAGGTTCTTCTAGAAGTGTTGCACTTGGTTTTTACTTTTTCTAGATTCTTTCATGTCATATAAAAATGCTGCCTCCACTGTTTTAACCCAAATAGGGTTTGTCAGTCAGGGCTCAACCCCCTTCTGCCTCATCCCACCAAAGAAAGGGGTATATTTGAGAGGTAGAAGAAGTTGGTGATACAACACAAATTTTTATCATTTTCTTCAACACTCTACAGTAGCAGGGGAGACAATGAAAAGGGGTCATAATAGGTAGGTGTAAAAATTGTCCAAACCCTGAATTTAAATTCATTTAGTCAAAGTATGGAAAACAAACTGATCAGAACCCCCAAGCATAGATACAGCCATAATTTTCTAAAAGGGAAAACAAGGGAATATAACTCCAACATACCCTTCGATCTTCAAAATCTGCTATTACATCATCAACTTCATCTTCACTATCGCGGTCAGACATTACTTGATCGATAGCCATAGGCTTCAAGTACAAAAAGAAATTTTTATTGGCAAAAAGTTGATACACTGTATAAGCCATCCAGAGTAAATGAAAGTACAAGGATGACAGACTAACTTAAAAGTGCATAGAAAATAATGGCTAACTTTGGCAAGAGAAGCTGGGTGAAAAGAATAATCTAGGGTCAAAAACAGCAGCATTCTAGATTGACTTTGGATATGGATGTTACTATTACTATTACCATATCACAGTAAAATTTACCATTTACAGACATAAAGCACTTCAAAGTTCAAAGATACATAAGATCTAGCATCTGCACTGCGAAATTGAATATCACTAGCTGCCTAGACAGAAGGCATTATACTAACACAGAAAACATGCACCGTATCATGACCAACAAGAATTGACAGCTAGGTATTGATTCCTCCCTATTATGGAAGGTTCATAAAGCCTTGCACCATGCAAGTGCACATTTTGACAGCTGAATAGTATGACAAGAAAGATAACAGAACATGCTCTTGGAATCTGGAAAGAAGCAAGTATTCAAGAAAGAAACAGAATGTACACATGCATGCAATCTAGAATGTAAAATAAGATGGTTGGTAAAAGAAATGAATCCCAAGTGGGCCAGAATCACTAGTTACCTGAACTCTATGAGAATGATAGAACTGTCGCTTTAGAAGGAGAGCTCGGCTGAAATAAATATTTGTTTTAAGTGGAAAAAATCATCAGCAAGAGAGAGGAAACAAATCCCCAAGATCATAATATCTCTCAAGCATTCTAAACATTAAGAGTACAAATTTTGTATGCATAGGATTGAGCAAACTTTCTCTGTGCAACGTTCTGGTTGATCCACGTGGGTGGGGGTGGGAGTGGTGGTTAGCGTAGGGGAAGGGGAATAGCGTTTGTGTTTGTCAAGATTCATAAATTGAGCTTTCTTGGGCATAGCCATTATTAAATATTTAAGCTATGAGTTGAATGGTAACAATGCTCACTTGATAGTCTAATAATAACCAAATTAGTTATGGTCAATCACTAGTCACTACCATGCAGGGATGGTTCACCATAGACAGTGGACCAGGGCATAAGAGCGTCAAAAGAGAATCTTATACTTGGCTTTTCATGGCCATCAAATGCCCAAGCAAGTGTAGTGAGTATTAAAAAAAAAAAAAAAGGAAGAAAAAAGAATTAGTCATGGTGGGATTTTAATGGCACATCAAACTGGTTCTTTCTATTGGATGCCAATGACACCTAACATCAGTTCAGAAGATGAATATATGGTTAACACATCATACCTTTTATGATCTGAACGTTCAACTGTCATTTTCCTGGCTTTTGTTGTCTGCAGGGCAGCAGGATCACTACCCAAAGTTGACTTTGTACACTCAGCATCTGGAGAAGATTGAGCCATAGCAATTGGAAGTCCTGGGACAATAAAACTAGATCCAACATGTTCTGAGCATTCTGTTCCATTAGGATAATCAGGAGAAGAGTTTTCCCCAATGTGGAAACCATTCTGCACAGCCTTGTCATCCGTCTTCTCTCCTATGACAAACAAGAAATGGAAATTAAGATCACTCACTGTCAATTGCAAAAGAATTCAGAAAAATTATCTTAAATCTATCAAATTCTGAAAATTGCCAGCTTAGGGGCTTCAAAATGATAATCTATTAGTCATAAATTAAAATAAGACTAATCCAGCTTATACATCAATAAAACAGATTATACATCGACATTTATCACTAAATTCCCAATAAATTCTTAACATTTCTTACCTAACATTCATCAACTTGAATAACAAGTTCATGCATACACATCTAGGATAGCACCATGATACACAAATTAAAGTCTATGAGAAGGTCAAAGTCATAATATAGTACAGTACTCGTAATTCAAGTAAGAATATCATACTTTTTTTTCTAGAGCCACCAATATCCAAAGAGGTGAAGGGAGTTGAAACCACTCCCCCTCACCTCACACAGTTTCAATTATTAGAAAGCAAATTATATTTCACCACCGCATAAAATTTCTGAAAGGGGCGATAGATTATATTTCATCAATAAAGGGAAGTCTTAAAGGTTTACCATACACGTGAACAATAAGTCCAAGGTACAGTCTCCTTACACATCTCAATTTCCAGAGAGAGTGCTACAAGTCCAAGTTTTCTAGAAACCTAAATAAAAACCATTTATGTAGCATATCTACTGAATTAGCTTGTAACTAGAGACTTGGTGTCCTTCCATTTGCAATTAATGTGATTGCTTTTGCAAATACTTTCTCAGTCATTGCAAGTATATGCATTCCTAAAATTGAGTATCATGCATGTAAGATCTATGTATAAGCATAGGATTCCTACCACTATCTCTCTGATGGAACCTGTTCTGCAATAATTCCCTGGAGGTGTATTTGGATTCATCCATCTCCAAGAGTTGCACATGCACATGATTTTGGTGGTGCCTGAGGTTCTTTGGGCAACGCTTCCTTGGCTTTGAGCTGCACATCCATTCAATAATGCCTATTTCTCAAATCTTTTACTGTGCATACAATAAGGATGATAAATGGCTGAGTATATAACTCACCAGAAGAAGAATGTGTGCACTCTATAATCTTTCCCATCATTGACAGCCTGCAAACAGGATAAGGTTGGTAGGCATCAAACACCAGAAAAAATAGTGGATGCTCTTTAAGGCACAACTAGAGTCCCTTAGACCATGGTGGAAGCTCATATGCATGTATCATGGAATAAACTGGGGCATGGTTTTGAGTACTGCATCCCTTGCATCCATTTCAAATCAACTATATGATAGTGCTAATTCTACATCAAACTGATCTAAACATTATGGACCTACATTTGCATATATTATAGTAATGTTTGCACCAGGTTGGAATTGACACTAGCAAAAGTTGCACACCCATGTAGGTTCTCCGTAATAATTATGACCCATCCCTTTAGCCAATTTAGCTCTTAATATAGGATCATTCAAGTTAGGTTTTTCTATTATTCAGATAGGTGAATTCTTATAGATCCATTACTAGCCATTTCATCATATAACAAGAAGCAGCTGTCTGGGATTCTGATCAAAATATTGAAATGTGATGCATAAATCTAAATATATGCAGGGTTTGAGAGAACTAACATCATCATAAATGTTTATGAGCAACGTTAAGGTTTGCATCAGGTCTTTCATCATATAGAAGAAAAAACGTGCATGTAAATTGTCAGAGATATGCACATTCTGGTGAAGCTCTTCAATGTATCTTAAGAATAACTTTTAATTACATTTTACCACATAAACACAAATTCATTGTGGGATCACAAATAGCACAAGACAACCCGTTTTTAAGTGTTGTACCTCATCATTGTTGTTTTTATATTATTCATAAATTTTATCTTTCTAATCTAAGATTTTTTTTTTTTTTCCTTTTTTTGCTTCAATTCCATTTCTTGAGAAAAGAATTGACTGCAGCATGCCTTTTTTTTTTTTTTCTTTTTTTCTTATTGTGGCCATAAGTAGCTGTTTCACATATGTATAGCAACTTCTTTTGGTTTGGATAAAAATTATGGACCCCAAAAAGCCCTTAGTCATTCTCAAGCAATGATCTCGGCAGTCCCATAATTTCATGCTTTGTGTTTGGAATAATCTAATTTGAAAGGCAAATGTCCAATAAAGTATCTAGGTAATAGTCTTTCATACAGCTGATGCAAAAGTTATGTTGCAAAGCAAGGCCCATTAATTCATTCTAACCCAATATATATAATGACTTTCTACAAGAAATATAGGAGCATGCACTATTTGAACCATCAAAACACTAAAGCAGCAGATTCCATTACTACAAACCAATTTACTCTATCAACTATCAAAAGAGTATTTTGTGAATGCCAGGCATGCCAACCATGTCTCCTCTGTTGTATTTATATAGAACTTTTGACCTTGAATGCATGCTAGGAAATTTATATTTTTATTTTGTTAGAAGCAGGGTTTGATAAGGCAACAAAGGGTAGTTTTATGGATTTATGAAAAAGAAAAGGTTCAATATCCTCCAACTATGAAGGATCAGAGCACTCATGCTCTCTAAGATTGCAATGTAAATTATGATATGATTTCTAATCTAACTAGCCAGCCAATATCTAACCAGTCACCAACAACTAACTTGTCTAGCAAACAGTATCTTCTAGAACATTCTAGAGAAGTCAGTCCAACTAAACTAACTAACACAACAAAGCAATGCAAACAGAAACAAATATAAATACAGCTGCAAACTAACTCAAACACAAACACAATAAACTGAATAAGCTATAACAGCCCATGTTTATGCTTGTAGACATGCTTGATAGGATGCTGACTTTGGCAAAACATAACAATACACTCCTCCCCAAAAGGGACCTTGGCCCCAATGTTGAGATCAAGAAACTGTAGACAAAAAGAATCAGTGTCAATCCAAGTGGTCTCACAACATCACTAACTGGCAAATGAACTGGCAATTGAGAACCTTCAGCGCCATCCATAAGACAGAAATGTTGACTCGAGACACGAAGAAATTGGCAAACAAAAGGGACATCCACAGACAACTCAGTACACTGGAAATGATCCCACAAATTTCTTTAGCAAAGACACTAGAAATACCAGATGAATTTTACCCGATGGCAACTGCAAGTGATAGGCAACTTCACCTACACACTCCATGATCTAAAAAGGCCCATAATATTGTGGGAACAAATTAGGAGAAACACCTGCAGCTATGATGAGTGCCCATGTGGTCAAAGCCAAAGAAAGACCCAATCACCAACAGAAGAGACAACATTGCATCAGTGCTTATTTGGAAGTACAACCATATAAAACTAAGCAGAGTCTAAATTATAACAAAGTTGATGAAGAATTTCATCGTGAACCACAAAATCATCATCTAATGAAGCTACAAAGGGCTCACTCAATACATAAGTACGCAAGATAGGAGGCTTGCGACCATAATTGATTTCAAAGTGAGTCATTTAAGTAGCAGTATAAAATGAAGTATTGTATGAATATTTTGCCCATGCAAGCCAATGAGACCATTGATGCAGCTTATCAATAATGAAGTGATACAATACCTTGGAATGTGTCATTACATAGTCTCTTAGTAGTCATATAGTATATGTAAAGCAAGGAGGGTAATAGTGTAATTAGAGTATAAGTAGTGTCAGTGGTTTACTCTATTAATAGAGGTAGGTCATTTGTGAGAGAGTTAGTCAGTCATTTTGGCTAAAACAAGTAAAGAGTGCTAGTGTAAGCATACTGCTCATGTGTAAGCTTTAGCTCATGGACCTTCTTCTTAGAAGGTATTAGGGTTTGTAACCATTTTCTTCTACAAAAATCAATAAAATTCTCTAGTTTCTTTCCACTGAAATTTTTTAGTTCAATCATGGAGTATCATAAATGGGATTCAAGACAGCAAAAATAACATCCAAGTCCCAGAGATCAAAGGCAAGCAAACAACTACCATAACATCCACTCCAATATCTAAATGTAAAGCCCTGCAAACTCCATGTGAAAGCATGTTACATCCATCATCAAGTTTCATAGAATATGGAGTTGTTTTAGTCACACACAACCCCAAATTATCAACTAACTGTCTTGAAATAAATTTGTGACAAGCTACACTATCGATCAAAATTGAAATTGATTGAGAATTAAGCATACCTCTCAATTTCATGGTTTTAGGCCTAGTAATTCTACCCTTTGCCATAAAAGATAACTCTACCTCATATTCAACTATTTCTCCACTAGCTCCTTCATGTACCATTGGTGCAATGCCCTCCAATTCTTTCGTTTCTTCAAACTCAATGTAGTCTAGCTCATCTTCAAGGATCATCACATCAACAGCCTTGTTTAGACATCAATGAGCTAAAGCCATTATTACCATCAACAGAGGAATTTAGAGGTCTTTATCCAATATCTCTAAACAAAGTCGAAGGACAATTGGAGTAAGAATTAAAACTTCCTTCCTTAGATCTCAATGCTATTAATAGATATGGACTAAATTTCGAAGTTTTATAATCAATCTTCCTCCGAGTTATACTTGACATGAATATGCATTATGGAACTCATTCTCCACATGGGAAGAAATTTCAATAGCTCATGCAAAGGTTTGTGGAGCTAGAGTTTGACCACGCATCTTTACATCATCTCTTAATCTACCAAAATAATAGCCAAGATACTGTAGCTCTAGCATCACAGGTGCTTGATTTGATAAAAATTCGAATTCTTCTACTTACTGCTCTATTGTCAATAATTGATGTAATGTTGATAAAATTTCAAAGGATTCATTGCAGACAGGCTATCATGTACGCATCATTGCATGCATCAATGATTCCAAAGTTAAACTAGGAATTCTTTACCTCAACATTTGTAACGAATGCACTGCTCATCCTTGCATACACATCAATGTTAACTGTACTTAATTGTACTACTTTTTTCCAGGCCCTCTTCCTTAAATATTTTATGTACTGCTCTGCTTGTGCAATCCAACCAATTGGATCATGTCCATCAAAATAAGGTAAGGCTATTCAATTGGCATTACTTCACATTTCTTCATCCACTTCAACTTTTCCACAAACACGACATGAACCTTCATAGCGTGATTTCTGAGCCTCTAAAGTAATTTTGCCAGATCAGCAATTAATTTGTGTAGTTGAAGATTCAACTTGCTCTTTAGATCTCTTCTCCTCCCTCCATTCCTCACACAACTCTTGCAATAACTCATTGCTTGAAGCTAGATATACTTCGATAGCCACAACAGTTGTAGAAGTAAATTGATTGCACACTCTGCTGCAAGGGCAATATTCTTCCTCAAACTTCTCCAATGAAATCTTGAAATGACTTTTGCAAGGGCTCAACATGGTTTTCCATCCTCATCATTTCCTTGATGAGTGAGTGCATCAGTGACGAATCAGAGATTGGCATTTCCAACAGAAGGCACCAAGTTGTCAAGACCAACAATTTGGTAAGGCAACAAAGGGTAGTCTTGTTGATTTATGAAAAAGAATGGGTAAAATATCCTCCAGCTACAAAGGATCCTAAGCAATCGTGTTCTCCAGGGTTACAATGTAAATAGATCTGATCTCTAATCTCATTATGACCTAATATTTATACTAATCGCTTGTCTAACTAATAGAACCTTCTACAACATTCTAGAGAAGTCCAACTAATTAAACCGCCTAATATATCAAGTAACTAGTTTTTCACTATCTCTCATCTGCATCTTACAAACACAAAAAAGCAAAGCACAATCAAATACAAACAAAGCTGTAAACTAACTAAAACAGAAACCAAATATACTGACTAAGCTAAATTAGCTAATGTTTAAACTTGTAGACATGATTGATAGGATGATCACTTCTGTGAAACATAACATATTTCTCTCCATTGTGCTTATAAAATTAACTGGAGTTAGGGAGGTAAGAAATTGATGGAGCTGTTGTGATGACTTTGCGCAGTTGAAAGGACAAAATGCTGCACTCTAAGTATTAATCTCATTTAAAAAAAATAAAAGTCCTTACCTCAGATCTCAATGCATCAATCTTCACAGACACGTTCACTATCTGATACTCTTCAGTTGCCTACACAACTAAATGTATTAAGTAGCAAATAAAGAGAAAAGAAGTAGTCTCTTTGGTTCTTCATTTATATATCATATTACTAACCCAAAAGTCAAAGTTGAAGAGATCATGTGATGAGCATAAATGTAAGCGCAGACCCTGAGGGAGAAAAATCCAAAGTGAGCTATTTCTTTAATCAAACTATTGAGCTGACAACCATAAAAATGTTGAGATACTATAATACGAAAATAAGAGTGTACACCTAGGCAAAAATCAAGCATAATTTAATTTAAGAAGAATTAACCCTCATAAATGCCAAAAGATATGGGGTATTACTACATCTAAACATAAATCCATCATTAAGTTCTCAAATGGAGCAAACCGTATGACAATTTTTGAAAATTGCATCAGCTTGTTAATAAAGTACAGAAAAAAATGGATCATGTATGCAGATGACAGGGAAAAAAATTGTGTGAGCTTTTAATTATCAGAGTGCATGTGTGTGTGTGTGTGTGAGAGAGAGAGAGAGAGAGGGAGAGAGGGAGAGAGGGATTTGAAAAAAACTTTACGAGATAAAAGAGAATATCAGAAGTGCTGTGCATGTGTCTATGAGAGAGAGGTAGGAAAAAGATAAACAAATATCTCTATTTCTCATATGAAAGCTCACCTTAAAACTGGCACATTGCATTAAGCAAAAAGGACAAGAGAAATCTTCAGTCACTGCATGTTATGACCCAAAAAGAAAAGATACTATTTAGAACTTTACAATACAGCTCATGAAGGCAGCACCGCGTAATGAGAAAGAACTTCTTAGATGAAAAAATACACTCAAGAGCTGTTGTGCATATGCGAATATGAAATCCCAATGCAAGTGCAAAGTAATTCTATAGATTGCAATGTAAATGAGGTTTCAATAATGTTTTAATTGAACCATTTATACTATCTTCTGCTCCAATTGGAATATGTTAGGCTGTGAAGCATGCTACAACAGTGAGCAAATCATAGAACAGAGACCAAAGCCTCATGCTGAAGTGGGAGAACTGCATCTACCTCCTACATGAAATTGCAGATAAAATACAAAAACCATGTGCTTCTATGCTTAAGAATGTGAGCGTTTGATATAATTGTTGACAACTTTTGGAACACAGGCATTTATTTCTACAATGCAGCTATTCTATCAAATGCGTTCCATCATTATTGATCAACTTGGTTGTCCTACTAGTGGAGCATGGGCTGGGTCTGACAGGGAGATATAGCAACCACATCCTTGCATTCACAACATATAAAATCACAGCAAGTTGCCCTTGCTACTGCAGTCTATCTAATTTGGAATGCAGATATTCTATCAAATGCATTACATCATTATTGATCAGCTTGGTTGCCGTTCTACTTGCGGAGCACAGGCTTGGGCTTTATAGGTCTATATAGCAAACCCATCCTCACTCACAATGTATTATCTAATGGAAAGTTGCCCTTGCTGCTGTGGTCTATCTTGTTTGGAAGGCAGTGAACAAAGTCGGATTAGGGAAACTACTGTCTCTTCCACCCAATCTAGCGAGGCGCATTGATACAAACTTAGGGTTCTAGCAATTGAAATTCAACAATTGACAGATTGAGATATGGGACTTACTTGTCATGATAAATTCAACCTTGTAAAGCCAAACACCAGAATGGTACTGTGCGAGTCCAATAAGCTCTAGAAGAAGAGATTCTTCCTTCGGCTTAAGTTCTTCGACTTCCCACTATCTATTTTCTTAACTAACTTCTAACTAACTCCCTTCACCTCCTACTTATACTTTTCACACATGTAGCATAACTACAATGCTACCCTTCACAACACAGTACACACACACACAGACACTACACCAGTACACGTGCACACACACAAACACTACACCATCACACCACCACGCAGCATACACACATACAGACTACACCACCATACCACCCGATACGTACTATACCCCACAATACAGGCCACATAACAACACACACACACTATCTTCTCCTATAGACTTGAAGTAAAGGTTTGTCCACCCTTGGAGTCATATCAATACTCCCCTCGGGAACATTGTCCTTGCCCTTAAGGACGAAATCCAAAAATTGCAATAAGAGTCAGAAGCGTCCAGCCAAGTCACCCTCCACTAATTTCCCCTCCCACTGTACTAGGACTTGAGGAACCTCCAAACTATCCCGAACATCAAAATGATGACCCAAAATTTTGTGTGGATAATGTCAATCATCTAGGTCATCAACAGTAACTCCTCAAGAAGAGTAGATAGAAGAGGGAAATTATCATGAGATTTCTTGAGAAGAGACAAATGAAACATTGGATGAATTCTATAATGCAGAGGAAGTGCCAAATGATAAGCCACATTGCCCACTCGAGAGAGAATACGAAAAGAGCCACAAAATCGTGAGATCAACTTTGAAGTATTCATGACCCCCAATTTAGAATTAAGAGCTAGCCATAAGTAAAAGAAAACCCAATCACCCACCTCATATTACAACTCACGACAATGTCAATTGGCTACATTACAATTGCGTAGTTTTACTTTCTCCAAATTACCTCTCAAACACCGTAGAATGTCATCACAAGACACTAAGGCAACTAAAACTACTGGGTTTTGCACTTCACCCGAGAGATAGATAAGGAGTGAAGGAGGGGGACATCCATAAACCATCTCAAAGGGTATCATCTTAGCTGAAGAATGATAGCTAGTGTTATAAGAAAACTCCGCCCTAAAAACCTAAGTAGCCTAAGTATGAGGTTACTCAAAGGCAAAACAATGTAAATAACACTCCAAACTCTGATTGAGGACCTCGATTTAATCATTCGTTTTTAGATGATATGCCATACAAAAATGTATACGAGTGCCCTATAAATTAAATAATTCTTTCCAAAAAACACTTACAAATAAAGGATCGCAATTAGAAACAATGGTGCAAAGGAATGCGAAGGAACCCATGAAGATACACAACCTCTTTCATAAACACTTTAGCTATTATTTTTGCATTATATAGGAGCTTTGAAAGAAGGAAATGAGCATACTCAAAAAACCAATTAACCACAACCAAAATAGTATCAAACCTTTTGATTGAGGCAACCCCATAATAAAATTTAAAAAAATATCATCCCAAAAAACTTAGGGAATAGGCAACGGATTGAGTAAACTAGCAAGGGACAAGTTTTGAACTTTGTTACGTTGGCAAACCGCACAAAAAGCAACAAAAGTAGCAACATCACATTTCATGCCCACCCAATACAAATGCCTAGCAAGTCGACGATATGTTTGGATATAACCAACATGTCCCCCAATCACAAAAGCATGAAACTCATGCAAAAATAAGTGAGTCCAAGAAGACTTGGCAAGAATTACCAATCGACCTTTATAGTGTAGAGTATCATTGATCAACTCATAGCCAACACCAGCCTCTTCCCCTTCCTTAAGCAACAGAATCTTAGCAACCAAGAATGAGTCTTGAAGAGCATTACGCTTCATAGCAGCAGCATCAATCCAAATAAGGCCTAAAATGCCCATCAGATCAACCTCTACATCAATGCGAGAAAGAGCGTCAGCAGCGTTATTGGCACTACCAGCTTTATACTGAATATCGAAATCATATCCCAATAGTTTAGTAAGCCAATGCTATTGATTTGGAGTAGTTATGCATTGGTGCAATAGATGATGCAAACTCTTTTGATCCGTTCGGACAATAAACTTTCTACTAAGTAAGGTCGCTAATGATTAATGGCTAACATCAAAGCCATTAATTCCTTCTCATAAATCGATTTAGATAAAGACTTGGAAGAGAGGACCTTGCTAAAATATGCAACAGGTCTTATATCTTGCATTAAAATCGTACCAATGCCAAAACTGGAAGCATTGCACTCAATAACAAATGGCTTTTGGAAATTGAGCATAGCAAGCACAGGAGCTTACGTCAAAGCTTGTTGTAATTGTCTAATAGCCAAAGTTGCATCCTCATTCTACTTAAAAGAGTCTTTTTTTAAGAGATTAGTGAGAGGCCTAACTATCTTACCACAGTCCATGACAAACTTCCAGTAATACTTAGATAAGCCATGAGAAACCCTAAGTGCTTTTAAGGAACAAGGAAGAGGCCAACCTAACGCACTTTGAACTTTGCTCAAATTCATAGCCACACCATTTGCAGAAATAACATTTCCCAAATATTCTAAAGAAGTTTGCCCCAAAACACACGTCTTTTTGTTGGCTAAAAAATGGTTAGTTCTCAACAACTTCAACACAATACGAAGGTGATTAAATGCTCATTCATATCATGACTATAAATGAGAATATCATCAAAGAACACAAGAACAAATTTGCGTAAATATAAACGAAATACTTCATTCATGGTAGATTAGAAAGTAGCCAGTGCATTAGTAAGTCCCAAAGGCATCACTAGAAACTCATAATGACTTTGATGAGTTCGAAAAGCTATTTTGAAAATATCATCATGTATACAAATTTAATGATAACTAAAACGAAGATCAATCTTAGAAAACATAGATGCACCAAACAACTCATCTAAGAGCTCATCAATAATCGATATGGGATACTTATCACCACGATCCATCCTTCTTCTTCATAAGGATTACAAGAATCAAAAATGGGCTTACGTTTGGTCTAGTAATGCCTGCTTTCAACATATCAAAAATCATTTTCTCAATCTCATCCTTTTGTACTTGGGCATGACAATACAGCCTCACATTAATAGCACTAACGACTTCTTTTAATGGAATTCTATGATCTGTGATACAGGAGGACGGCAAATCCTTAATTTCCACAAAAACATCAACATACTCCTCCAACAACAGATTCAATTGTTCAGATTTTCCACTCAACTCAGCATCAAAATTCTAAGCAACCACTTGCAGTAATAAGCTGCAATATTCCCAATCAACCTCATATCTCAACTCTCGAAAAGTGACCTTCACTTAATATAACAAAGGATCACCCAGCAACACATGCTCTTTATTATTTTGAGAAACCTTCATATACATTTTTCCCCAATCAATTTTAATTTCCCCAAGAGTTTAAAGTTAAGCCACACCAAGAATGATATCAACAACTCCTAACCCAAAGCTATAACAATCAACCACTACATCTAAAGTCCCCACCAGCAATTTTAGATTTAAACAATCTCCACAAGAGCACACTACACTATCATCTCCCAACTTTACGTTTAACTACATAGTTAGATCAATATTCAACTGCAATTGATGGACCACGTCAAAAGAAATAAAATTATGACTCACGCCACTATCAACAAGTATAGATACCAAACGTCCTTCTAAACACCTATGAAGCTTAAGTGTTTTAGGTCCATTAAATCCATTAAGAGCTAAGAGCGATAATTCCAAATCAAGGGAAGACTTCTTGAAATCTTTATCATTCAATTGTGGCTCCTGCAACTCTACCCAATGCTCATCCGATTGGTCCACATCTTCTTCAAGAATTAACACCCTTAAAGTCTTATCTAGACATTTATGCCCTAGTTGACACAGCTACTCACATTTAAAACATAATCCCATACTTTTCCTATCTAAATATTCAGCAAACGTCATTTGTTTTGGCCCCTACTATTGTGACTGGGGATGCAATCCACTACTACCGACAATAGTGCTAGAAGATCCCACAAATGCACTATCTTGAGGAGACATGGTTGAACGTCACAGCCTAACCTGAGGTTAGAAGGTTGTTCCACCAATTACTACACTCAATAGTGGCTTCCAATTCAAAGTGGAATGCTGGCTCGCAACTGGTGGGAGATAAGTAGCAGACCAAGGAGCATATGTGGCAACCAAAGTATTAGTTATGCAACTTTCATTAGATAGAAAAATTCCATGAGCAAACTCTTTCAACACTCAATGGCAACACCACCACATCAGCTAAGGATACCAATCTCAAAGTTTCTACTCTCAACCGAATGTCCTCTCTTAAGCCTCCCACAAAATATCCTAACAGCTGCATTTTTGTTATGTCAGGAATTTGTGTTGTCGATGATTCTAAAGATTCTAAAAATGCACTCACTATTAATGTTTGCCGAAGAGTAGAGATAGTAACAAAAGGATTTCCAACTAATAATCCAACATAACATGTCAAGAATTCTTGTCGAAACAATGCCCAATCAAGGCGTAGAACTCTTTTCTCTAACATTTTATGCCAGTATACAGTTCTACTTGATACGATCTCAAAGTAGAGTGATATAAATGTATTAGGGAGTATATGTGTTTTCTGTTGTATGTGTTGTATAATTTGTAATATGTTGTGTTGCATGTGTGAGCCGTGATGTACATTGTGTAGTGTTGTGTGTGAGTTGTGGTGTGCTGCGATGTGACTATAATGTTGCTGTATTCTTTGTCTTGTATTTGCTAAGGGTAAAATAATAATTGTACAAGATAAAAATACTATAAATAGTGGCTGAGGGGGAATTGCTAGGAGTTAGTTAAGTAGTTGGTTGGAATCTTAGCTTGAACATCAAAAACATTGTCTGTTAGGATCTATTTCTTGAAGAATTGCAGCAATGTGGCTTGTGAAGACCTATGGAGGTGTTTTCCTTCGCAAGATCCTACTTGTACACAAGTAAGACGATTGAAATTTGCTGATTTCTATTGATTGTGAACACTAGAATGTATCAATCGGCGTCATCTATGGGAAATTCCCAATCACGTGTGATTAAATATGATTAGAATGGAAGCAAGGGTTGATAATTTAGAGAAAAACCTAGAATTGTTGGATCACAATGTTAAGTTGATGAAAGATGAATTGAACAAGAGTTTACATGAATTAAAACAACAGATCGCTACTGTGGATAAGAACTCTATCTCTAATATCACGTTAATGAAGGCTTCAATTACTAGAATTGAGGCAACCTTAGCATCTATCCAATCATCTTTACAAGATATTAGTCAAAAACAGCATATAAGTAAGAAATTGAAAGAAAAAATGATTCCACTTCTAGAATTCAAATTGGATTGAAGCAAGAGAGTGATGAGATTGAGGATATTCATTTTGTTGATGTGCATGAGTAGTTACTACCTAAAGTTACAAATGTGGTCAATATTTCATCAATCAAAGGGGAGGATCCAATGCACTAGTTGACATTGTTAAAGTAGTACTTCAAAGTTCAAAAGGTGAGAGAGAATCGTAAGGTAGTAGTCACAGCAATGGGATTGAAAGGCTATACCGTGTATTGGTTTAAGATGTTGGAGAAGAGATTGCTTAGGATTGATTGGGATATTTTTAAGCAAGAATTATTGACTAGATATGTTGGTTTATCCGTTGGGAATCCATTTTTGACTATTTCAACCTTGCAACAAACTTCATCTGTAAGAGAATTTTTAGAGTCCTTTAAGACTCTAACTTCTCAAATACCAAATATAATAGAGATGCAAAAGCTTGAGTATTTTCTAAGAGGATTAAGGGAAGATATTAGGTTGAGAGTTCAAACCCTAAGACCTATGTCTTTGGCCGATGCAGTGGAACTGGTGTTTAGTATGGAGAAGGAGTTCAAGCATGGTATTTTCTTGTCTAATGAAAGCTGTTTGAGTAATGGATCCCATAGTTGCATGCCAAGTGTTCGACATAATGCTCAAATTAGAGATCAACATATTGGTTACTGTATTGCTATGCAAAAAGATCCTAATGACACTTACAGTTCTTCCGCTAGTTTTGAAGTTGTAAAAGATGGAGTCAAATCAGAAGTTATACACTCCATTAAACAAGATCATATAGTAATTGTTGAGGGTAGTGATAAGGAAAAGTCTCAAGCAGTGTTGGAAGGTTTTGTGTTGATTCCTAGTGCTAAGCAAGATGTTGTTAAATTGAGCAGTGACTCAAAGACTAGAGGTGATATTGTGGATGATTTTCTAGGGCTTGCTTTTATTATGGAGAAGTGGTAGACGACTCCACAAATAGAGGGGATGCACTTAACATTGACTTTTGTTGACATGCAGCTAGTGTTCCTAGGGTCACCAAGCTTCCATCCTGCTAATTCCATAGTGTTGTTGAGAGTGTTAGAGCAAGTTGCTGCCTCATATACAGATGCAACTACCTCTGATGCTGTTGGTGTGGGATAGTTGTGGGTGTTTCCCAACTCAATCCTTGAGGACAAGGACCTTTTCAAGGGAGAGGCAATTGATACAATCCTAAAGTAGAGTGATATAAATGTGTTAGGGAGTGTGTGTGTTTCCTGTTGTATGTGTTGTACAGTTTGTAGTATGCTGTGTTGTATGTATGAGCCGTGATGTGCACTACATGGTGTTGTGTGTGAGTTGTAGTGTGTGCTGTGATGTGGCTGTAGTGTTGCTGTATTGTCTGTCCTGTATTTGCTAAGGGCAGGATAGCAATTGTACAAGATAAGAATACTATAAATAATGGCTGAGGGGAAATTGTTGGAAGTTAGTTAAGTAGTTGGTTGGAATCTTGGCTTGAAAGTCAGAAACATTGTCTGTTAGGATCTATATTCCGAAGAATTGCAGTATTATGGCTTATGAAGACCTATAGAGGTGTTTTCCTTCACAAGATCCTACTTTTACATAAGTAAGACTATTGAAGTTTATTGATTTCTATTGATTGTGAACCCTAGAATGTATCACTACCCCTTCATCCCAAAGTTGCGACAACAACCTTACAATCCTCCTTGATATTTCGAACCTCAAAGTATCATTCCATCAATGTTAACTAGTGCATTGGATCCTCACCTTCAAACAATGGTAATGCTATTATTATAGGCGAATTTAATCGAAATTCCTCATCCGAATCAACTCCAACGACCTCCTCAACAATCTCTCTCTCATGCTACGATCCAATTCTAATTCTAGAAGTCGATTCAACGTACTCCTTTCATTTCTCATTTACGATCGAACTCATGCTTAAGTTTTTCAAGGTTAATTGAATCGATGCCAACGCTACTTCCATTCCAAAAATCGAAGCTCTTAATGACAACACATTAGCTGACAAATTTCTATCTACCATCGCAATCTAGTGTTGCTTTACTAACACTACCTTTCAATTCGTCTTTAAAAAGCTAAAACCTTACTCCAATTTTTCGAGATTTTTTTCTAAATTCTCAACCTTAGCATCCATCCTAGTCATTTCGATATCATATGGAAATATAGTTTTCCACAAATGGCGCCAATTGATACAAACTTAGAGTTCTAGCAATTGAAATTTGACAATTGACAGATTGAGATAGAGGACTTACTTGTCGTGCTAAATTCAACCTTGTAAAGTCAAATAGCAGAATGGTACGTTGTAGGTCCAATGAGCTCTGGAAGAGGAGATTCTTCCTTCAGCTTAAGTTTTTCGACTTCCCACTATCTATTTTCTTCACTAACTTCTAACTAACTCTCTTCACCTCCTACTTATACTTTTCACATGTGTAGCACAATTACAATACTACCCTCTATAACACAATACACACACACACACTACACCAATGCACGCACACATACACAAACACTACACCACCATACAGTATACACATACACAAACTACACCACCACACCACTCAATACACACTATACCACACAACACAAACCACATAACAACATACAGGCAAAGGTAAAGATGTTATTTCCATTGTGGAAGTCAGAAAAGGAGATATTGCAACAACTTCAAAGGGTTTTAAGCTTCAAGGTGTAACTAGTTCCTCTTCTAATGAGGGAGAAGCTCCACTTCCTATGGAAAAGTCAGGTTGTGTAGGTGAGGCAGCGACATCTTGTCAGCAAGAAGAAGTCTCTTCCACTCCATCCTTTGTTCCAAAATCCATTGAGAGTTCCCTTAAATATGAACAAAAGAAGGATCCCTTGGCGCCTCAAATAGAACCTTCTATTCATGAACAGTGTAAAAGGAGGAATGGATAGAAATTCCTAAGAAAAAGGATAAAGCTAAGAAGAAAAAAGAAGGGACATGTCTAGAGGATCCTTTAGACGAGCTTCTCCATGTTGACTAGAGGTGTATATATTTCTTTGTATATATTATGATTGGTGAATGGCATATTAGATGGTTAAATAACCCAATTAAGAGTAAAGCTGTAAATAAGTTGTGTAGAGAGAAAAATTTTTCTATAATTGGATTGTTGGAAACTAAAGTAAGAGAAGGAAATTTCCAGAGAATCAAAAATCGCACTTTTCCTTCTTGGAATGTGGAAACTCAGTTTATGAGTTGACTATGGTTGGCATGGAATCCTGATATATGGACAGTGCAAGTAATCAAGGCATGAGCGCAACTCCTACACTGCCTTTGTGTGAACTCTCACCTTAATATTGCTACTTTTATTTCTTTTGTTTATGCAGAGAATCATGAAAGTCGAAGAGAAGATCCATGGCATGAGATTCTAGGGCTAAAACTAGCATCAACAAACCATAGATCATTCTCGGTGATTTTAATGGATCAGATTTGTGGACGAGAAACTTGGGGGTATAGAGAGTTCATCTAGAGGAATGGTGAGATTCAATGACTTTTGTTACCAACTGAGGTTAAGGATATGCGCTTCACGGGTCCATCCTATACTTGGTCAAATCGATGCCCTCAAGTCCTATCCTTTGATGGTTGGATAGAGCATTGGTGAACAACTTGTGGACTGATTTATACCAAGAAGGGGAGTTACAAGTCTTACAACTAGGTATTTCAAACCATTCTCTGATTGCTTTTTCCTTTCCTATGGTGCAAATGCCTAAAAGGCAGTCATTTTTCAAGTTCTTCGATTTTTTAGAAAGAGCACCCAGATTTTTTTAGTATTGTTAATGAAGTCTGGTCTATGAAAGTGTAAGGCTCCCCATGTTTAGTATTTGCAAGAAATTGAAGCTCCTAAAGCCAAGATTAAGAATGTTGAATTCTAATAATTTCTCTAACATCACAAACCATGTTAACAGAGCGAAGGAAGAGATGGAGAACATTCAAGCTATCAACAAATCTAGCCTTTCTGCAGCTGATTAAGGGAAATGAAAGGATTGCTTTGCCGTGTTCTACTATTGGAGTAGGTTAGAAGAGTCCTATTTAAGGCAGAAATCTAGATCTACTTGGATTAAACTTGGAGACAAGAATAACAAATTTTTCTTTAGCCAATTGAAACAAAGTAGTATAGAAATCGTTTGGCATCTATCTCTAATGATAGAGGAGAAAAGGTCTAGACTGTAGATGAAATAAAAGCTATGGCTATCCAGTACTTCCAAAAACTCCTTGTTGATTCATCACCCCAATGTTTTGGAGGAGATAGATGAAATATATCGGTTAAACAACGGGTCTTAGAAGATTATGTAGAGCCATTGACCAAGCCTATCACTAACTTAGAGATAAGGAATGTTATGTAGCCTATTGCCAAAGACAAAGATCCTAGCCTCGATAGATTTGGTGCAAATTTTTTTAGAGACACTAGGGATATTGTAAGGGAAGAAGTGTATCTAGTGGTCAAGGATTTTTTTGCTTCTGATAAAATGCTTCAAGAAGTCAACTCTACCAATTTGACTTTAGTTTCGAAGAAAGAAAACCCCACCTCCTCCTTAGATTTTCACCTAATTTCTTGTTGCAATAATTTGTATATGTACATTTCAAAAATTATTGAAGAGCGGCTCAAGATTATCCTTCCCTCCTTGTTTAGTAAAGAACAAACGGCTTTTATTAAAGGAAGAAGGATAGTTAACAACATCCTTACTGCTCAAGAGCTTGTAAGGGGATACCAAAATGATAATAAAGGTGCTAGATACACAATAATGGTTGATTTATCTCAAGCAGATGACAACATCAAGTGCAATTTCACGAAGAAGGTACTAGGGGTAATGGGTTTTTCGACACCACTTATTACTTGGATTATGGTGTATATCACTGCCCTTAGTTTTCTATAAACATTAATGGGGAGCTGGCTGGATATTTTAAATCCTCTAAGGGTTTAAAACAAGGGGATCCTATTTCCCCTTATCTCTTTATACTTGTTATAAAGGTGTTCACTTATATCATGAAGGAGAAGGGGGAGAAAGAGGATTTCAATTACCATTGAAGATGCAAGAAGGAAAAGCTCAATCACCTTTCCTTTGCAGATGATATATTTATTTTTTCCAGAGGTGATCTAAGTTCCTTGAAGCACATGAAGGAGGGGCTTAAGGAATTCCAAGTTTTGTCGGGGTTACAAGCTAATTCTATGAAAAGTCATTTATTTTTTAATGGGGTGAGGCCAAAAGTAAAGAGGAAATTATTGACTTGATGGGGTTTGAAGTTAGATCTCTACCTATTCGCTACCTTGAGTCCCTTTATCTTCTTCAAGACTATCAAAAGAAGATTGTGCAGCCTTGATAGATAAATTCTCCTCTTGTATCAACCATTGGTCCTCTAAACTCCTCTCCTATGCAAGGAGAGCCTAACTTATCAAAAGTGTGCTCTTTTCCCTGCAAGTTTTTTGGGCTATAATCTTCATCCCCCCAAACAAATAGAAAGAAAGATGAAAAGGTTTTTTTGGAATGGGAACAATGAAGTAAGAGCAAAGTGAAATGGATGAAATTTGTAAAACCAAGGAGGGAAGAAGGCTTGGGTATTATTGATATTAGGCGAAAGAATAAAGTTGCTCAACTTAAGCACTTTTGGGTCCATTATGAAAATGAAGGCTCTACCCTTTGGCCCAGCTGGATTAAAAATGAGATCTTAAGGGGTAGGAATCTTTAGAACATCAAAATTCCAAAAGATGCTTCTTAGTCATGGAGGGAAATTCTCCGAGCAAGAACTCTAGCTAAGAAAATGCTTAAGTGGAATATACGAGATGGCAAGCTTATCTCCTTCTAGTATGACAACTGGCATAATAAGGGTCCCCTAGTTGAATGGATAGAGGAGCAAACTAGACCAGCTTTAGGCTGCCCGAAAGAGACCCTCCTTAGTTCCTTTATAGAGGATGGTTACTGGAGATGACTTAGGGGACACAAGTGGAGCACTATCACTTTAGGGATACCTCAGCTAACACCAGGAAGGTCAGTAACGAATAAGATGGTTTGGATAGGAGCGGAATCCAAAGCACTTTCCATTAGGAATGGTTATTTGTTGGCTAGAACCAGAGAAGCGGTGAATCCATGGGCATCAATTGTATGGAATAAGGGTGCAGCTCCTAGACACTCTATGATTCTATGGATGGTCATTCAACAAAAATTGCTCACGTTGGATAAGCTGGCTGCATGGGACATCATTAAAGAAAACAAATATTATCTATGTCAAGAAAGGGAGGAATCACATGATCATTTATTTTTCAAATGTTCTTTTGCCATATCAGTTTGGTAAGATTTAGAACAGGCTTTAGATTGGAAAAAGAGCAGACCATCCGATGCAATAGCTTTGCAAGGTTTATTGGATTCAGCAGTGATGACCGGGTTGGACAACAAAAAGAAGAAGGCTCTAGCAATGGGCTGCTACTACATATGGAAAGAAAGGAATCAAAGAAGGGTGAATGGGATTGCAAACAACAGCGAATCCACCCTTAGAATAGCTCTTGTGTGCATTTTTCTAAAGTTTATATGTGTTAACTGCCATTCAATCCTAGTATCATTTTGTCTAGTATAGCCTGATACTAGCTTCAAATAGCAGTTTTTTTTAGTTTCTTGTACATCCCTTGTATATATTTCTTGTGAGCAATGATATTATCTCATTCAACCAAAAAAATGGCATCAGCCAATGGCTAAAAACATACACGTATGATTCCAACAGCATATATATTTCTAACAATATAAGAGCACAACCAAATGATTCCATATATTGTTTTGCGCAACTGAGTTGATTTGACTTTTGGCCATTATGAAGGATCAATTCACTTTCAACATTAATCAATATGTGACTTGTATAGTGATTGAAAGTCTAGGATTCAGCCAATTAAAAGAATAAAAGAGAATTTTGGCTCAATCACTACCTGCAACCTACACAGCAAACCAAACTTAATCATTATAAAGGTCTTCTAGGGCATATGCTCGCAATACTAATCCAATTACAAAAATACCCTTCCTTGGACATGAAGACTAAAATTGACTAGACCACAGGTGGAGCTTGTATACAAAATAAGCAAATTAGATAAGCGAGACCGAGAGCAAAACGCCTTATTCACTAGTGTTCACCATACTTCCTCAGCAAAGCTGCAGCTGAAGAACAAGTGATCACAGTTCTCCAACTGACATTAAAACAAACAGCAAGAATCCCTGGTGGCAATTCCCCCAGTCAAGAGCTTATCAAAAGTAATTAGCTACCCTTGAATCACCATCCAAGTGATAAATGATTGACAATGGATGAGCTTTCAAAGTGAATGAGGCTGCTTATCACCTCTTAACAAATTATAAGCTTCCTTAATGGAGAAGGCCACTG
The DNA here is from genome assembly GCA_024138015.1 of Lumnitzera littorea. Lineage (NCBI taxonomy): Eukaryota > Viridiplantae > Streptophyta > Magnoliopsida > Myrtales > Combretaceae > Lumnitzera > Lumnitzera littorea. The sequence continues at coordinate 24,719,103 of JAMXBB010000008.1, forward strand.
AGGGGTTTTAGATGCACTTGGTTGATCACTGATGTTCAGATTTGGCAGTAAGATGGTATTTATCTCACTTCTAACTCAGTTCCATAATTCTCCCGGAGGCCAGTCCCAATAATTATACCGAAGGTAAACCAAGTACCCATTTCGTATTTTCCAATAAGACAAACTTCCGGCCACCTTCCATGGGGAGCTCCATATTGGAGAATTTCCTCCAAGACCAAGACACATCACCAAGGCTATGACTTGCTAGAAATTCTTCCCCTTAGGAAGCTCCATGAGAACCCAGGTAAGCCAAAGAAAGTCTTGTTGATTGAAACAAAGGACCCATATATGCTTAGGTTTGGCAGCACTGTTCTATTCATAAATGTCAATTTATACCAAGGCCTGCTTCCTCTTTCTTCCTACGTGAACTATCCTGAGAAATTTAGCTCAAGCTCTCTCTACATCATTATAAGAACCTTGCATCCTCTGGGCGATTGCCTTAGCTTCAATTTCACCTCTAATGTTGATAATTGGTTTCATCACATTCTTTTGTTATTAATGTTTACTTTCTTTTACAAAAGTTTCAAAATGTTTCTTACCAAAAGGACATTGTCAAAATACCCATAGGAGTAAGTAGAGTAAATTTTGACGTACAAGTTGCATATAATTGTTTATTTATATACATGTAAAATACATCAAGTGAGCATGGTGCACCATATTTCTGAATCCAACAGAAAGATAACCCCATAAAATAGCTGTATTCTTAGATTCCCTTTAATAACATCTCAGGACATCCTAAAAAATGACAAAATAAAATAAAATGCAACTTATTGAAGATCTCTTCACTTTTATCACACAAGACTTCAATGATACATACATTTTGCATTGGCAACAATATAAGGTTGTTGGATCCTCAAATCACCTTGAATTCAAGAAGCACATAGATATTTGCATGGATAAAGGGGACAAAAAGAACTTGACAATAATGTAGGGGCAAACCAAAATTTGACAAGATAAAGAAATACCTTCAATCTTCCGCTGTACATTATTGTAGTCTCTATAGTTGAAAATGACAACTCCTACCCTCGACCTAGAGAAGAAAACCATTAGGAGAAAAGATGAGAGGACCACCTTAATATAAATGGAAAAGGAGTTGATTAGTATAGCAGTAATGACATATATGCAAGTATTAGATCTTGATGAATTTACCGAAGTGCTCTCATTTGTTGAACCAATTAAAATGTCATTTTTGGAAGAAAATCAATGCATGAATCCCTGCTTGCTAAGTGACAGAATACGTAGAGAAAAATTAAATATGAAGCATGTATATGATGCATGGAACAGGGTGAAATTTATTAAATGAGTGTACCGCATGAAGGTCCCTAAAAGCTCTTATCATGCGTGTCATACTTCCAAAAATGTTTGTATAGACAAATAAAAGTTCAAATAGAAAGAAGGATTTTCAAATTCAAACTTAAAGATAATAGTAAATGGGACGATAAAAGACCTCTTATAACGCTTTGCTTGATGTTTGTACTGCAAGCATCTCCTAAGGAAAGAAGGCTACAAAAGAAGAGATTTGATGAGGCACAAAAATTGAAAAAATAACCATCAAAAATAGGACAAAGAAAACTACTTGAAAAGGGAAAGGGATGGAGAGGAAGAGAGGAGGGGGAGTGTTAGAAGAAGAGGGAGGATAAAGCCTCCTCAATCTTCACAAAAATTGGGAATCAAAACTGTAAATTGGTCCAATCTCATTGATGAGTATATTTGAATAGTATATATATCAAATCCTGACCTATCAGCAGAAAAAAATTTACATATACATTAGTAAGTGCTCTATATAGACATACGGAGCTACAGCCTATCAAAGCAAAAGTCCAACTAAATTGGAAACCAGAGTAATCCAGATTTGCCGTTTCTTGCCACTATATTATCAGTTATAACTGAATTATCCAAACTCGGTGCAACTTACAGATTAGATATTCAAGAAAATAAGTCTAAAGAGCAACTAATGAAACTGATGAAAACAGTGGTAGGATGGAGTTACATTATGTGTTGCTCGACGGTGAAGTATATTATATAGCTCAACAGGTTTGCAGTACACCAAGAGTGACTCTTCAGCTGATGTTGCATCTTCTGCTGAAACATTGGCATAAGAATTTTGATGGCACATTGTGCCACAAAAATCCAAGCAAGCAGCTGCTACCAAAAAAGATGATTCATAAACATAACTCATTGAAATAGCATGAAAGCTGATGTACATTGATATGGATAGATTTCAAAGGGGAATCTACTCGTAAGATTTTTAGATAGATCATTGTTTAAAGTTTTAGGAATTGAATATTTTTGTATTTTTGGGTTTATGAATACTGAAATTAAACAGGATATTAACAAATCATTCAATTGATAAGAATAAGGTTGCCACAACTAATTAATTTAAACCGGGTTCTTGTTTAATTCTAATTGATAAGTTAGTTGCATGTCACAATTAGAATAAACAAAGGATTTGTTTGAGTGCCACAATTCAATATTGGATTGATGAGTTCTAAGAGAATAGAGAAGACTCTTTGTAGGGTTTCTACAAAATCTCTCAATAACTATTCAAAATGTCATTAACAACTATTTATAATAAACCTTGACATCCCCAAGCAAAATAGTAATTTAGCTAACAATGACAAGGACTAAAAATTAACTAATAAATTCGTAAAATAAAATCCTAATTAATCACTCAAATAGCATAAAGTATCAAATAAAATAAATAAGTCTTCTAATTGTGCCATCCTCATGCAGAGCCATGCAAGCTAATGAAAAATTGATATTTCTCATGCAAAGCTTACTAAAGTTGTAGTATCTCAATAAAAGCCTTCAGAGCACTATAAAGATGGATTCAGCTGTCATCATTAACTAACAAATTTCTATGATACAAGTTGAGTCCGTGGAAAGAAATTTAAATTGGTCATTCAAACACCACTGTGAATGTTCACAATGATTAGTGACTTGGTGGGACCTTTAGCCTTGGCAACAAAATAAGATGACCCTCGCATTAATAGTGTTGGTAATGGGATCATATGAACCTGACAAATTAATTGTACCTGTATTAAGATTAGATGAACCTCACAAATCATTGGCATCGATGTAGGGATCAAATGACACTTCACATTATATTATGTATGCCTGCTAACAGAATTTGAGTTCTTCTAAATTTTCAGATGCCACAATTGTGCTGTTTGCTATATCTAAACCATAACCCAATTAAACTTTTGTTTGATGCATGTAGTATATAATAAGCTTGCATACATGTGATTTACACAATATTTTATGTGATGTGCTTGCTCACACATTTTGGGATTTATATTTCAGGGGCTAATAATGTTTTTGAAATGGATCCTCATGTTGATTTGGGTTATCATTTGTATTATGGAAGTGGGCTTCACAATAGCACCTTTGACTTGATTGATAAGTAGAATCTTTATATTGGCTATAAAGCTTTTAGTGTTTGGTGGTCTATTAATTTTGTTGGTTGGAAGACTTTGCTGGATAAGCTTACATTTGAGGGTATCTTTAATTTGCATAAGTTCATTTGCAAGCGGTTGTCGAGAGAATGTAAGAATAATGGAATAAAATTGTTTATCGAATTTAGTTTGGCTTCTGAGTATTGTATGATCGTACTGTATGCGGCAGAATAGCTGCTTCTCTCAGTTGTGGAGGTGACATTCATAGGGGGAAAAAAGAGGAAAAAAAAAAGCATAAAAGGTTGTAAATGTATCATCCCTCCTATTCTACATTTTCTCATACTTTTTCACTCAACCTCACATAGACAAGCAAGAGAACAATTCTTACAAAACCCTAAATGAAAATTCCAATAGAAAAGCATCAAAATTCAAATCAAAATGTAATTTTTCCTTCAGCAGGCACTCAAAATCAAATTAACCAAACACAAACATCCAAATTCTAAGCTTCAGAGACTGCGAATTCATCACATTATTTAGAAACGTCGTCGCTTTCACGGAGCAAAATTTGAGACTTTACAGTAGAATGTATGTAGAAGTATATTAAACTAAAGATCATGAAGCCACAGTATTGAGCAAGTAAACGCATCGTAATGATAGTGAGAGAGAGAGAGAGAGAGAGAGAATGAAATTAGGCTTAGGGTAAAGGTTTTGGAACTTACCTGAGAGCGTTACTGGAATTGGAGAGTGATTTGAATCTTTATGTTGGAGCTCCGATGAGAGGGGAAGTGAAGCAAATAAAATTCGTTGATCGTTTCGTGAGGTCAACTCTAAGGGGAAGAACAGATTTGATTTTCAGGAGTTAAAACGCTGCGTTTTGACAAGTTTGATAATTTACTGCTTTCCTATTCTAACGGTTTTTATAGAGTAAATGGTGGTGGACATTGCCTGTCTTAACTTAGCGATACTCGTGGGAGGGCCATATGCAAAAACGGTGATCTACTTAAACATACGAGTAAGTTAAGAATCTATTTTCTTTTTATTTTTTGCCCTAATTATATTATATAATTTTAGAGAGAATTATGTTGCAAAAATATTAGTTATTTATATTATTAGATTACAATTAGTTATTAAATATTATTATCATCGAAATACTATCGTTAACAAATATTATCCTATTGAACTTAGATCATTACTTGCAACTTTCAATAATAAATGTTGAAGAAAAATCTTTATTATGAAAAATCTTCACCTCAGATTTATTAATTTAACATCGTATCTTTCTAACACTTGTTGCTAACACAATTTTTTAAAAAAATCAAGAATTTGAAGGAAAAGAGAGAGAGAGAGAAAATTATGGAGGAAAGAAATTTTAGGATAGTTTAATCCTTATAATATGTTGATTAAGTAGGAAAAAGAAAACAAAAAGGAAGGTTAATCCTTATTATGAATTTGATAAAAAAAAATTACCAATATTGGAAGTTCGGTACAGTTTTTTTCTTTCTCACCTAATTTTTCTCCAATTCTGTGAACGACTTTTGTAGAATTCATGTACTCTTTCCCTTATTGATTTTCTTTATACAACCAGACGATGGAATGTGTTTTCTTTCCCTGTCAATTTCTTCTATTCTCATTATTTCCCCTTACAAAAGTTTCTTATAAAAGGCTCTCCATTTATTATAACCTGAAGAGGACTTTTTAAGTGATAGCATTATGAAGCGGGGATACGCAAAAAAAAAAAAATTGATAATTGACACAATTAAACCAAAATCAAACCAAACCAAAAAATGAAATTTTTTGGGCAATTTGATTTAGAAAATTTTTAAATTGTACTAAACCAAAGATTTATGATTGGTTAAATAGAACCAATAGTAAAACTAGTTTTAAAAAAGCATAGTAAAATTTTACTTGTAACTAGAAAAAATTCTTTTAATATAATATAAAACTTAGAAGAATTTTTAGTTTAAATTTATTAAAGTATATATATATTTAACTTTTAATGCTATAATTATATTATATATTATATAGGTTGACTTCAAAGTTTATGTTATATGCTAACTTTATGCATAAAATTAATTATTAATAGATAATTGAAATTTTGTAATAGTAAAATTGACTCCATCGGTTAGAAGATATTAATACTTACAGGTGGCCACCTGTAACGGATCACACGATTCCTTACCAGTGATTACCGCTTACCCTGTAGGCTTAAGACAATCATAACATTTAATTCATGATTCACTTCTATGTTCATGTCAACAAATAGACTTGATAGAGTTTGTTCAAATGATAAAAATAATTACAAAAATTTTAATTAGGTAAGTAATTGATTTTTTTGAAAGTATAGATAATAAATTGCATATTTTAGCAAAATTTAGGTACCATTTATGATATTAACCCTACTTATTATTATTATTATATGAATTTAGTACTTTTTATATAAGATTACATGATATAATATATACTTTTACAAATTACAAAATATAATTCAATATGTAAATCAAACTAAATCAATGCAAAGTTTTATAATATGCAAAAATTCATAATCTAAAGCCTACCATTTGGTTCAAAATTATAAAAAAATTGAATCACAATTTTATGTTTAGTTTAATTTGCCAAACCAAATCCAACAACCACGCCAACCAAATTATGAAGTTAGGCTCTCTCCTCTCTCCTTCCCTCTTCCCATTAACCATTCACCTTTAGCTACAAAAGGAGGGGAAAAAATATTTATTTTGAAAAACCCCTAAAAATTATCGATACCTCTTTTCACTTTTATCTACTTCCACAATACCTAATAAAAAAGCTTGTTGTTTTACTACTTTCATTTATATTCATATTAAAATCGTGAGATAATCATACAATTTTATAATATTATAATTTTATAATATTTTCTTAATCAAAACAAATATAAAATTATTTAAATGCAAACTTTTGATAGAATTATGAATTTTAATATTATTGGTTTTGTATAATTTTATATGATTCTACTTATTTTATATACTTATTTTATATGTTTAAAGTAAAATCCCAAAATCTTCATTTTTTATAGCAAGCCTATTGGCTCATCATTAGAGGTCACCGCTACTACTCTGCCACTATCCTAGTCTTCACACGTTTCATCATCTTTATTTTCTTTTGCAAGCTAGTGGGTTTTATTTTCCTTTTTCTTTTAGTTCTAGTATTCTATCCTTTATGTCGATATATTTGCCAGTTAAAGGACCAATTATTTGTTCTCTTGGTAGAAATTTTCTTATTTAAGAATTATTCATATCCATTTCTAGTTTAAGAGATGTAACCTTTAGGTTTAGGTCTATAACCGTAATTTCTTTACAATTTTTTTTTTTTTTTTTTTGTGTAAGTTTCTTATTCTACCAATGCAATTGTTCCTCTAGTAAAAAAAGAAGAAAGAAGAAATTTAAGAAGCCACTTGTAATATTATGATAATATGTGTATAAGTTCCCCAGGTTAAAGATTATCTATACTCAACTATTATGCCAGTGACTAATAATTTGATGTGATATTTCTTAGGACAATTGAGTTGCATCAACTCTTGACTGGGATAGACCAGGACATTTTCATGCATTTATTTAGATATATGTCATTTACTTGACTGAAATATCTTAAATCACATGAGTCTAATGCTTATATTAAGGGTGACAAAAAAAAACTGTGAATCGTATTAAATTGAATTGAAAATTTATTTTTTTTTTATATAATTTCATTATCAATATGATTTAATATTGATGATTCAATTCACGGTTTGATTCACTATATAATAAACTATATAAGAAATCAATAAGTTTTTCATATACAATATATAGGCTTCCGTTTTCCACGTAACGATATAAAAATAAACCATAATCCTTTCTTATCCAGGCTTCTTCTAGTTTAACCAAGTTACGATGCCTCACAGTCTTCAATGCTCGAATTTCCCTCATCATGCTCGAGCTCCACCTTTGTAGCTTCCAAACTCTATCTTCTTAATAGCATAAACTTTCTCTGGACCTAGACAAGCTTTAAAAACAATTCCGTGGGCTCCTCTCCCGATAATGTAGTTGTCGTATAGGTTCTCTATGGCATTCATAAGTTTATTCAGTAGGGAAGATGATCCATCTTGAAGTGAGTTCTCGGTTCCCTGGTTTGATCTTCACTGAAGATATACCAGGCAAACCAATACACTGACCAGAATCGCTAAAAATAGGAAACAACCAGAAACTATTGTGTAGGGAAGATGTCCACGTCTCTTTTATAAGCAATTAATCACTGTTTCTACTTTTTAATATTGTTTTTGTAAATTCCACATTCCCTTTTGAGCAGATATTGAAATACTTTTAATTTTTAATTATCAGGATTTATTATTAAATAATGGTTCGAACCGTAAATTGAATTATTTAATTTTAGGTTCAAAAATTTACGAACCAAACCATATAATTAAGTTAGATTTAGAAGAAAATCGAACATTTAATTTTAGATTTGGTTGAATTGAAATGAAGCAAATCATACCAAATTGATTTATGTCCCCTCCTAACTCATGCCCATGACACTTCGGACATCTAAATTTTCATTAAGATAGCAACCTTAAACATGATTTTCATCTTCAATTAAGTACAAGCAGTGATGGGTAGATGGAAAAAAAAAAAGAACAGAAAAGAAACAAAGATTGTCTTCATTAATAAACTTTATATGTATGTAGTAGTGCCTTACCACTTAATGCATACAGTAGCATTATATGTGCATACATATTGGTGTAAATGTTTATTAAGTTTGGTGGTAAGCATAGTGTTTGTATTAATTCATGAGATTTTATTGATGATAATGTTTTGTCCGTCCGCATGATGCCATCATTTACGATTGTCAAACCCGACATACTACTACATAATATGATTTCCTACTCACTTTTTTTTTTTTTTTTCCAAAAGAGTTACCTAGACAAGAGGCTTTAAAATTTGAAGTGTGTTCTAAACAAGTTAACAAATATCTTGGAAATGGAAACTAAATAAAATCATAACAATATATCACTGAATGACTTATTCCTAATATGAAAGCATACATAGGGATCAAATAACTTTGTAATAAAACATGGTAAAACAATTAATGAAGGTAAAACTTGAACAAAACTCGTAAAAGCAGACGATCATTTATGCTCGGTTGACCACCCTAGGTGAAATGCCTTCTTGTATTAGAGGAAAATTGGGAGAGTTATCTACACTTTTGGCATGGCCATTTGTGCCGATTTTAAGGGATTTGCATCTACGAGTCAAGTACCGATGACAGTCGAACCTAGTCAAGTCAATTTGACTTCTTTTCTTTTATATTTCTTTTCTTTTTTTTTTTTTCCAAAGAGTAAAATCCACGCATGCAATAATTCTCTGGTGTGCATTTTAAGGATATTTTTTTAATGAAAATTTATAGAATTGCTGGAAATCAATTATGGAATGCAAGTATGCATTGGAAAAATTATTTTTATGGCTTTAAATTACGTTTTTGAGTACCAGACTACCAGTATCTCTATGTTTATTATATCTTTCCTATTTAAACCTTAGAATTCTTTGTTTTTGAACTTCGACTTTTGCTTCAATAACTATATCATATTAGAATATTATTTTCATGTTTTCATAATTATTTTTATTTTTATTCTTGGCTATATCTTATGTTCTTATTTTGATATGATGGTGATCTTAAAATTTTGAAATTTTATGATTGCCAATATTATTAGTAGTGTGAATTTTATTGTTTGAATACTTTTATTTTAAATTTCTGGAACTTTACAACTCTCTATGTTGCTTAGGCCTAAAGTATACTCTAACAATATTTCTAGATATTATTGTTGTTCCACTTCTCATCTGGTGAAGTTACATGTCTTCTGCTAAATTAAGATAACATGGTGCCGGTGTTATAGTCACGCAAATGTATAAATGATTGATATGCACCATAATTCAGCGTGGTATTTGAGCAATTTGTCCATTTAATAAAAGATCGGATGTATCGATGTGATAAACGAGACCATAAATAAACGCATAGTACGTAATAAACACGTGGTAAAATGCTGATTATAATTATTAATATACATCCATATTTTTTTTCGATTAGTAAAATTAGATAAAAGGAAATTAAATTCGGTTGGTTGCATTAAGTGAACAACATTCATATTATATTATAGGAATCTTGATATACATGTAAGTACATGTATTTGACATAGGCTCTTTATGGATTTCAGTTTCACTTGCGAAATTTAGTCTATTAGGCACTAATTTCTTCCATTCTTTCTTTCCGTCTGCATTTGCATTGGGAAATTCTTGGAGTATGTTGCCGGTCAGCGACTTGATATTAAGATGTGTACGTTTTTTGATAACTGCAGCAACACTTGTATAAAAGTGGTAACTGGTTGCTACCTACCAAATTTTTTTTAACACCAGTATCCAATTTAGCCTCTTTTTAAAACTTTTCTGATTGTCTTTTTTAAATTCCAAGTGCATTGCATATCCTTCGCCATCGAGTTTCGTATGGCTTAAAGTCGAAAGATGAATGCTTTCCTTGGACAACATGCTTATGTCACCTAATCACTTAAAGTTTCGATGCATCCAAATACATAAGGTCATTTCAATAATTGAGCTTTTATTTCAATTTAATCCCATAAATTAGTTTAATGAGTTAGTAACAAGGTCTAAGATGCTGAGCCAAAGCAAAAATGTTTTAAGGAGATATAACTTGATAAGTTCGAAATAGAAATTATTGAATCAATTATTCCACTATCAACCTTACTCGATTAACTCGTGCACAAAAATAAGGCTTGGAAGAAATATTTCTAAGACCATTTGAACTTCATTCAACCTCAAAAGGAGCAATATGAATTTAAATAAGAGCTATGAGTTTATTTTATTATTAAGGAAAAAGTACAAAAGTTGCTCAACATTTGCCCTATTTTCTACTTTAGTTCTTAATGTTTTAAAATTTTTATCTAATTCCTTAACATTTGCAAAAGTTTACAAAAAAGGTTTTTTTAACTGATGGCATTAGATTTTAAATTAGAAAATACAAAAAAAAAAAATCCTCAACTTTTAAAAAAAAATTTCAAAATAGTCTTTTTAAGTAATGACATTAAAGTTACACTTTCACATGTGACAACATTCTATTGGTCCACTTTTTTCTATTAAGTAAATAATATAATAAAATATTAAAAATTAATTAAGATATTAAAAAATCATAAAACAATATTAAAAAATAAAGAAAATTTTAAAAAATAGAAAAATGAGAAAAAAAATCTGTGACATTAAAAAAAGAAATTACAAAGATAATATATTCAATAATATATATACTTATGTACATACATGTATTAATATTAATTTTAAAATAAATTAATAAAAGTTCACAAAATGCAAAAATATAGTAAATAAAAAAAAAAAAAAGAAAATCCAACCACCTAAGGGCATGGGGTGGTCGATAGCTTCACAATCAATTAAAAAGATTAATTTGCAAATTTTGGCAAACGTCGCAAACTTAAATGAAAATTTTGAAACGTTAAAAATTAAAATAAAAAAAATAAATATACATTAGTGACTTTTGTGTACTTTTCTAATTTAAAACCTAATGTTGTCAATTGAAGAAATGTGACTTCTACTAAAATGATGCAGTGCTCTTGGGTTTTGTAATAAATGAAGGAGAAATCTAAGTTGATGAAGATAAGATGCAAGCAATTACTTTTGGCTAACGCCGGCCTGTTCTGTCGATTTCCAAAGCTTTCACAAACTAATATCATTTTACTAATGCTTCATCAAGAACTTCAATACCATAATGGCTTCTTCAACTAAGCTATTAAAGAAGAACAACGAGTTCAAGTGGGGAGCAAAAGAGCTTTGATGAAATGAAAGAGAAGTTAACTACCACCCCTATGCTTGCCCTCCCTAACTTTGACAAGGTGTTTGAATTGGAGTGTAATGCATTTAAAGTTGGAATAAGCATCACATTAATTCAATAAAACTGACCTATTGGCTATTTTAGCAAGAAACTCTAATGAGCCACACTTAATTACTTGTTATATGACAAGGAGTTCTACTTCTTAGTCTAAGCTTTAATAGCTTAGCAACATTACTTGTTGCTGAGAGAGTTTGTAATATACAACAACAATGAGCCATTGAGATAGTTGAAAAGCCAGTCCAAACTATCCAAACGACAAGCCAAGTGGATTAAGTTCATGGAAGGGTTCTCTTATGTAGTGAAATATAAGAATAGTAAGACTAATGTAGTAGCCAATGCCTTATCTAGGTGACATACGCTCTTACCGACCTACATAAGAGGTTACTTAGATCCTCGATGATCAAGAGCTTATATGCTGAGGACCCATACCTTGGACCAATCTATGTACAGTGTGAGGAAGGAAGAACTATTGATGATTATCACTGGGAGGATTGATACTTATTTTGAAAAGGTAAGTTATGTATCCTAACATGTTCTATGTAAGAATTGTTGGTACGTGAAGCTCATGAAGGTGGAATGTTCAGCTATTTTGGTGAAAAGCAAATACTTAAGCTATTAAGATCAAGTTTCTTCTAGCTAAGAATGCTAAGAGATGTATACTTAGTCTTAGAGAAGTGTGCTACTTACAAAATGGCCAAGGGCCAAGTCGAACAAGGGCCTTATTTTCCTATGTCTATCTCGACCAAACAACGGTTTGAATTAAGTATGGACTTTGTGCTCAGCTTGCAAAAGATGTCTTAAAGGACGTACTTCATCATGGTAGTTATAGGTATGTTTAGCAAGATGGCACACTTTATGCCATACAACCTAACTAACAATACTTTAGCTATCTCTTTTATCTTTTTTTAGGAAGTGGTCAAGTTGCATGAAGTATTGATGACCATAGTGTTTAACAAGGATCCTATGTTCTAAGCCATTTCTAAAAGACTTTATGGAGGCACCTTAGAACCATGCTCCTATTTAGTACATCATGCTACCCACAAATGGATGGACAAACAAAGATCGTCAACTAAACTTTGGGTACCATACTCTATGTAAACCCTGCTACATAAAGGACATGTCATTAATAGTACTTCTCTATCATTCCTAAGGATCAACTAAATTAAGAATTAAAATTTTTCATTTAGAAAATGAACCTAATTTTTTTCAATTTAAAAGTTTATTGTCAATAAAAACTTGAATAAAAGAATAATGGACCTTAAGTCACCTAAAACCCTAAACCCTAAGATAATTTAGAATTTATAACCCTAAGCGACTAATTGAGAATTTAATTTGAATAATTTTATTGAACTCTAGAAATTTTCAAAATTTCATGAGAAGTAAATTATAATTTATGAATTGATTTAAGAACTAAACTCTAAAATAATTATATATAAGACAATTCCCTTATTTTCGCTTATAAACTATGTTACATATGAATCAATAAGCCAACCAATCACATTAAATAACTTATCAAATGAGAGTTAGAATCAACTATCACCTAATAACTTATCAAAAGTTAGTAATAAGACCATTTCCTCATCATACCATAACCTCTACTACATGAGAATAAGTTATCTCTTCAATTTATCAATTTAATTTTTAAACAAGTGATAAGATAACACAATGTACCAAAAGGATACCCTAATAGCCAGTTGAAAAGATAGCTTAGGGGAGGCTATGCCTTATCATCCATCCATTAGACCATTTGTCCTTCGCATCTACTATTCACCCATTATTGCTTACATCATCAAATCATTACAAAGTAAAGCTTATGTGATAAGTTTATATACATTACAAAGGGACTTTGTGGATGCATTTTCCCCTCATTTTGAACTGATACACTTTCTCTCTTTTCACTCATATTTCACTTCCTTTTCTACACTTTAAACACATAAACCAAAAGAGTAAACCTAACCCCACCACCTTATACTTGCCGCCACATATTCTATACCTATACTCATGGCACAAAGTTGTTTTTGTTGTCTTCCATTGTCCACTTCAAAATCCATTATAGGAAACTTTAGAACATCCCCAAAACCTATCTTAAATATCAAGGCTTTGGTTACTAAAACGGCTTACAAAAAGGAACGGCAAATAAGGAGCAAAAGAGGACTCTTAGTTGTACAACCACCTATTTTTAAGCATTTACGACGAGTAAGTTTATTTCCTTTTTAAAGTGCTCTAATATGCCATGTTTGAGAGACTATATTTCCATGAAGATATTAACATGAACATAAGGTGATAAAATGGCTAGACCACTTTAAGAAATAAGCCTATGAATTCTTTACATAAAGGATGGACTATGAGCATACTAAGTTGATATTATGTAAGATGCATGTCTAACACTTAGAATAGGAGATTTTATGTTGAGAAAATCATGAAATGTGTGCATAAAAGAGAGGATAGAATGCTAGACGTAGAATATAGGTAGGTCATTTAAGTGTTATTTTCATTTTTATTAAGTTAAGCATGCTTAAATCTAACTTTAGGTAAAGGAGAAATCCAATACATGATGTTTTATGAAGAAATCAACTTTTTGAGATGTGAACTATGCCATAGAGTTTATGATAAGTATGTAATCTATCATTTTTATGTGATACATGAGCTAAATAATTACCTCTTGAAAGAGAAGTTAAGTTGGAGTTGGAAATAAGTAGCATAGATTCTTGATCTATTGCTTAAACTTAAGGAAATGATGAAATAAATTGAAAAACCAAGTTAGTGACCCTTAAACCAAACCGTCCAGATATGGAACTACAAGAAAACTTACTTTAAAATATGATAAAACCAAGTAAACAAAGTAAAAAGACCAATCAAAGTAAGTATAACAAGTGTATAAAGGCTAAAACTCAAAATCGAGCCTAAAACATTTAAAACAAGCTTATAACTCCAAGTTAGGCCTTCACCAAATTTCTTATCAGTACCTAAATCACTCAAGAAAAGTTGTTTTAAGACCCATAAGAAGCCTGCATAATACTCCCTAAGCCTAATAAAGTAACTAACCTTAGTTTAGATAAAAAAACAAACCCATTTAATTATGTAAGCCCACTTAAAAGTCCAAGAAAATGTTGATGGCACCAAGGCCATAAGACAAGGATGAAAATTTGACCTTGAAGAGTGTTTTAAGCTTAAAATAAAGTCCTAAGCCCAAGCCTAAAAGATTTCCTAGGATAACAAAAGCCCAACAACTAAACTAAGCCCAAAAGAGTATAAAAACAAGAGGACCGCTACTGTTCTAACCAACGGGTAGATTTACATGTCTCATCTTGAAAATCTAACCTCATCACATTAAAGTATATTTGAAAATGATGAAAATCGACTATAAGATCATAAAAATCGGATTTAAAATGAGAAAGTTTTACATGATTGAAGTTTTAAGTAAAATCGGAAAAAATATAAAAATATGTTTAAAAGTATAACTTAAAAAATCTTAGGCTTACCTTTCAACTTAATCTCAAGCTCTTAACTTTATCATATTTGCAATGTTCAGGGGACCTGATCGTAGGAGATGACTTACCACCAAACTACTACAATTGACTCGTTATGGCTAAGTGAGTGATTCTCGATAACTTTATACTTGATTTTGCTTGTAGCGTAAATGTACTTAAATTTATATAATGAACTTAAATGCTTGTGAGATATGCGAAAAGCCTATGTATGATATTATGATTGAATGCCATGACTTGCTAATAAGATAATAATGAGGATTGTTATGATGATAGTTTTGCATAGTTGTATGGAATGAAATTGTTTAATCACCATGGAAATGGAATTAATTAAGTATCTGATTAAGAAATTCAAAGGATCATGCATTTCTCATGACTACATTATAACTATACTGACCACCACCTTCCGCAAAAGATGGGAAGGGGCTCATAGGAGGGGGGCCTCCTATAGGGATTAGGCAACGGTATGCCATTTATATGTTTTTTAGTCTCTATCTTGAGCTTTTGGGCTTACTAAGCGCCAGAGGACGCTAACCATTAATGAAGGGTCGTATCTTGTGACTTCTGCTTATGGCATGTATTTGTGGACTACGAGGCCCATCACATTGGTAGACTTGGGATTTTGATATAAATTTGATTTTTGAAAAAGGAAAGTACATTTTCTGTATAAAAAGTAAAGTTTGTATATATTATATATTTGCTTAAGTTGATTTGAGCACGTTGGTGCAAGTAAAATAAAAACCGAGGTGCTAGGACTCGGTTGATGGTTTGTGTCGATTAATTATCTCCAACCCCAACTATAAGGAGCATAATTCTGAGTTGCATATAGTTTCCAAGTCACTGCATGTATTGATTGGCATTCTGATTATTCATGCATTCATATGTTATGCATTTAAATGATATTATTTGTATGGTATGGCGGAAGGATTTACTCACTAGGTGTAAGCTTACACCTCAATAGATTTTTTTTGTTACAGGATCACCTCTTTGTTCATCTAAGCTAAGGAATTCTTGAGGTAAGTCTTATGCCGAGATGGGATTGTATGTTCAAGAAGCAAAGAGAGAATTTTGTAATAATGACTTATAAATATATTTATTCACTTAGTTAATTCCATAGTTAGACTTTCTTAATGCAGACTTTCATAGGACTTTGAATACGTTGTGATATATTTTTACAGTGGAATTCTACGAATCCATACTTTAACTTTAGTGCTTTTGTAATTAAATGTTAATTTTAGTCATCCTGCTTAATATTACTTTTCTATGGGTCTAATGGTAATATAGAGTGAAAAGAGCCTTGTGTATCGTATAAAAGGCCTATGATCAACAAGAGGGTTGATTGTAGATTTTTATGCGGTATACGACAATCTACTATGACAATGAGACTATTTAGGTCATAATAGATCTAAGTGGTATTAGAGCATTAGGTTTAAAAACAGTAATAAGAAAAGTGAAACCTGACCTTAAACGTTAGGATTTCCTACCAAGTGAGGTAGAGAAGGATAGAACCGGGTTAGGATTCCTAAATGAGCAAGCAGATAATATAACCTTTTAAGAATGTGTAACACTTAACAAACTTTTTATATTGATAAGGGAAATGCAAATAGGGTTCACCAGAACCTAGTGCTCTTGCTAATCTATGAAGGTGAAACCCTTATAAAGTACTGATGCAGATTGAGAATCCTCTATAAAGACATAGCACTAGTTGGGATGCCATGTAGAATTTGAGATGTGTAGACATCTTGGAGGTTAGGACTGAGCCCCTATTAAAGAAGTCGTTACCAAGATATCTTGATTCGGACACTTGAGCCAATCCTATCTAATGTGGAGTTAGTGTATCTAATGGAGTGAGAGGAAGGAGTCGGCATAGAAGTCACAATGGTGTTCTTGGTTGAAGATAACCAAAGGATGGCTACACCTAGTTTTATTCACTAGCATCAACTGACGTATAGTTATGCTTTAACACGTAACCTAAGGGTTGACCACTCTAGAGTAGTTCAGTTGGATGTACAACATGGATTTCCCTACCAGTTGCTCTTGTTAACATTTATTTTTCCTATGTAGAGCCTGATGTCCTTGAGATACGCTCGACCCACCCCCTTCCCCCAAGTAGGAGGGCAATATTGAGATCCTACTTATTGTTCCAAGAGAGTATTGAAGTGAAGTAGACTCTAAGCCCGAACCTTGTAAGTTTTTGTTACTTCATGTCCCTTGTAAGTTTTTGTTGCTTCATGAATTATATCAAGTGGTTTTTCATCATGGTTTACCGTCTGACCCAAATGTGGAAGCCTCATCCCCACTTCCAAAGAGGAGGCCTTAACAAGTAAGCTGGTTGGATGATGATGAAGTTAGACCTTCGACGAAGCATCGTTAGTCATAGATGTTTGACCTAAAATATAGATGTACTTAAGAGCTCTATTATCACTAGAGCTTATCGTAAGAGATAAGAACCAAGTGGGTCCTTTAAAATATCGAAGAAAATAAGATAGGAAGGTCAATAGACTAAGTATAGTAGCTGGTGTGATGCTGTTCAAAGAATATGACTCACCTACGAACACAACATGACTTGACACTTTACTTAATATAACATATAAGCTAATGACAAGGTCTATCTACCACTAATCTTAAGTTACTTAGCAATACTAGATAAGAGTGTATGAAAATGGACTTGGAGAGGAATATCTCATAAGGACCAAGTATATTCAATGTTTGTAAGGAATGTAAGATATTTGAACTACAAGGAAAAGGGACTATTTATAGTAAGTCCTTGAAGCAACATTACAAATTAGGAAAATTACAAAAAAGCATATACAAAAAGGAGATTTTTAATACATACGAAAAAGGTAAAAAGGAAAAAGGACAAAAAGGAATAAAAGTATAATATCAGGCAAAAGGATAAATGGCAGCTTGTCAATGGTTCCAAGTTAAGGAATTTCTAGCACAACAGCTAAGTTGGATCATGATGTGGCGGCATAAGGATTATTGAGATGAGTAAAAAATGCCGTAGGTATTAGTGGTAGGCTGAAAGAGAAATACTCAGCTAATAGGAGCTTATGTCTCGGCACTCAGCAAATACTCCTCAACACATGGGTTCTCGACAACAATACATAGGATTACATAAAGTAGGGTATACCCGAGTTAAGTCCTTAGGGAGTTCGCCCACCATTCCTCAATGTACTATTTTTCGTCCTCGGCAGGTTAACAAGAGAGAATCCTCCTGGTAAGAGACTGAAGGCCTCAGAGGCATACATGAGTAATAGGACTAGAGGTTAGTAATCCATCAACTCCTCGGGGTTGTTAAAGATTTGCCCTCAAATCTTAGTTTTCTTCTTTGTCAGGCAGATAAAGCATTAGGCTGGCAACATTGAAGGTGGTAGATACACCATACCCTTCAGGTAATTTAATCTTATAGGTGTTGTCATTGATACTCTTAAGGATCTTGTAAGGTCTATCTACTCTGTAGGATAATATGTTTGTCCTCTTTCTAAGGAAATGTTCTTTACTTAGGTAGATCCATAGAAGATCCTCAAGAGCATAAACGATTTCCCTCTTTCCTCAGCTTCCTTGCTCCTTCTATTGAGCTACAGTTTTAGCAAATTGTTCAGCAACCTTTTGATGCAACCTATAGAACTTTTCGGCACACTACAGGTTGGATTGGCTTTCCCCTTGAGTAGTCAGGCTGATAATCAAATCTAAAGGTAAATTCAAGTAAGTCCATAAACAACCTCAAATATTGACTTTCCTATCGAGCTTTGGGTTAAGCACTTGTAGGCAAACTCAATGATAGGGAGGCATAGATCCCAATCATGTAAGTTCTTCCCAACAGTCGCTTGTAAGAGGTTGCCAATTGTCCTATTCACAACTTTAGTCTAGTCGTTTGTTTGGGGATAGCAAGAAATACTGAACATAAGCTTAGTGCTAAGCTTCTTCCACAAGGTCCTCCAAAAGAAGCTCGTAAACTTTAAGTCATGGTTAGATACAATACTTCTTGGCACTCTATGCAATTGTACAATTTCCTGCAAAAAGAGCTTCGCAACAAATAAAGCATAATTAGTTCTATGGTAGGGAATGAAGTAGCTCATCTTACTGAATCGATCGACCACCACCATAATTGAGTCATGTCTTCACGGCGTTCGAGGACATGCTCGAGTCGGTCCATAGTCGCTTGGGCATAGGCAAGGGTGTGTACTCTCCGTATGGCTCTCTTCTTTTTCTTTTTGCATGTTTACACACCTCGCATCTCTAAAAAATTTAGCGTACATCCTTCGTTATCCCAAGGTAGTAGAAACATTCTTTCGATATTTCAGCCATCTTTTTTTCTCCAAAATGGTTAGCTAAGCCTTTAACGTAAGCTTCTTGGATAAATAGCTCTCTAACCGAACCACTTGGTACGTAGACCTATTTGCCCTTCATTAGAACTGTTGGCTAACCGAACAACTCTAACATTGCACTTAGCCACTAAGAGCCCAAAATACAAGTTATGCTTACACTAATCGGGTAGTATGGCAAACCCAAGTACCTTAGCCTACATAGTCGTAACAAGGTTATGACGACAAGAAAGGGTGTCAACCACAATGTTAGTGCTCCCTTTCTTTTATCGAATGACGTACTAGAAGGACTCTAAGAACTTTACCCATTTAGCATGACACCAAAAAAGTTTTTGTTGCCTTTAGAAGTGTTTGAGAGATTCATGATCTGAGTAGATGATGAATTCTCTCGGCAACAAGTAATACTACCGGTTTTACAGTGCTTAGACAAAGGCATAGAACTCCTTATCATATGCTAAGTAATTTAAGGTAGCTCCTCTAAGTTTCTCGTTGAAGTAGGCAATGGGTTAGCACTCCTACATAAAGGCAACACCAATGTTGACTCTAGACGTATCACATTCTACATCAAAAACTTTGTTGAAATTTGATTGGGCAACTATTGGTGCTAATGTTAATTTGGACTTTATATCTTCAAAACTCATTTGAGCCTTCCCTGAACACTTAAACTTAGAGTTCTTCTTGGTTAGTTCGGTTAATGGTGTTGTTATGGTACTGAAGTTCTGAACGAATCTTCGATAGAATGAAGTTAAACTATGGAAGCTCCTAACTTCAGTAGCATTAGTCAGCATAGGCCATTTAAGAATAGTTCTGACTTTCTCATCATCAACTCGGACTCTTTCCTCAAAAATAACATACCCAAGGAATACGACTTCGCTCTTGTAGAACACACATTTCTTCAAGTTGCCAAATAACTTCTTAGCACGGAGAATGTTGAATATCGATCTTAAATGCTTAACATGGGCGATGAGGTTGATACTGTAGACTAAAATGTCATCGAAATAAACCACAACACATTTTGCCAATCAGTGCCCTCAGTACATAATTCATAAGCCACATAAAAGTGCTCGGTGCATTCATCAAACCGAACATTATCATCATCCATTCGAACAAACCATCCCTTATCTTGAAGGCTATCTTCCATTCATCTCCAGGTTTCATTCGTATTTGGTGGTAGTTGCTCTTCAGATCAATCTTTAAAAAGATGTAGGTACCATCATCGAGCATATCATCCAACTGTGGGTTCAGATATTGGTACGTAATAGTAATTTTGTTAATAGTACGGCTATCAATGAACATTCCCTATAACCCATCTTTCTTTGGTATTATTATAGCTAGTACGGCACATAGGCTCATGCTCTCTTGAACATATCCACGATCCATCGACTCATCCACTTATTTCTTTAACTCAGCTGCTTACTCAAGGTTGAGCCTATAAGCAAGTTAGTTCGGTAGGGCAGCTCTAGACTAGAGATCAATATAATGTTTTATGCTTCTTAGTGGTGGTAAACCTTTTAGCATATCAGCGGGGAACAGGTTAGCATACTCCCATAGTAATATCTGTACCTTAGCAACCAGGCTTCTGGCTTCTCTCAACTATAAGAGCTTCCTGATTAATAGGAGTAAACACTTTTCCTTCTCAATTTCTCGATAAAATTGAGTACGAGAAATCACTAGGGATTTTCATTGCATAGATTAGACAATCTTCTCTTGAGACTCTTATACTTCCTTAGGCCTCATAAGAGTCAAAATAACTTTCTTTCCATCTTTTTAGAATATGTAATTATTCTTATACCCATTGTATAATACCCTCAAGTTAAATAGCCAGGGTCCACTGAGTAAGATGTGAGTATTGCACATAGGAAGGACATCGTACAATACCTTATCCCCGTACCTGTCACCAATGGTGATCGGCAATCTGACTTATTCGGCAACAAATAAACCTCCCTTCTCATTCAACCAATGAATCTTATAAGGCTTAGGGTGTAAGTAGGTTGGTAACTTTAGGGCATTGATGACTCCTTGTATAATGACATTGGTATAGCTTCCTTCATCAATGATTAAGGCGCATAACTTGCCATCTACTCAGCAATTCGTATGGGAGAGATTCTCCTTTTGCACATTCTCGTTGGCCATAAAAGTACCGAAAGATCGTCATACAACAAAACAGTACTCGACTCCTACTTCAGGAGGTGTTAGGGCACCGGGGTCTTCTTAGAGCTCTTTTAGCATCTTGCTAACTTCCACTTCTTCTTCTTCTTCACTGGCACTCTCCACTTTGAATTGAGGCTTGTCTCCTTTGATGGTCATGATCCGTTGATTTGACATTGACTAGCTATGTGTTTATAATCGAGACATTTAAAGTACTTAATCTCTTAGGTCTTCTTTTTTGAGCTCTGACCTTAGTCTCTTCAGACCTCAGTCTCCTCAGCCTTACCTTTACCTTAGCCCTCTTCAAGTTGATTCGGTGGTCTACCTTAGAATCGTTTGGTGCTCAGCTCTGTTCTGATTAACTCAACACGCTACTTTGGCTTAGCAATCCCAGTCGGCTAATCTGGTTCCATCTCTACCTCTCAAATCTTTATGTTACTCAAATGGCCTCATTTAGACTTCCAAGTCTTTGTAACTCTACAATATGACCAATCTCAATTCTGAGCCTAGAAATGAATCGAGCTATAGTTCAGGTTTCAGGTTCATCAACATCACATCGGATCATCAATAACTGGAATTCTCGTACATACTCATCTACTGACTTACTACCTATTGGAAGTGTCTTATTCATAGTATTCAGTCACGAACCTATTTCTCATAACTCTCTTCATTTCATTCCATGTTCGAATCTTACGTTGTGCTCTCTAGCATGCATCCTGTAACTTTTTCTACCCCCATCGCTGCATATCCAGAAAATTTTAATGTAGCTACCCTAATACGAGTAGTATCCTCATAGTCATAAAAGTCAAATACCTTTTCGATCTTTTCCTCCTAGTCTAAGTAGTCATCCGCATTACCAAACTCATTAAAGATTGGAATTTGCACTTTGAGATGATCGACTCTTTGGGGCACCCTTAGGTTACATTCCTCCATAAGATCATATTGTTCCTCCTCCTCATACTCCTTGACTTCATCCAGCTCGAGTCTCCTTCTCGTAACTCTATCGGTACGTCAAGGTAGTAGTTGGTTCACACAAATTGGCTTTGGGACTTGTTGCTCATCCATTTGCCTTCTTGGTTTATCTCTCATTTCTCAGCCTTGTTCAACAACAACTCTCTCTCGGGGCCTAGTCTCTAAGATTGTTTGCATTGAAACAACTATATTGGTCATAATAACAGTAAGGTCTTGTACCTGCTCATCAATAGTACATGGTGTTCGTTGGGTAACATGACCACAACCATGAGCATTACTCTTGGCATCGTTAATCTTTCCTTGAATGCTAGGATCCAACATTCTCAATACAAAGCTTAAGAAGACACTCTTTACACAAGAAATTCCCATTCTCACAAAAAATACCAATCGAATAGTGAATTGCAACTTGCTTTGTTTTTCCAAATGAAAACAAAGTATAACAAACAATAGACTAGTAGGAACTATCATAACCTCAAGCTCTAATTCCAAGATTATATGATGTGCTTAGGAGCTTTGTTATTACTAGGGCTTACTATAGGAGATGAGAACTAAATGGGTCCTTCAATTCGCAATATTGAAGAAAATAGGATGGGAAGGTTAGTAAATTGAGTACAGTAGTTGACGTGAAGTAGCTTGAAGGATATGACTCACCTACGAATATAATACGACTTGATACTTCACTTTATATAATGCATAAGCTAATGCCAAGGTCTACTAACTAGCTAAAAATGTGAGTACGTAAACCGACAAGTGTATCAAGTCGTGGAAGTAGTATAAACTATGAGTCAAGGTCATATTCCATAGGGAGTTAAGAGCTAGGTGCTAAGTACTAAATTATCTGAGTTTTTCCCTAGGTTAAGCTATCACTAATTGAATTAAAAGTGAGTGAAAATTGAATAATAAGATAAATACTAAACCAAATGTTCTAGTTGCACTATGAGGGTCCCAGGTCTAGAAGATAAAAAAGATTAAACCAGGGTTCGTAAATCTATTCTCATTTGAATAGATGAGATGTCTTAAATCGTTATTCGAAATTGACTGCAAGGGTTTTAACTAAACTCACTAGAACTTACTTACCTCTTGGAATAGTGGAATTCTAATTATAGCATAAATTCACCTGTTAAGGCAATTTATCTATAATTATCTGATAAATAATAATCCGCTTATACCGAATTTATTATTTTAGTTAGAAATATGGTTTAAACATGTCCCCACTACCTGAACCATACTTCCAATCACATTAAGTATGTGAGTTCATGAATTTAATTAAAAATTTCATATTCCTATGACGAGTTTTTTAAAAAATTTAAGCTATGTTTAACATGAATTATCGAAACTTTTTGGATATTTTATAACTCTATTTAGCTAAAAAGTAATGGCCACGTGTTAAATAACAAGATAATGAGCACAATGGAAAAATACCCAAACACTTAAAATCAACATCGGAATAATACACGAACATTTCAATCCATCGAATTTATTAATACAAAAACCAATTAAATTAAGTAATAAATCATATCACAAACCCAAATGAATCAAGATATATATAAATTGAAATAATAAGGAAAAGAAAATACCTCGATCGATATATTCAATCCTAAAACCTAATACAATAATCGACATATCTCAATTCATTTGAAACTTACGGGGTCCTTTAGCAAGTTAAAACAAAATGATTTAGAGTTTTGAAATTAAACACAATATAATCAAATTAACAAAATGCAAAATAAAGTTTCTTGTCTTTACTAAACTAAAATAAAAAAATCAAAATCCCTAAGCTATTAATGTTTTTCTTCTCGTCCTCTGTCTTTTTTTTTTTTTTAGGTGCTGTATTCCTCTACCTTTTTTTTTTTTATTCGGCTGTTGCTCTTGCTTCTAAAACCCTTTGTGACCACTTTTCCTTTCACGTGTGTCTCAATTCTTCAGCCGAATGGACCTTTTTGTCGTAGTGTCCAATTAAAGAAAGGCCTCCAGTCTAAGGTATGATCCAAGGAATGAAATAATCCAGATTGTGTGGTCAGCTCCATGTAATACAGTGAACTTATGCCTTTTACTCTCCACGTGGGCCACTTAATATATAGTGGGCTGACACTTAGATTTTATTTTCCAAACAGAAGTAAATGGCCTGATGAATATCACCAATATAATTCTCTGTTTCAATACTTAATGTTTTGCTCATGTGGTATCTAGTTTGGTGCTTTGCTTGTGGATCAGCTGCTGGCGCTTGTTGGATCTCTCGGCTAGAGTTGCAGTGTTGGACCTTGCTGCTCGGATTGTGGGTTAGAGCTCGGACTGTTGTGACGTAGAGCTCACATGAAGAAGCTGCTATTGGTGTATGCTCGGTTCAAGTTGCTGCTGTTAGCTAGAGTTCTTGACTTGGAAATTTGCAACTTACAAGTCTGCTATTTGGAGTACCGTGGCTGCTGTCTTCATTTTCGTTTGCTCAGCTTAGTGTGCTTTTTCATTCACGCATGGGCTGATCTATGTTGCTTTTGTGTTCAATTGCTTGGTGTAGCTGCTGTTCAATAGCAGCTGTCATGTGGAAGGAGCTGCTGGTTGCTGAAGTTCAAAGCTCTCGATTGCTGCTGTTGTTCGCGGTTTGTTTCAGCTTAGTTGTTGGTTGGAGTATTTCAGCTGTTGCAATTGAAGTTGAAGTGCTTCTCAGCTCGGCTAATTGCTGTTTGAAGTGAATGTAGTTGCTATCACTGAAGTCGAAACTTTCATCGACTCGGCGTGGTGTGCTGTAGCTATCCAAATTGCTGTGTAGTGGACTACTCGGTTGTTGCTCTGGAGTTTGGAGAGTAACTGCTGTTTGGTTCGTGTAGCTTGTGAAGCTCGGTTGTGAACTCACACTTAAGGTCCATACATCTGCAATCAAACAAACCAAAAGAGTAATAAGGTGATGCTAAATAAATAAACTGGTGCTTGTGAATGAAAAATTTGTTAGTCAGTTGCAACTCAGATGAATTGATTGCTATCACGTAGATAACAGCTACTGCTTCTCTATCTTTGTTCTCCACCAATTGGAGTTATGGCCTTTGGATGTAACTCGGCTTGTTGGTGCTGATTTGGAGAGCTGGAGTACTCCGCTTGGTGTGCTACTGCAGACGTTGGGTTGCTGCTGGATTTGCTAAAGTGTAGTTCATGTCAGCTACAACTCTGTTTGTTGATCAGCCGTTGGTCGTACATTCGGACAAGGAACATAACTCACCTGCTGCACTTAGAACTTACGGCTATTGTTATTGGTTAGATGCCGTGGAGTTGCTGGTATGAAGCTTGGTTCTCAACTCGGTTGTTGCTAGGAGTTGATCTCAGTTCAAGTTGCTGCTGAATATGAGCGCACAACTTACAAGTATGTGTGGACAGATTTAGGGGCTGCTGTAATTGTTTTCTAATCCTTGGCCTCAACAAAAGAGTACAAAGTGGTTGTCAAATAGAGCTTGGATTGGATTCTCTTATCTAATTGAACTACTGCACAGTTAGATGGGGTTCTCTAATGTTGTGGATTGTTAGAATTCAATTGCTCCTCTACTACTTTGAATGCTCGATCTATTATAGATTTTGGGGACGCAACTACTATTAGAGCTCTTGGTTGAAATTGCTGGATTTGAGGAGCTCTTAGCTTAGTGAAGTTGTGCACATAGTTGGTGTCAAGTAACTGTCTTTGACTTCTTGTTAATTGAAGAGAGGTCCAATTACAAAGCTGTTGTTCTATCTTTATTTAAGTGGCTGCTGCAGCTATAACCTGTGTGCTCGGTTTGTCTATATTTTATGCTAGTTTGTATGCTCAAATTTGTGCTCCTTATTGCCACTCAATTTGGTTCCGCTTGGTCAACACATTTGAAACTCGAATCTAACTACTGTCAAATATGGAGTTCAATTGCTAGTTGTAAGAAAGTTGCTCGGCATTAGGTATCAGTTTAGCTTAATTGAAGTTCTCAATTGCTTGGTTCCATTTGCAATAATTGTTATCACTTGGTGGATTCTCGAATACATAAGCTATTATCCTTTAAAAATTTAGTTGCTGCTACTTCTCATTCTATCTAAATACACATGGTTGGTTTGCTCATCTCTCTTTGCTCACTGTTTCCCAAATCTATACATATCTCAACTTAGCAGCAAAAAGGAGAATTCATAAGCAACAGCAAAAGCTGGTTATATTTGAAATCAAAACCAATAAAGCATATTATGTGAATCTACAACAGCTATTTGCGTTATATTTTGATCCTTTTTCTCATTATTTATGCAATTGATCAAGAAAATTGTATTTTTCATTATTTTTATGTATAGCTTACAATAAACGCACCATGAAATGCATAAATGTGCAATTTTACACATTTATCATCTACCCGCCATTGATCTTGAGCTACTAGGTAAGATTAGATAAGAGCGTATGAAAATAAACTTTGAGAGGAATATCCCGCAAGGACCAAGTATATTCAATGTCTATACGGAATGTAAGATATTTTGGCTATAAGGAAAATGGACTATTTATAGTAAGTCCCTAATGCAATATTATAAATAAGGAAAATTACAAAAAGACATACATGAAAAGGAGATTCCTAATACGTACGAAAAGGGTAAAAATGATAAAAGATAAAAGGTATAATATTAGGTAAAAGGATAAGTGACAACTCATCAATGGTTTCGAACTAAGGAATCTCTAGGCACAGCAACTAAGTTGGATTATGATGTAGCGGCATCGAGGTTGCCAAGACGAATAAAGAATGCCGTAAGTATTAGTGGTAGGCCGAAAGAGAAGTATTCAACCAGTAGGAGCTTATGCCTCGACACTTAATAGATAGTCCTCGGTACATGGGTTCTCGGTAACAATACATAGGATCACATAAAGCAAGGTATACCTAATTTTAGTCGTCAAGGAGTTTACCCACCATTCCTTAGTATACTATCTTTCGTCCTTGATAAGCTGACAAGAGAGAATCCTCTTGGTAAGAGACTGAAGGCCTTAGAAGCATGCACGAGTAATAAGGCTAAAGTAATAAAACAACGTATAGTGCTACAAGCAAGTCACTGTTTAAAGTCATTTATGGGTTCAATCCTAACCTTCCAAATGAATAAGCACCCTTATTGAGGTTCTTAGAAGATTTAATTACTATAGACTGATCTAAGGCCATCAAAGCAATGCATTAGAAGGTGGTAGATCACTTAACTCGAGTTGCTACCAAGCTCGAAAGCAAAGGCCATGAACAAAAGGTTAAAGAGTTTCGGGCTAATGACCTAGTATGGATTCATTTGAGTATAGAATGGTTTTCGAATCTAAGAAAGACCAATTTGTCTGCTAAGGTTGACAAACCATTCAAGGTTGTTGAGAAGATTAAACAAAATGCTTATAAGGTAGACTTATTGGACAGGTATGGAGTCTTTAACTGCTTCAACATCATTAATCTTAGTCTATACATCCTCGAAGACAAGTAATTAGAAACAAAGCTATATTTGATCTCAAACGTCAAGCAGCTTGGAGGGGATGATAGGAATCATGGTCCAATCACCCAATCCCTAGCCCATAGACTTGCCAGCATAGTTTGCCGAGCTCTCCAACATCAACCCACTACGGAAGAAGCTGAAATCCTCCGTATTGACCTATTGGAATACTTAAGGTCTTACTGATAGATGACAATCTCTCGAGTAGAGGAACTCAATATAACTATTGAGGTCACTTAGAGGCATAGTTTACTAACCTATTTAAATCCTTGGTAGGAACATGGCTAACAACTTAACCAATCGAACCAATACCTTAGCCAATCCAGCATTGAGCCCTCAACAAGATCCCAATCTAATTAGTTTGGCTTAGCAAACATCGAGACCTCGAACTCTAACCAGAACTTTAGCTATTGACCTATCATTTACTCATCGACTAAAGGCTCGCCCTATAACATTTGGGACCATGGAATGAGTTGTTGACACATGTCCTTCAAAATTTCCAATATTGTACTATTTTGCAAAATATTCATTTATTTCTTTCCTAAATTTATGCTTTTTATATTCTTTGTAATCCATTTTTAGCATAGTATCCATTTTAGTAAATTAATGTAACCTAATAGTTTCCTTAAATGAGTGATATAAATATCTATTAATATAATAGCCGCATATCATCATTAATAACATATTTCTCCACTTTCTTTAACCTTATGTTTATGCTTCCTTAGCAAATTGAGTTTAAGTTCTCTAATCTAGCTTCTTCTCGAGCAACAGTTAGTGGTGAGAAGCCTTAAAAGTAGCTTATATGCAATATCAAGTGAATTCAATGTTCTTGTAGAGCACTTCAGTGTGGAATATCTGAATGTTAGTGCACAAAACATAGTTCAACCTTCTATTATCATTTACCTTTCAAGCCATCTAGAAGCTTATACCTACCATCGAATAGGTTCAATGTGTCTATCTATGTTCAATGCCCTTATCAAAGGGTCTGTAGGAATTTCATCCTAGTGTATCTTAATAGAAGAAGCCCATATGAAACTCAAGGAATTTCATGATACATGGTTTGGTAAGGATGGGCCATCTCGACTCCTGGATGCTGAAGGTGTCCTTAGGGTGATCTTGTAGTTCTTACAAGGTGGAGACAATGGGGTCGGTCCATGGATTTTCCTTCCTTTGTATCGCTGGATCTAGTGTACAAGGTATTATTGGCTCTCAATATGTAAAGATGCATCTTAACTCCAATTGAGTTGATTAAGCTATTCTTTAGTGCTTAATGCAGTATAATACAAATTTAGTACAACAACTGGAGACTAGCAATGCTTGTACATTTACCTCTTAAAGAACAATGTCTTACTTTCTAATAGTCAAGATGCTAGGATGGTAAAGAGAAAAGTAAAGAAGTACATGTTGTAGGGAATTGAGTTATACCATATCTCCTTAAAATGACAACCTTTAAGTTGTGTAGTGTAGACACCTCATTTTTGTCGTTTTATTTTAATATTTTTATTAAGCCAGGTTAGAGAAAAAGAATAAATAATAATAATAATAAAAAATAAAAATAAAAATAAAGTATCAAGACGTATCGAGTCCAGTTAAGTCAAGTCGAGTTGATTGTCCAATTGAATAAATTTTAAGTCATTGAAGAATCAGGCTTGATTAAAATATTTTAGGCCAATTCGATATAAAGTGGATTTTTCTTTTATCTAATTTATGTTGGGTTAGAATAGGTTTAGGATTTATTAAGTGGATTATTGGGCTAAATCAAATTGGACTGAATTAGGCTTAGAAAATAGAAAGCCTAAATTAAGATAAGGGTTTTAGAAACTAGGTCGAATCTTCAAAAAATCATCATCGTATCTTTCATATCTAGGGTTTGTATAGATTAAATCGATAACTAAAAGATATAAAAGATTCGGTAATGTAAATTATAAATAGTGAGTTAGCGGTGGCATTTGACACGTTTTTACATTTACATAACCCATAGTCACAAAAACATAATCCAATACCCAAACACAATTTACACCAAACACCGATAGCCCTTAAACACACTTTACTCGCTTGCACAAGGACACAACACCTCACAACACATCACTCACTCTCTCACCGAGCACTTGATATGCCACTCACTCTTACGCTCGAATACGACACTCTACATACTAATCACCCACACACATAAACTGTACCGACCTACAATCGCCCTTGCATGACAGCCCCCTGACATACTTGCTTGACACCCGACATGCCACAAACACACAAAATACATGTATATACTATCACAAACATACAGAGCACACGTATACACTATCACAAAGGCACATAACACACATACGAACTCACTACTACATGAACTCACTATAGCACACACCATTACTCACCGAATTCACTATCGCATGAACTTACAGTCGTACGTACATCACACACGAAGCATGACATACACTAACACACAAACCATACCATACAAGCTACATTGATTCACTACAGTGTATGGTTACGATCTACGTCGTACCCATATGCACAATCAGATTACACAGCAAACACATAAATGTATTCCAAACAATCATGACGATTAATTTAAACACGCCGATCACGTACAACTCGACCTGTTTAGGTAAAATATTATTATTATTTTATTAGGTAATTTAATTATTTTTCCTAATTTGTCTTCTTTTTTTTTTTAGTGTAGGCTTTTTTCAATTATTATTATTAATTGTCATATCATTTTTTTTTACATAATTTATGTTCTGGATAAATTTAGTTAAATTGTATATTTAGTTGAAAATTGCATTTTTTTAGGAAAAGTCACATATCTTTTCTCCAAGATCCATATCTTTGAACAAGATCCATATCTTTGAACAAGATACGTATCTAAACTGTATTTTAATATATCTTGCATATAAGATTTGGAAAAGATACATATTTAGATATGTATCTTAACGTATCTTAACGTATCTTACATGTAGAATTTAGAAAAAATACGTATCTTAATGTATATTGCATATAAGATTTACAAAAGATATGTATCTAGATTGTATTTCAACATATCTTGCATAAGGGATTTTGAAAAAATACGTATCTTAGTATATCTTGTATGTAGGATTTAGGAAATATATTTTTTGACACATAGTAATTTTCTTAATAAAAAAAATCTTAACCAGGATTTTTAAAAAAATTTAGTTAGTTAGGTTTTTTTAAAATCAATTCGTAGAATTAGATTTTTTTAGGTTTTTTTTTAAAATAATAAATGATTAAATAAACATAAATCTAGCTTGATTTTCAAAAATAAAAGAATCGACCCATTGAATATTTTAGAAAAAAAAAAAAAGAGCTACATTAGTTTAATCTCAACTAGTGAGTAAATAAGTAACTTCGAGATAACCGTATATAAAAAAATATAAAAAATTTCCTTTTTCTTGAAATATTCTTAATAAAAATTTCATTTTTGTTATATGTTGCATATCTATACATATTTTAGCAATTTTCAAAAAAATTATAAAAAATAAATAAAAGCCTATTAGTTTTTTTTTTTTTTTTTTTTTTATCTTTACATAGGGACTTAGTCTTAACAAGTTAGCCCCCATGCTTGGATTTTATGGTTTAATTTTCTAAAAAATAATTTTTTAGAATATTTGCAAATTAGTGGTTAAATTAGGGTTTTTCTACCCAAAAATCTTAATTTCATTTTTTAACAGTTTAACTGGTTGGTGACTTCAATTTTTTTAAAATATTTTTTTAGAAAAATGTTTTTCCTTAATTTAATACTGAGCAATTTATATTAAGTAGATTGGGCTTAATATAAGTTAAATTAAAAAAAAAACCGAAACAAGGTTCGATATGTAACACTACCTGAAACCGAAATGATACTAAAGGAGCTTCATTCTAGAGAATCTGGTGAATACTAAGGTGGCAAGAAGCTATATTATCAGCTCCTCGACAAAGGTTATTATTAGCTGACCATAGAGATGGATGCCTTTAGTTTCACTAAGAAATGTGTTCCATGCTAACTCCATAACAATGTTATTCATGCTTTAGCAATTGAACTGCACAATCCCATGACTCCTTAGCTATTCTACACATGGGCATTTGATTTAATTCGCCCATATATCTACTATCCAGAGGATGCATATGGATACTAGTGGTCACCGAGTGTTTTATGAAGTAAGCGAAATCTATTTCCTTAAAGAAGGCGACTGGACTAGTAGTGGTTGCCTTCATGGAGCATATCATTTATAGATTTGGAATCCTAAAGCATATACTAACAAACAATGGGACTCCATTTATCAATGCACATGTTAGCAACTGTTGAAATCTATAATATCCACTACACAAAGTCCATGCCATATTATCTAAAGGGAAATGGTCAAGCTAAAGCAATAAACAAAACACTCTTAAAAGTCCTTAGCCAAATGGTGTACGATAATAATAAGGAATGGTACGATAAGCTGCCATTGATATTATTGGCCTATTGTACTTCTAAACGCATACCTACCAAGGTAATACCATTTTGTTTGGTGTATGATACAAAGGCTATAGTACTAGTTAAGGTCCTTGATGTGCCTAGGACCTCTATTATCATTAAGGCTTACCGTAGGAGATGAGAACCAAATGGGTCCTTTGAAATATCGAAGAAAATAAGATGGGAAGGCCAGTGAACTAAGTACAATAAATGACGTAAAGCAGCTTGAAGGATATGACTCACCTATCAATACAACACAACTTGGCACTTTACTTGATATAATGTATAAGCTAATGCCAAGGTCTACTCACCACTGATCTTGAGTTACTAGATAAGATTAGACAAGAGTGTATGAAAATAAACTTGGAGAGGAATATCTCGCAAGGATCAAGTATATTCAATGTCTATAGGTAAGACTAGACAAGAGTGTATGAAAATGGACTTGGAGAGGAATATCTCGCAAGGATCAAGTATATTCAATGTCTATAAGGAATGTAAGATATTTCGACTACAAGGAAAAAGGACTATTTACAGTAAGTCCCTAAGGCAATATTACAAATAAAGAAAATTACAAAAAGGCGTACAAGAAAAGAAGATTCCTAGTACATATGAAAAGGGTAAAAAGGACAAAGAACAAAAGAAATAAAAGTACAATATTAGGTAAAAAGACAAGTGGCAACTCGTCAATGGTTCTAAACTAACGAATCTTTAGGCGTAGTAGCTGAGTTAGATTATGATGTAGTGACATCGGGGTTGCCGAGACGAGTAAAGAATGTTGTAGGTATTAGTCATAAGTCGAAAGACAAGTACTTAGCCAATAAGATCCTATGGCTTGGAACTCGACAAATAGTCTTCGGTACATGTGTTCTTGACAACAACATATGGGATCACATAGAGCAGGGTGTACTTGAGTTGAGTCTTTAGTTCGCCCATCGTTCCTCAATGTACTGTCTTGCATCTTTGGTCAGTTGATGATAGAGAATCCTCCTAGTAAGAGACTGAAGGCCTCGGAGGCGTGCGTGAGTAATAGGGCCAAAGGTCAGTAATCCATCAATTCTAGTGTCATTGACTCATCTAGCTCTAAATGTTGAATTAGAGCCTAATACCATTAGAATGCTAGACTCGAAGGCAATGAATGAGAAAGGTGGTATGACCAAACATAATTTAGCTAACTACTTCCAAAGACTAAGTGTAGTGTATGATTGCTTTGTCAAGAAGTGCTTATTTAAACAAGGTGATGTCGTTCCTTATGTAGTTGAGCATGCAAGGAAAGGAATTTTAGCCTTAAACTTTGCTCCAAAATGGGAGGGCCCTTTCATTATAGAAGAAGTTAATGAAAGCAGATACTACGAACTCTACAACCCTCAAATAGATGCCATCAAAACTCCAATTGATTTTCAACATGTTAAGAAGTTTCATCTATAATTAGTTATGTAAATCCTCATCAATGAAATGAAGTAATAATTGATTTCATCACTTTTTATATCCATTGTTGTCTAATTTTATTTTTCCTCAAAGTTATTCTTTTTAGTAAGATTGAAGTGATCTTAGTTGTAATGGCTCGCAGCGACCCTACAGCAGGCTTGTCAACTATGATGCCTTAACGTAGATCTTGAGTTTGAAGTGACCTCAGTTATGAGAAATTGAAGCAATCTCATCAAAGTAGTCATAGTCACTTGGTAGTAATCTCGACTCTAAGTACATGATGCATATAGTATCCCTTTATGACATCCAAATGTTGAAGTTAAAGCGATCTTTAGCTATAATGGGTCGCATCAACCCTATAGTAGGCTTGACAACTATAACACCTTAATGTAAAACTTGGGATTGAAATGACCTTAGTTGTGAGTGAGAGATTGTAGCAATCTCATCATAGTAGTTGTTGTCACTTAGGCAATAATCTTGACTCTAAGCATGTAATGGACATAGTGTCCCTCTGTTCATATTGAGATCGAAGTAATCTTAAGCTATAATAGGTTGCAATGACCTTATAGTAGGCTTCACTACTATAAGGCATCTTGCAAAACTTAAGGTTGAAGCAACTTTAGTCAAGGATAATTGAAGACATCATGCCATGATATCTAAAATTGCTTTTAAGTTGGCAATGGGCTTAGCTTCTACGATTTCTCATAAAGAAGTCAAAGCGATCTTAGTTGTGTTGAGCTGACGTGGTTCCATAGTAGGCTTAGCAACCATAATGCCATATATGTACATAGATTGTAGGATTTAAAATTGAAATAACCTGTATGCAAAGATATTATTAGATCGGAAATAACTAACATTAATAATTCAAGTGTTTTTCCATTATGCCATATAAAAAAAAGGGAAAAACTGCAAATAAAGCACATTCATGTCAAGGTGCTACATCTTGCTTTAATTTAGGATCAAAGATAATGTCATGTGCAAGTTCCTTTATCTTTGTGTCAAAGACTCCTTCTTTTATTATAGAACTTCAGTTTCACTAATGACCTGGTTACAAGCCTTGATTAGCTGGTCCCACTTCAATAACTTGCAAGCCTTGGCTACATCTAGCTTTAAGCTATTAACATGAAAATCTAGTTACTAGGATACCTTGTGTCACATCTCGGCATAACACATGATGTACCATTATACAGGAATACTTATTTATACTTCACATAAGTTCTATTTATAACAAAAGAGTACTAAAATGGAGTTTAGCTTAACACCTATTTATATAAAAGATTACATCTAACAAACTTAACTAAACAAAAAATATAGTATATATATATATGTGTATGTGTGTGTGTGTGTACAGAGTGATTGACTCCGTCTTACACACTCTCAAAAAACTTTTTCCCTTAGCTGATGCTGTCTCGTCAGTTCTGTTCATCACCTGAGGATACACGAATATCCCCTTAGCTCTTTGTGAGCTAAGTGATAGTGGATAAAACAAAACATAAAACATACATACATACATTCACATAGATCAATACTATAAGACATTCAATCTCATAACCCAAGTTATCAATACAAATTGTTCATGCAGAAAATTTGTGCTATGCTTATGTACATGGCATGTATCGGTACCAATATCCTATGCCATTCTAATTCCTCATTCGGTTACTTAAGATACTCGAGCATCTAGATACAATGTCCAAAAACCTAGGGCAATAAGGAGTTGCTTGGGAGTAGGATCACTAGCAAAAACTACCCGCTGTGGTTTGAAAATCCAATACATAATCAGTCACTCAATGTAGCCAGAGTAAGTTGAGCAATGCATTTTATATGTCCTAAAGCCAACTCAACAATTTTCAAACTTTTCAAAAACTCGACCCGCAGGTCCTTCAATGCTATGCCATGAATGCAGTAAATATAATAGTTGTTACGCCTCAAAGCGGTAGAGTCGTAATAACCCCACCGTGTAAACCATCCTAAGATTGAAGTTGGTCTTACAACCGCTATTTTAGACCTGATTTACACAAGGCGTCCACAACTAACCCGCTTTGAAGTAAACAGTTTATAATTTAGATAAAGCATTTACCTAAGAAAGTGAGAAAATTTATATATGTATACTATAAATTCAGTTATTACATTATTCAAAAATGAAAACTAATTCTAAAATACAAACTTAGACCTTAAAAATATGTGTTTATTCTTCAATATTTTTCCTCACTCCCCAGGATCCAGCAGTTGCTAGCTTTAGAGTAGTTGCTGCTGCTTCTTAGCCAGCACCTGCACGATGTCTATAAGGATGTGAGCAACCATAGCTTAGTAAGTTAGGACGGAGGACTTAAAACTATACCATATACACAACAAGGTTTTCAATCACTTATTAGGTGCAATGCATATGTAAGCAAATGCCATCGCACGACGTTGTCCGGCCGGTTGTGAGATTAGAGAAATTGCGCCCGCTCTAATCTGGGTTGAGGAGTTGCCATTAATGTAACAACTTACGACCAAACCCAGGCTTGTGCAATGGAGACCTCGATCCTCCCGCGACTACCTTTGAACCACTGACTTCACCCTCGCCGCGACCTCCTCTCTTATCACTTAGTTCAACTAAGGATGAAGAAGGGATCATTTTGCAATCCTGCGCTATCCCTTTCGAAGGGGTCGGTATTTGGCCGGAGAGTCCGAAGTTCCCTTAAGGGGTTGCCATGCATGTCCGATTATGATTACTGGTCGTATATTTGATTAAATCTAGTTTAGAGTGATCAATCATTTCATATAAATCGTACAATACATGACAGAGTAACAAATAGAATCATAGTATCACCCATAATCAAGTACATGCACACATTCAACTATTTAATAGGCATAACTAAGCATAATCTTAAGTTTCCAAAATACCGCATCGTATTAATCCCAACTTACCTCGACTCCTCGCTCGCTCACTCACTCGAGGTCCAACTTGCTCAAGCCATCGCCGATCATCCCTATAACACAAACGTGGTTTCAGTTTTTCATATAACTATTATAGGTTCGTTTTATCCTATAATGCTTATTATTATGTTTTATTTAGGGTTTAATTTACCTAATTATCTGGGTCTTAAGTCTTTTACAATTATTTTAGGTTTAGGGTTAGGTTCGGGTTCAGTTTCCGTATTAATTTTTAAATTAGGTTCTAATTCGATTTCTAAGTCCTAAATATGCTCAAATCCTATTGTGAAATTAATCACATTAAGCTCGAGTATTCAATTATCCTATTGGGTCTTAATTTAGTATTATAAACTATTCGGTATACGCTATTCCTAATTGGGGTATCGGATTTATCCCTGATGTGGGAAAATCTTACATTTTTATACAATTACCTAAAATTAAATCTTAATTCAGATTTAGTATGATTCTGATTTTTATTCTAATATTATTTAAATAACCTTAATTTTTTTAGATTTATTAATTTTCAATTCCATATATTACTAATTTCTTACAATAACTACCTAATTTCCTAAATTAACTATACTTAATACTTCAAAGGCTAGGATTAGGTTTCCACATCAGAGGTTAACATCCCTAAACATCTAATTACTATCTAAATCAGTAATTAGTATCTTAATCACCTAATTAACCCAAAATCACCCAATTTTTCCATCATTTTAGGGCTAAAAATTAACTTAAAAATTTTCAAAATTAATTTTAAAAAAATGGCTTCATAGCACTGTTCTATATCACATGAGCATCCTACAGAAAAAAATTGAGCTCCAAACTACACTCCTAAGCCTATTTATTTCTAATTCTAATTATGCTCAGTTTTGTTCAATTTGTTAAGAACCCTATATTTTCAGACGTGATTAAACTAAATCACTATTTTTCCATAAATCTAAATACAATAAAACCTCAGAATAAAAAGTTTCATAATTTTCTAGGCAAAATAACTAATTTTACTAAATTATACAAAATCGGGATAATTATGGGACTCACTCGGTTCGATGCTTTCTAGCTGTCCAAGCCTAATCCAAGCTTGTCGGCCGGCCCAGATGGTGGGTCTGGAGTGGGGTGGTGGTGGTGGCTCGGTCCTAGGTGGTGGTGAGGTGTGGGTTTGGCTCACTTGCCTAATCTGCACAATTTTCTTTTCTTTTTTTTTTTTTTGTTTTCTGAATTTTCTCTCAAATTTTTGAGTCTCTCAATTTTTATCAGATTCCTCACTACCCAAATGAGTTCTGGAAATTTTTCCCCTATTTACAGAAGATTTTTGTAATTATTATGCATTAATTAGACACGACTTTGCCCAATTTCATTGATTTTTGGCTTTTATGTTGCCTAATTCTAATTGGTTGATTTTTATTTAGCAGATCCTGACATGCTACAACCTGATTTGGATCATCTTATCCTTTTCTGATTTTTTTCAGATCTTTCCATAATTAATTTATACTTTTCTTTAATTATTTACTTAGTTTTTGGCCAATTTAGGTAATTTCGCGTATTTTTATCTATACGTAAATACATGTGGGATATACGTGAACATCCCTAATTATTATTTAGGTCATTCTAAAATTTTTAGTATACATATAATCTATCTCTAGTAATTTATTAGTTATTAGATTACACTTTTCGCCTTTTCAGTAATTAGTAATTATTATGCTTAAAATTTGAAAATTTTATAGTCTCCCATTTTATTACTTATTTTCTTAAATTCAAGTTTATAGGGTCATTTTTACTAATGTTTCTCTTAATAGTTTATAATTTGGGTTTGATCGGATTCTTTAACCAATCGCCTAAAACCTTATATTCTAAGTTCAATCCTATGATTAATTGACTTAGCTTTAGGGCTTACAATAGTAACCTAGTATTAGGCACGAATCTCAAGTTCTACGTTATAAATGATTCAATTATCTCAACTTCAGCTTTGTTTCTTAGCTTTATATTACATTTCTTCACATAAGGCTTGCTTGGGCAAACACCTTAAAGAATAGTTCGGTTTCCAAGTTTTCCAAACAAAAGTACATATTGATGAATCGATCATATACAAGGAAACATTTCATTTTTTTCAACACACATTCAATAGAATCAAGTATCCAATCAATCTAGCACGTCATTATAATTCATAATACAACTGACTTTAAGTTAAATAAACATAGGTCTACTTGTACAAAAATAGAAATATATACTTACTCGAGCTCAACAGTAGCGTAAAATCCTAAGAGTCACGATGTGGTTGTTCCTCACCTATCACACCTAGACAAATACACATAGAGCCCAAGTCAACTACCAGATCAATACTAAGTTCTTATGTATTTTTGCTATTGCGCTTCCAAGCTTATTCCGATTGTATCTTATTCATTTCTTATCTGATTTTAGTAAACTTTATGTCGTCATGATCGTTATTCTGAGTACTATTAAGATATCTTAAGAATCATAACTAACCAATATTTTCAAATATAAAAAAAAAAACTCTTTCGTGTTACCGATTCGACTGTATGTTATTATAATCTCATAATTAACTTAATTAAATCCTAAATTTAAATTAAAAGTCATAAAATTCCTCATTCCTCGAGTTGGTCAACATTCATTATGTACTCCAAAATACTAATCCTTTGCATATTTAACAAATATCACATTAGTTTTAATTACTGTATCATATATTAAGCTAATATATAGGTTTATATTATGAAAATACATAATAAATAGTATATGAGCTTGATTCATTCCAAGAAAAATCCCATAGACTCACAAAAATAAGTAGTTTAATTATTGACCATGAATTATATTAAAATAACTATTATATATTTTTATGAAAATAGCGATTTTAACTCAAAATTAGCAAAAATTAAGCAACTAAGTGAATTTAATCACAATATAAAATTCAAGTGTCCCAAACATCATTATGAACATCCAAAAATCATAATACATAAGGCTCATACTTTAATTTTGTTAAAAACTAATTAATTCACTAAACTAACGAAATTGCTAGTTTTATCCAAAATAATTACAACAAATAGGAAACATATTATTTTCAAAAATTCTTGTTACTGCAATTAAATGCATATATTGAGTATGTTACGTACAAATTTTCAACTTGAAAAAACATTATTTACTATTTCTAAAATTTAATTCAATTTTTGTCCAAACAAAGCAATTTCTTAAGACCTTATATTTCAAATAATTATTTCACTAAAATAAAATTATTACATTATTATACACATAAAATAACTCTAG
Source organism: Lumnitzera littorea (assembly GCA_024138015.1). Classification (NCBI taxonomy): domain Eukaryota; kingdom Viridiplantae; phylum Streptophyta; class Magnoliopsida; order Myrtales; family Combretaceae; genus Lumnitzera; species Lumnitzera littorea. Next base: position 24,758,896 of record JAMXBB010000008.1, read on the forward strand.
AAAACCAAGTTTCATAATTAAATAATATCATTTGATATTTTTAGAAAAATTACAAAGTTTCAACTGAAAATTTGGTTTACTTGAACCGGCTACCTCCGACCACTTAACCTTGTCAGAACACCTCTACCTCCAGCTACTTAACCTTATCAGAACACCTCTTCTAGTGGTGCTTTTCTTAACCTCAAATGGCCACCACAACTGGATACCAATAACTTATTAAACCAGCCTAATCAGATTTCGCACCCTACTTTTGCTCTAATTTGTTTCGAAATTTTCTTGAGTGATTTTTTATTTTTTTTTAGACTTCCAAAATGTGTTTTTGATGTTTACAAGCCCTATTTATATTTTCCAAATGGATAAGAATTTATAAAAATTAGACATGTGGCTTACACATCTCATTTTTTTTTTTTATTTTCAATGCATGAGGTTTCATTTCCTCATTTTTTTACTTTTGACTTATCATCTAAATTAATCCTAAGCTGCCACATAGGTATGATGACTCATTCTTACATTTTTTATTAATTTCCAATTTTTTATATTAATTTACCTTATTTAAATAATAATTTCTTATTATATATGTGTATTTAATATAAATAATGTATGTTCTATGTTAATACATATATAATTCAACTTCATTTATTATTATTATAAGTTAAATAATTTATCTCCAATATCCCGTTATATCTAAATGCTCGAATTTCACATTTTCTATATTTATCAACATTAGCGATAAATTGACGTTTTCGTAAATTAATATTTTTGTATAGTTTATTTTGAAAAATTGATTTTACTTGAATAACTTCATCTAACTTTTCTAACATTACTGTGAAGTTTAAAATTAAACTGATATTTTAAACCGATGCTCTAAATTTAGGGGCTCGAATCATAGGGTAATCGTATGGGCTCGAAATTTAAGGTATTACACCTTGTAAGCTTTTATAATGTAGTTAACATACCCCTAGATAATGACCTATAAAAGCAATCCATGAGCGACATGGCTTCATACAGCATAATCATCACACTGGTACATATAGGAGTATGCACAAATGATAACCCTAACCAGAATTCCCCATCTAAAGCATATAGTTGTTCCAATGATGCCATAAGATGTATAAGCACATTGAATCCACAAAACCCTATTGTCTCCTTTAAATTGATATCAAGCATCAGAGTTGCTTCCTCATCTTGATGGGACACATCAGCAACTGGGAGAGAAGACTGAAAAGCAAGCGCAATAACAATAGGCACATTAGGAGTATTAGTTGCCCCAATTGGAACAATTGTGCCATAAGTAACCTCATAAAGCAAATCTTTAGCATAAGTCTCAACAACTATGGTCGGCATAAGTACAAGTACTTGACTTCCATTAAAGCATACCTTGTTATCAAATTCGATGATCTCAACATAGTCTGCTAGATTGATCGCCATAGTCTTCATCAGAGGAAAAAAGAAGAACTAAATTCTAAAGATACAATCATTATCTCTCGGGTACATGGTTGTTTGGCATCATTTTAGTCATCACTTAAAAGAGGATGAGGATGCTTAGATGGGTCTACTCCCACTTCTACTACTCCAAAATCTCATTTTCCATTACAGTGACTATCTTGCTTCTTTTTTTTTAGCATGGAAGCCGATGGTAAAACTCTTGACAATAAATGGTGACTTCGATCAAAGGCATCATATTTGATGAAAAGGTATAAGCCTAAAATCCTTTCAAGCATTCAACGTAGTAAGATGACCAACTAGGGGATATCACCCCATTACAATTCAAAGGAGGAAAATAGAATCGATGGATACCTAAATGAATTATTTAATATCATTGGGTGAAATAAGATTACAGCAAGTGTTAAAGTGTGAAGCAAGAACCACCATCTAGTGGATGCCTTGATTGATTCTAAATTGTCAAGCAACCCTAAGTGGAGAATAAACCATGACATCAATCTCTAAAATATTGCATTTCCAATCCCTACAATCTAGTAATGAGAGAAGACTTACACCATTAGAGGGAACTAGCTTGGGAGTATCACAAGTCTCTATGATTCCCTAAAGAGATAAGATCAAGAATGCTAAGCGAATAATAGCTGCCATATGTCTAATATTTGGCGATCTTTTCTACATATGGGTGAAATATGAACTCTACAGTAGTATTAAAGAGTTTAAGTAGAGAACAATTATGTTATCTTTCCACCTATGGTAATGATTGTGACAAATTCGAATTTGGGTCCATTTTGAAGGAAGACTATGTCTACATATCACAAAGCTATATAGTAACCCATTAAGTAGATAGTAGTAAGATGGTATAAATTTAAGCAACGATATAATGACCCTAAGTAAAATGGTGCTAGAGCAAAGTATTCTCCTTTAGCAATACAAATCACTAGAGGGAAGAGCCTAAGAATAACTCCTTCTTTAGGTTCACTGGGAAAAACATTCATAGATAGCTAAAGAGCTATGAATATTGCAAGCTCATATTTGCACTAAGTGTTATGCCAAGTTACCATTGCATAAATATATTAGATGGTTAAATGTATGAATACAAGAAGATTAGTACTTACTCGCTTTTATAGCTAGGACCTCATATGAGGTACCCATTCTTTGTCATGCCATAAAAGTATTCAACCCATGTTGAAAAGGTAGATCTCTTTTATGAATTCTTACTTAACTCAATAGCACCTTACGATATATTTTATGCACTCTCATCCTATGGTGTGCTTAATGCTACTATGATGTTTGTTTTCCCAAAGTTATGAAGCATGCGGAGGAGAAAGACATCCTTTACAGTAAGTGTAAGTAGCTATGAAGGTATGGGTTTGAGTACTCCATGTGGATATGAGAGCTCACCAAGACCTCATCTCCTCTATTGCATGGAAATTGAATCATGAAGTCATATGTACAACATTAAGGATCCTAGCTTGCTTCAATACTAAGACATAATTTGTGTCTTCATGATTTATTTCACCCATAAGTTCCAATAAGGGATTGTGTGCTTTAGAGTAGTGACTTGAGTGAAAGACATAGGAAGCTCTTCCTTTTCATTCCTTAAGCGAAGTATCGATCCTGCATACAACAATGTTTTAAGCCTAAAATCAGCCTCTAAGATGATGAACTTATAAGAACCCATTGTAGAGTTGGGTACACATGGTCCTTGGGTCCTAACATTAATCTAGAAGGAGTCCCCTTCTTGTTGGTCCAGTTGTCATGAGAAGAAAAAATGGTACTTAGCCTCCATTGTAAGCTAGCACCTCTTTTTGTCAACTAGCTTCGGTAGCCTAAGCTAGAGTAGCCTTACCTATTATTTGTAAACAATGAAATAATTAAAGAAGCTCGAGTCAAAAACAAAATTTCAAGTGGAATGAAATCTAAGAACTTAGAAAATCTAGGGCTAACCATGGAACTGCTTGTATTGTAAGGAAGACGGTATAAATTGGCAATTTGCACAAAAAAAGTGAATAATTATTATTATTATTATTCGTTAAAGGAAAGTGAGAGCAAACATGGGCAAATCATATATTGGTCCGAATCTTCAATTTTATTGAAGTTTATAGCCAAACACCTAAATTAAAAAAAAAAAAAAAAGGAGTGAGTAAAAACAGAAGCTAAATGCTAATAGTTCTATTGCAACTTAACAAGCTCAATGGCTTAATCACAAAGCATTTTGAAGTGTTAAAAGCCACACATTAACTGGCAAATGGTAAGGAGGTCACATAAATCAAAATGCCATACTTATAACCTAGTAAAGCTTGACACATGCTCTAAACTAATGCAAATATCAAGCCATTAAAGCATTTAAACCCATGTTGCAAGCATGTCCACATGCATTAATTTGAAAAATCAAAGCCACTTGCAAGTCATCTAATGAACATGCCTAGGAATGCTACAACAATTTGGCTAAACAAAAAAAAATTCATGTGCCAGCCAAAGGAATTCTACTCGCTAATAGCCCTCAATGACCGAGAGAGAGAGAGAGAGAGAGAGAGAGAGAGAGAGAGAGAGAGAGAGAAGAAAGAGAAGGGTTGTAAATTCTAGCTTGCAAGTGCAGCATATACTATCCAGGCCTTAGAAATTGAACAACCCTTCACGTGATCTTGAGTTAGAGATTTACATACATCAGATTACAAAAGGAGGCTTGCATGCATAGAGCATTAGCAATTTGGAAAGAACAACATATAGACATCACCACCCAGATGGTGAAAGCAACATCAAATGAGAAAACGGTAGATGAAGAAAGTTTGGTGAGAAACACAGATAGAACAGTCTAATAATTTGAGTCAATTATAGGTGCAATTAATTAATCGATGTAATCTAGTGATAGAATTGTAAGTAAACATTAGTCCATTACACGCAGTTGAATTTATCATACAATTCAACTCAATAAGAACGAGAAAATTGATTTAAACAGTGTAGAGGGCTAAAAATTATTATATTAGTTATTGGGATGAGCCTATTATTTATTTAAGCTTGACTCCTTGGGCTAGGTGATAGAGTCTAAAGAATCTAGTCCGTATTATGATGATTTAGAGAGATTTGGCTTGGTAGGCTCAAAATAGGGATCGTTAGACCAGTTCGTTCATCTCCAACCTTTCTCAGGCAAGCTCATACACTTATAAGGAAAGCTACTGGCTTTGGGCCCATTAGCCAGCTCATTCTGGAAAACTATGAATTAGGTAAGCTCCATCTCATTCGTTGATCATCTAGATGATCCGATGGATACTACTATGCTCAAGAGCTTATAAATACCCAACATTTCCTCATCATTTGGAACTCCTACAGAGAGATTGGAAAAACGGTATTCCTCTATAGAAACTCTGCTCTTTAAGATCAAATAGCGTTTAGGTAAAAAAATGATTTCATTCACTCAAGCTACAAGGTGAACGCCTAAGGTCCCTTAAGGCTACCTTTTTTGTCACTTGTGTATTTTAGATACTGAGATTGCTTGTTTCTCCTCCCTGTCTTATTCTCACCTAATCATCCCTTCAGGTGATAGTCTCGCGTCATTTCTTTGAAGTCATGTATAGTACGCTACTCACATAACATGCACGTGACCACTCTAATTGAACCCCCACATCAACATTTTGGCGACTCTACTGGGGAAAGGTGATTGTAGAGACATGGCACCTCCTAAGAAGAGAACAACTGGTACGTCTGATACTACGTCTCAAGAGCTTGATACTAATGTTGAGCTTACTGAGCAGAATCCACTCCCATAACCTGAGAATACTAACCAGGACCATTCAGAGCCTAAGGTTCCTCTAGATCCCATATAGACGATGCGGACAATGCCGAAAGCTACCAAGGCTTTAAATTAGTTCGTGGCTATATTCCCAACCTATCCTTACTGGATGGCTGCCACCACTGTCGTATAACAAGGTATGGCTTTGCCAAACCCTATGGTAGCTATACAGCCAAATGTTACTACCTCAACTTAACTAATTAATCCTCCAACTATTGAGGAGGATCCCCATCAACGAGGAGGTGATGAAACTCCCCCACCAATACTTGCATGACAACTAACTCCTGTACCAAAGAATGTAAGAGTCCATTTAGGTAGCTCTTCATCTTCATGGGTGCTTGCTCCTTCATCCAATCTTACCATTCTAATCTTGGGAGGATCTACTTCTCATCTTAATTTGGCCCCTACTTCGTTACCTGCATCTACAACTTCTATTCCAAAGACTTCCTTTATAATAAAGGAAGACTTAGACATTTATATGAGAGAAATACAAGTTAGGTCATCTATGGGAGTACTAGAGTTAAAGCTCTCATATTACCAACGCATTGTAGTAAAGCCATATCCTAAGGACTATGTAAGTCCTAAATTCATGCTGTTCAATGGCAAAAAAGGAAGTACAAAGGAGCACCTTGTGAAATTTATTGAAACATTAGAGCCTTATAGGCTTGATGATGACTTAAAGCTTAGAGAATTCTATAAATCACTGATAGAGAAGGCTTACACCTAGTATGTCAACCTCACCTCGGGATTAGTTGATTCATGGGGGACTATATGCAAGCTCTTCTTAGAGAAACTTTTCTCCACTTAGGAGCGAGTCATAATTACAAATATGAGAAGAATACGACAAAACTAGGAGGAAGATCTAATGGATTATATAAAACGCTTTAGAGAATGCACTCTAGACATTCAAGATATTTGTGATGAAAGAGAACTAGTGAAGATCTGTATCCAAGGGATGTTCTTTAAATATGTTGTGCATCTGGAGAACCTTTCCCTGTATTCTTTTGCTGTACTTGTTGAGAATGTACGAAGGACAAAAAACACTATTATGAGGCAACGGAAAGCAAGTAGCAAGCTTAACAAATGAGTAGCATTCGTGTCCTTGACTACGATTAAGGACTTTAATGCCAGTAAGAGACTTCAGAAAGATCTAGAAAATCTTTCGTTTCCATGCCTAATGAGCAAGCTACATGCCATCTTCGATTGTTGGCTACAGGATGAACCTATCAAGTTGCCAAGAGTTGAGCGCCAACCTACAGAGAACGAAAGAAGAAATCCTAAATATTGTCGGTTTCATAGAAAGGTAAATCATCTTATTAAGGATTTCCAAAGCTTAAGAAAGATATTTCATGAAAGAATTCAAAATGGGGAGCTTGTCATCGAAGATAACGACATTCGTAACAACCTGCTTCTAAGTTACGATGCCCATGTGATAGCACATGAGTGCTTTGAAAGTGATTAATGATTCTTTAGGTATTGAAAAAAAAAAAAAGGTTTAAGCTATGGTATTGCTTTTGTAAATAAAGAACAAATTTCACTACTCAATAATAAAAATTTTATTATCTTGCTCATCTCTATATATCGTATCTTATTTGCTTAAGCTCAGGCAAAGTCTTCGCATCTTGGATCCCACACCTTAAGCCTAAGCAACACCTTGGCATCTCGGCTCCCACACCATAAGCCCAGGGAACGCCCTGGCATCTCAGCTCCTATGCCTAAAGCCTAGTCAATGCCCTGGCATCTCGGCTCCCACACCTCAAGCCCAGGTAGTGCCTTGGCATCTTGGCTCTTACGCCTAAAGCCCAGGCGATGCCCTAGCATCTCAGCTTCCATGCCTTAAGCCTAAGTAATACCTTAGCATCTTAGCTCCCACGCCTTAAGCTTAGGCAACACCTTAGTATCTTAGCTCCTACGCTTCAAGTTGAGGCAATGCTCTGGTATCTTCGCTTTTATGCTTTAAGCTTAGGCAACGCTCTAGCATCTCGGCTTGCATGCCTTAAGCCCAGATGAGGAGTTGGCATCTTGGCTCTCATTGTTAAAGCCTAGGCAATGCTTGTCATCTTGACTTCCATGCCTTACATCTAGGCGATGCCCTAGCATCTTAACCTCTATGCCTTAAGCCTAAGGAAATGCTTTGACATCTGGCACTTATGCAAGAGCTATTCAAGTAGTGATGTACTAATAGATCCTAGCCTACCATGCTTTTTTCTTACTCATATGGGAACCACAATTGAGTGAAAGTAGTGATGGTAGCAAAGATCTTAGTCTTCTTCAAGAAAAACCATATGCTATAGCTTTATGGTGATATGATCCACTTGTGCACCCATCCAAGTTATATACAAAGGAAAATAAGGGATGAGAGAAAGGTAACTCTTTCTTGATTCTAAAATCAAAACATTGACATAATGATGTTGATCTTACAGTCCCGCCAAGACTCGTTGTAGAACAAGCTTGCAGCATGTGAACCTTATTAGGGCTTGCCATGTATAAATCTTGTTGTACTTGAGGCTTACTAGGACTTACTTCATTCAATGACTGCTAAGCAAGATGCTCATTGTACTTGAAGCCTGCTAGGGCTTGCTGCACTTGAGGATTTCTTGCTTAGGGCTCCTTTATGTAAAGATTGATGTTCTTAAGGCGTGCTTACTTAAGACCTATTGTGCTTGAAGCTTACTAGGGCTTGCTACGCTTGAAGCTTACTTGTAGAAGGTAGCTCCTTACAGGAGGAACTAGCTAGCCTATGCTAATTCCTGAAGTAAATTTTTAAGGTTGACTAGGGGCGATTAATTATGACACTGTTCATACCTACAAAGATGGAAAAAGAGCATATGAAGGTACTTACTCTTCCTCACGACCTAAGCTTGGAACCTGAGGCCTGTCCTTCCTTCACTCTTCAAAGAAGTATGCGAGCCAAGAAGCAAAACATGGCTTCTTCTTTTTAGTGTGGGTACCTTGCAAAGCACCCATTAATGATGTTTGAAAACTGTACTCTTTATGAGAGGGTGTTGTGGTAGTAAGGTCCACTCATCCAAAGCTGTACAAATTCAACAGTACAACTATATCTTCTAATGTTGGAGTTATCTCCCCCTACGAAGTGATAAACTTGTGGCTTTGAATACTCCAATGCGAGATGATTGGCCACTATACTTCCATTCCACTTGTTTGCAGGAACTGCAACCGAGTAGAAGTGGTAATAATACGGAGGACTTTAGTCTTCTTCGATAAAGTCATATATTCTGGTTTCTCTACAATATATGCTACCTAATTATCCTATTCAGAAGGTGACTCCTTCAGGAATGAGAATTGAGTGTTGGAAAGAGGTAGCTCCTTCATCTTGTTTCTAAAGCGTAACACTAAATCTCCCCTGATGGTATCTCTAGAATCAACATGAGGCTTTCCCTTGATAAATTAGAGACCACCATTAGTGCGAGGTGTTATACAGACTTCTTAGCGCTTAGCTTTGTCCCAAAAAATATCTTTCGAGATAGTTTCGTCCAACCATTTATCCCGAGGATACGGGATAGGTGGTAAACATTTATCTTGATGTACAAGTAAGTCCTTCATCTTCACTACTTTTATGGTTTGACTTGAATTGGTCTTCATCTCTTTTCTTACGAGAACACAAAATTAATATATTCTCTAAGTCAAGAAATCAATACTAAACAAGTTTTTTTTTTTTACAATAAAGGAAGGCTCATTATTTAGCCTCATTGGAGCTATTTAAATATATATTAAAATAATAAAAATAAAAAATAAAATAAAATGTACATTTTTTATATATTAATTTTTTTATAGATATTTATATGTTACTTATCAATTTATATGATGTGTTAGTATTATTGATTTTTTTTCTTTCGTCATTTATAATTTTATGGAATATTTACTAATTTATTGAAACCAAGATACTTTGAAAGTTAAAAAAATATGCCCACATCCAGGTGAAAGTTTAAAAAAAAAAAAATTTATACTTTCCCATTTTTTCTTATTCTCTTAATGATTGCATGAAATCTAGTGACAATTAACTCTTATAGTGGAATCCTTGTGTTCTTAGTCATTTTACTATCTTTTAGCTGTATGCTTCTCGGGGATAAAGTTCTATTATTTCTTAAGTTAGTATTTATATTTGTGAATAGTGATCTATTCAATTTATTATTATACTGTAATATATGGCTTGATAGAAGAGAAAAGTGGATACCGATTAAAAAATATATATAAATAAATAAAATTAAAAAAAGGGCTGATCAAGAAATATTACACAGTAAATCCAATAAAATTTGTGCAACAAGTCAACTATCGGTGGTTTGTTAAAGCATCTTTATCCTAGTCAAATTCAATGTTTCAATATATATATTAAAAGGAAAATGGGGGACGATAGTTTGATAATACATAAGGGATGAAATATTCTACATGGAGATATTCGTTACAATAGTAAGAAGTATTCAACCATGTTCTAGAGTATGAATATAAAGGGAATCTAATTTAGCAAGGAAACATTTTATATATAGATATATATATATATATATCAATCCAGATAACATCTTTTAATTCATAGAATATACGGAAAGATAGCACCTTTCAATTGACGAAATTATAGAAAATATGTGTGGGTCATATGGTTTTGAAATTATCATAAGAATGAAGTTTGCTTTCTAAAAGAACTTGACGATTCTCATACAAATGGTATATCATGGCAAAAAATCTATCATTTAAAATATAATAATAATAATCATAAAACAAAGAAAGAAAATATCTTTTATGATGATTGATAACTGTCGAGATTGTCTTCACTAATGACGTACATACTACTTTCTTGTGGGAAAAATAATAAAAGCTATAAGTTATGGGTTAAAACAAGTAGTTAAAAAAAAAAGGGAAAAGTCAAAGAAAAATAAAAGAGAAGAAATATCGCACCTTGTTTTTTGTTGTTGGCTTCCTATTGTTGATTTTTTTTTTTTTTTGTTTCCACCAATCTATCAAAACGTAGTAATAGATAAGTTAGAACAAGTAATGTTTTACCTTGTTAATATCAAGATTCAATGAGTGGCTGTAAACATGTATAAATACATGTTGCCACCAATGTGATTGTATTGTGCGATGATAAGTTTTGGAGATTTAAGTGGGATTTCATAAATTTCAATGGTTTTGTTGATATTTGGTTTTAGAGATAAGATATTATAAGAATATTATTTGTTACTATGGAAAAGATTTAAAGGAGATTTCATGTATTATGCAAGGAAGTAGAAAATATTAGATGGTGTTTTCTTTTGCTGCACAATTTTCTTTTAATCTAAGCATGGATATATAGAAATAAGGATGTTTTACAAAAAATAAAAATAATAATAATAAATAAATAAATACCGTACCTACGTTGTCTCTATGTAGGGCAATTTCGCTCTGGAGCTCTACTCCACTTCACGACAGCACTACCTTATTTACCAGTATGAATGAGACATACATTATTTGGCAAATCAATCTCATGGGAGCAATAAGTCAATAGTACAATACTAGCATATCATACTCAACTTGCCAGCGATAAAAGAAAAAAAAAAGCGTTAATTCCATAGATATTGAAAGTAATCAAGCAAAGTAAAGTCAACATTCAGTGTGTTTACATAACAATTAAAGAAACAACTTCTAAAAATGCTCAAAACTTCCTTGAATGTATCTAAGGGACTTCTGATCCGAGGGCAAAATGTAGAGGGCTAAAAATTGTTATATTAGTTATTGGGATGAGTCCATTATTTATTTAGGCTTGACTCTGAGCTAGGTGATAGGGTCCAAGGAGTTCAATCCGTATTAGGATGATTTAAGGAGATTTGGCTTAGTGGGCTTAGAACAAGGATCATTGAACTGGTTCGTCCGTCTCCAACTTTTCTTAGATAAGCTCGTACACTTTTAAGGAAAGCTACTGGTTTTAGGCCCATTAGCTAACTCATTCTAGATAACTATGAATAAAGTAAGCTCCATCTTATTTGTTGATCATCTAGATGATTCAACAGATGCCATCATACCTAAAAGCCTATAAATACCCAGTATTTCTTCATCATTTGAAACTTTTAGAAAGAGATTAGAAAAATGGTATTTCACTGTGAGAACTCTGCTATCTAAGATCAAATAGCGTTCAGACAAAAAGTTAATCTCATTCGCGCAAGCTATAAAGTGAACGCCTGAGGTCTCTTAAGGCTGTCTTGCCTATCACTTGTGCATTTGAGATACTGAGATTGCCTATTCCTCATCCCTACCTTCTTCTCACCAAATTATCTCTTCAGGTGATAGTCTCCCGTAATTTCCTTAAAGTCACGTGTAGTATGCTACTCATATAGCACGTACACAACCACTCCAATCGAACCCCCACATCAACAACCAGTTACGTGAATGCAACCAGAAGTGAGCACATATGGACGAAGAGGATAGAATTGCATACTGGCAAAAGACAGATAAGAAAAAATTTACAAAATGAATAAAGAATACGAATCGAAGCACAATATCTATCGGGACTCAAACCAAAAAAATCGAAAGGCACAAAAAGAACAAATTTTTAATTTTTACTCGGAAGTTGCGGCACTGCATTTGCTTGTCAAGAACAATAATTACAGCCGCAACCATAGATTCTTGGCTAGTACCAGTTTGCTAATGTTGAGCTGAGAGGCTTAGTAGTAAATTTGTCACTGAAAGAAGGATGACAACATGCTGAGTTAAAAGAAAATTTCGAAAAGTTTAGACTGAAGAAGGAAAAAACCAAGCAACTAGATAAACGGAGAAAGGAATACATAAAAGGAAACTCGACCTGGGTGCTTGAACGGAAAAATTTGAAGGAGGCCACGGTTGTATGTTGATTCGTAGGGCAACAATGAGTATGGAACAAGTCTGAAGAGAGGAATTAAAAAAGAAATTAAGAAAGGAAAAGATATCTTTCTTTAACCAAAGGTTTTAGTAACTGTTATTACACATAATAAATTTCATATTTCTTGGCAAATACCCCTTTAATCGATTTGTGTGCACCAAAGTTAACACAAATAGAAGATGCCTGAAGGAATGTGATAAGAATAAAAGGAAAGGTCCAGAGAATTAAAAGGAAAGCTTCAGAGCTCCTCCATGATGACACTATCCTGTTTATTGTTATGTATGAAACATATATATTTAAGGCTCTAAATTTCTACAAGTGCTCCAATGAATTCATTTTCTTTTTCCCTTTTACAAACACTCATGGAGCAAGAAGAGTGCTAAGAAGAGCTGAATTATTAATTTTATGCAAAATGTGTGAATCATATCTTAGGAGGTTATGAATCATTGCAATGTGCAATGCAAAGCATATGGAGAAATGGATTTTGTGATAGCAGTTTACATGCTAATTTATTCTACTCCAACTTATTAACAATTAGGAGGAGTACTACTTCCATTGACATAGTCAAGCTGTAAAGTCAAACACATCAAGGTCAAAGAAACTGACTCAATGGAATGTCCAAAACCTCTGGGCATTGCCAAATGAGCTTTTAGTCGGTAGGTAAAATGTAGAGGGTTATTTTGATAATTGGGCTTTTAACCCAATTTAATGTCATGTATCGGTTTAATAAGCTAGTGACAAGACTTATGAAACCGAACCAAAACAAGGTTGTCTTAAGGAGATATGGCTTGGTAGGTATAGATCAAAGATCGATGGATCAGTTATTTCACTTTCTACCTTATTTGATTAATTCATGTGCAAAAATAAGGCTTGGAAGAAATATTTGTACAACCATAGTTTTCATTTAGCTTAAAAAGAAGTTATTTGAACTTAAATAAGAGCTATGAGCTTGTTTTATTATTAATGAGCTTATAGTCCATATGAAAAGGAGTAAATCTTAGTCATTAAATAATCTAAGGCCATTCTATGATTGCTAATAATCTCACATCTTGGCCATCCATATCAAAGTAATCCAATGGTTGAAAGTTGCTTAAAAAATTTATAAATAAGAGGCTTCTCCTCTCATTTGAGTATTGGCGAGGTAAATGTAAGAGCTTTGTTGAAATTACTTCACAAAAAATTAAATAAACTGCTTAGTAAGGAATGTATCAAGAACATCCAAAAGTGCAAGACTTAGTTTTCTATCATACTTACGCACACGAACGATCGTATCTATCTATTCCTCCTCTCACGTATCTCTCCATTACATTTATACACATATCATTGGATTAAATGATCTCCAAAATTAACCATCTCCCACACAAAGCATGTGATTGATAATCATCAATAGTAAACCCACCAACACCTAAGTATAGTAAATAGAAAAGGAAGCGCAAGGACAGGAGAAGACAACACAAAACATAATACATAATTAGAAACGTTCAAATCCAAATTAACTTTCCAAAAGCTACGTATGACATGCATGTTTCTAGAATTTGAACGAAATCCGGATGTAATTGACTTGTCTACATCACATCTTGTACGTCTACGGCAAAATTCTTCATAATATTATGATATTTTTTGGACTTTTCATCGAAGTTTTGGTCATGTTTTGCAACAACTATGTTATAGTTGAGCAATATGTTTGTTAATGGTAGCTTGAGTATGACTATAATTAAAAATATAACTAAATAGCTAGTTATAGAATATTCAACACGTTAAATTCGATGAAAACTTTATAGGATTAGGATTAAGTTTTTGGGACATGATTTAAAACTTTATAAAATTTAAGATTAGGTTTTAGAATTATAAAAAATCCACATGAAAAACCCAAATTAGTAAAAAATATATATTAATAACAATATTTACTTTTAACCTACATATCATACACATCTTATAGAAGCTCTATAATAATATATTTGTTTTTCAATTTTTAGCATTACCTAAGTTAGTAAACATGATGCTAATCTTGTTTAACCGCTTTTTACTCTACTTTTTCCTTCATTCCATTTAAACCTTATGAAAACCTATCTTTATAAGATCATTTGAATTGAATTCTATAAAAGTGTACCCCTATAAGGTTTTTGACCCATAAGTATAAGTTTTGGAAATATAAAAAAAAATCCTACAGACTTTTTATAGGTTTCTAAGAAATATAAGGTCCTAGAGATGGATTTGAATTTCATAAAATCCATTCCAAACTATTCCGGTTGCATCCCTAATTATACTACTTTATTCTCTTTGATGACTTTTGCTTCCAACTTGAAATATACGTCAACAATGATTTAATTAAGATTGTATGAAAAAGGTTGATGATTCTTTTTATTAATTCGGTGCCTATATCTTCTCGTACTTGAAAATTTACCACTTTTAACCTTTTGGGCCTATAAAACAATTTACTAATAATAAGAAATTTCTCTGAATTAATATTCGACTGAAACGGAAGAGAGGAAATTTTAACTGTATGGGAAATTTATATAGCTTACCTTATAAAGATCACAAAATTAATATGGAGAGATAAAATAGCTTTCCTCATAAGAACATTTTGTCCACAAATTAAAATTAATTATAAACAAAAAGATAGTGAAATTACTTTGCTCGAGCTCGTTATGTCTATTTTTGTCTTTTAGGGTCCATTTGGTGCATCTTTTTTTAATCTTTTTTTTATTTTTATCTTGCATTTACTTGAATTATGTGTTTAATAAGAGTAAGATACTAAAATGATGAAAATAAAAGTACATATTTACATCTCTTCTAAAATTAAATACCTATCAAAATTCAAATCCCTATGAAGTTTAAATCAACTATTATTTGCTTTATTTTTATTTTACAAAAATATCATTTTCTAATGTACAAAATATATATATTTTAAACCTTTTCTCATAAAGTAACGTGAATTTTCACTTCTCAATTCTCATATTCCAATCATCATAGTCGTTACAATTATAAAATAAAAACAAATAAGATAATAATAGGATAATTTTACAAATACTAGATTTCAAATAGATACAAATTAGAGATAAAATAAATATAGATAAAATACATATAAAATGGAAATATGGAAAAAAGTTGATCCAAATAAGACTTTAATATTAAATGGAAAATCTGAAACGGAACGCAGGCCATCGGAAAAGATGAAGAAAATATGAGTACAACTCATTTTTTTAATAATGAGAATATTATCAACAAATTATATAAATGCTCAAAACTATTTCCTCTCAGCTTTGAAATTTACTTTAACCATTTCAGGAATTTTGACGGTGCTCTGTCGTCCCTGCAAATGTAGTTGTATTTTTATGTCTTCTTATCCTTATTTCAGAAGCTACATTATTTAACATTTAAGATCAAAAGGTATCCTATCTGCCATTCCAACCTTAAGTTTTTTCCACTTGTGCATCATAAATTTAAAGAACTTTCTTTTAACTTACTAAGAGAGTAGTGACCACATGATCTTAAGTTATGATATTCTAAACCACACAAACCTAGGGTTTTTTTTTTTTTTTCTTCAACTACAAACCTAAGTTTAGAAGAGACTTCTTCCAAAAGGAATTAGGGGTGTAGCGAATAAAGATTAATTTATCATGTTCTGTCTTTATGCAGAAACAAAATTACAAGCCTATAGGTTGGTTGATTCCTATATATATTTTCTTAATTATTTTTTTTTGCCAAAATATATTTTCTTAATTTAAATGTTTCTAGAAAGGAAAATGTTGAGTAATGGTGAATAAACAGAATATTTTGGACGAACCTTAATGGTATGACCAGTTGTGTCTGCTATATAATCGTACTACCACATATGTGAATAACTTTTAGAAATCCTATACCTATGTTAAATCAAGTGAACTCGAAGATGCTTTTTGAGGGTCAATGCCACAATTATACCTCAACTTTATTATTTTCTCTAATTATATATTTAAAGTTTTGATTTATCTAATTATATATCAAATTAAAAATTTAGTTATCATTATTTATATTCTAGTTAACTTTAATTTATAACATTAGTCTAATCAGCATAATTAGTTAATATGATGGCCACTTATAACTTTAGAGAGATTTACATAACTCCCGACAAATACTTGCTAGCTACATCTTCTTTTTCTTTCCTCTTCCTTTAAGGTCATAGGTAGCTGTCCCATTGATTGATGATGTTAATTAGACTAATGATGCGAATTAAAATTAAATAAGGTATACACAGTGATAATAAATTTTAGTTGGGTGTTAATTAGATAAATCAAAATTTTAAATATATAATTATAAAAAGTGATAAAGTTGAAGCGTGAATCATAACTTTACTCTTATTTTTTGATGAGATAACCAAGGGTGGCCTTTGACAATATATGAAACAAAAGCTAAATAGTATTATTTGCAATATATGAGTGTGTCTATATTTATGTATATGTGAACTAAATTTTCAAATATTATAAGTTATTATTCTTTTAAAAATTGATAATATAAAAAATATTTATTAATAACTTTATAGGTGGGAAAGTGGTTTGTCGAAAGTTTAGGGATGATATCCGTACTAAGTCAAAGTTTAAAATCAAAGCCCGGGAGGGGGAAGGTTTGTGTTTTAGCCATCTCTCTTTTTATATATATTGAGTTTTTCATTCAAAGATAAACTATTCTAATTTATTATTTTTATATTACAATAAAAAATTAATATTTTTATGAAAGAGAAAAACTGGGCTCAAATTAGAAATTCATAAATCATATATGTACGTATGTATGTAATTGTAGATGATAACAAGGTGACACGGGATGATACATAGTTGTGATGGGAATTAGTGGTTTTATCGTAGGTATGTTTCTTTTCCATACTCCTCGGTCAACGATATGTATCGTAAGCTCAAACTTAAACTTTAGCCATCACGTATCGCCGTCGTTTGTTAGGTATGAAAGAAAGAAATCTAAAAGAGAATGTGCAAAGGTTACAATAGTTTATTGTCAACTGATCCGATCCCACATTACCTCAATTTCCTCGAAAGAGAGTAAATGACTCTAGAATTTATTTTGATCACACAGTTATTGGGTTTAGCATGCACCAGTGCTCTACTTTGTTTATTTTGTCGAATCGGCCTTGTCTTGAGACAATTTGTTGACATACCTTATTCATTCTTTAAATATATTGTGTTGGGACACTAACTTGGAGTAAAAAAACAAAAATTGTATTAAATTTAATAATTTTGGTCAAATTTTGAATGGCGCCAGTAATCAACAGAAAATCGAATGCCAACTAAGTACAGCATTTGAGTTAAAAGATTTGGGTATAGCAAAAAACGCTTTGATTTTGGAAAATTATTAAAAAAAAAAAAAAAAAAAAGACCCGACAGATTATGGTTACCTTAGTAGAGATAAATTGAGAAAGTGCTTGAGCGCTTTGGTGGGCTTCATGCTAAGCTACTTTCTATACCATTGGCCGCAAATTTCAGATTGTCTATGGATTTGTCACTATAGGTTGAGGGTAAGAGCAAGTATATGTCCAAAATCCCCTATTCTAGTGCAGTATACGATATTATTGCACTCATCCAGATATTACACATTCTTGGAGTATAGTTGGCTGTTATCTGGCTAATCCTCTAGTAAACGATATCAGGATGTCGTTAAGCCTATACTGCGGTATTTAAGGTGGTTATCCAACACCTATTTAAAGTTTGCCAAAGATTTTATTTTGATTTACAGGGAATTGGTAAGGTGATCTCGAATAAGTTTCATATCCAATTTGGGAGGTTATGCAATTAGTTAGAAAGCCTCATTACAGTCTACTGTTGTTTATTACAAAGAGTTTATGGCAATTGTAGGCATTTAAAGAGGCCATTTGATTAAAGCGTTTGATTTTTGAATTTGCTGCTAGGAGAGCTTTACAATTGTGCGCTTTAAGAGACGATTGGGATGAAACACAAAGAAGTTTTATTATTAATTTGTGCATGATGCGATTAATGAGGAATATCAAAAGATTCAGCACCATGAGAATGAGGCATTATGTTGACGAAGAGCTTGGCTAGTGAGATGCCTGGGACTTAAGTTATAGTGGTTCAGAGATCAGACTAAGCCCATGTTGGGCCTTGCCAAAAGATTGTATTTTTCGAACTTTTATGGCTTATAATCATCTATGCCCATTCATTCATTTCTCATTTATTCCTTATTATAGTATTTACTTTATTTTTTTTTCTCTAAATTGCAATTTCATAAGCATTATTATAGATTCCTTAGTTTAATTAAGAAATCATAATTTCTTACAAAATTTTACATTTTCCCCAAAAATGTACTCACTTGATTTTATGTCCACCACCACCAATTATGGTCGTTAAAATTGTAAGTAAAAAATATAATTTTACGAGTTTAAAATTTTATAATATTTTTTAAAATTAAAATGGATATAAAATTATTTATATGCACACTTTTTATAAAATTATGAACTTTTATATACGATTTTACAAGTATATCATTTTATTGATTTTATACAATTTTATATGATTTTACCGATTTTATACATTAAAATGAATAATGAAATCACAATTTTAATAATAATGCCACCAACCATTATTATCATTGCTATCATAACCACTGTCCTTACTACTATCCACAACTACTATCACCATTGTCATTGTTATTATCGTCACCATCACCAACCACTGTCACCATTGTTGTCACCACCATCGCTGTTGCCACCGTCATCGTTATCGCTATCACCATTTATTACTTTAAGGTTAGGTAAGAAAGAAAATGGATGAAAGATAATTTGGTCAATAAACTTTTATTACGTGTTTATTTTTAAATTATTTATAAATCCTACTAAGTAAAGTAATAAGTATTACATTCTTATTATATTACTTAAAAATTCTGATTTCATAATTTTATTTCTCTCTCGTTCTATTCAGTGAAGTAAATGGATTATTAGTTTAGGGAGTCTTTTGCAATTTGGTTAAGAATTCAGTTTTATGTTGAGCACTTTGGGAATTCAAGCTAATATGGAATTGCTGGATTATAGTTTTAATTCTTTGTGTATTTTGATCAAAGATGCTTTTGGAGATGTTAAAACCCTTTCGTGAGTTGCTTTTTTGGATTTTCCTTTTTATCCCCCTTATTTTCATGCCCTCTTTTTGTAATTCATGTATTTTTCATCACTTGCCATTATTATTATAATAACAAATTTTCTAGGGTCCCTTAAGAGATAGATAAATCTAAAGGTTAATTTTACTTTTAGAGAGAGCTTGCACGTTCTATCCCGATCTTATACTTTGGGCTTTTCATGCTAATTTAGCTCCTTTTGCACGTGAATTTTTTTGCCCTTTATTGAGATTTTTCTCACATAAATTATAATGCATTTTCTCTTTCTATTTCTCAATTAACTGGTTCTTTTTTTATAGCTATTTTTCATATTATTATTTTGATAGTATATCACGGTTCCCCACAATAGTTATGAATATTTCCGAAATGATATAAATTTATGCAAGAGGCATAACTCTTTAAAAAATTATATATTTTTTCAAATAATGACCAACTATATATATAAATTTCTAATGTCAATTATATCTTACACTAATATTATTTTAATAAATAACCATTATACGTATAACATTTAATGGAATTGTTTATATAATTAAAATAATTTATGTCATTATTCGCCATCGTGCGGGCAATTATTAGATTCTTAAATAGTGTTTTGTTCAACACCATTTAGTTTGAATATTCTACGTTATCATTCACTTCGAGCTTGAACAATATGTCTGCTAATACAAGGTCAAGTGGGGTCATGATTTTGAAACTTGAAAATATATATTAACAACGATTTGATTGAAAGGTCAGAGGAATTCAAAAGGGTTATGTGGAAAAAGTTGATTTTTCTTTCAGTTAATTTGATTTCTCTCTTCTCGTACTTGAATTTTTTAAAAGACGCAGACAAATTTTCACTGTTTATTTGGAAGAAAGGCATATATGTTCATCCTATTTTGAAGACCCAGGCCGCACATTTGATTTGCTGAATCAATTATTATCTTCAACCACTTTTGATTTTTGGGGCTAGAAAGCAAAATATTATTAAGAAGAAATTTCTCTGGCTTCATATTCTACTAAGAACTGAAGAGAGGAGCACTTAATTAGTTTTGAAGATCCTCCAGCATACCTAGAAAGGTTACAATTTTGATTTATATAATTAACGAGAAGAGGAAAAATGGCCTACCTCATAAGAACACGATTCTCTTGAAAATTAAAAATAAATAAAAACAATAGAATAAATAATCCATCTAAAAAATACAATCTGCTGCTCCTCTTACATGAGCTCATTGCTACTATTTAGGAATCCTGACCTTCAGTTTTTCCAATTCTACATTTTTAGGGAAAATTTTATGGTTTCAATCTATCCATTTTTATGGAATCGCTCTTATTTATTACATCAAGACTCACTTTTTTTTAAAAAAAAAAAAAAAATATGTTTTTGAAATTAGGAATTTTTGCAGTTGTAGGAGCATTTTCATCATACGAAGGGTTTTCAAAATTTGATCATGGAAAGGCTCACTTCCTCGTAATGAGATAATTTTTATTGCACTAAGTTTTTGTTTTCACTATGAGGATGGTTTTCATCGTGACAAGATTCACTCCCCCGTAACTAGACATATAACGAGGATTCGTGTTCAACGATATATAACCCATTTGTAACGCACAGGTCATCATCGGTATAAATCCTCTTCACTGCTCATTCTTATTCATTGGGTTGTGCACACAGAATGATACTATTGAGATTGGACAAGACCGGTTCCATACTTTTGGTTGAGTGGAGGAACTGCGGGAGCCCCCCTAAGCAAAGCTATAAACATTAGTGATTTTTTTTAAAAAAGCTAAAATTTCACCCTCTCAAGGTATTTTTCAAAAAATTTTTTAAATTAGATAGATTATCACGTGATCTATCCCTTTATGTCCGCCATAAGAGAAGGTGATCTTTCTCATATGCTTTTCCAGTATAATCTATAAATCAGCGCTGCTAACTAGATATATGAAAAAGAGAAAATGTTAATGGGTATCCTAATAGTTATTTTTCAGATGTTAAATAAAAATAAATAAATAAATAGAAATCTTCCACCTTTTCTTGTGTATATTTTCAGATTGTCAACGAAAGTCGATAGAATCTGACTATATCTTAAAAGTTGTAAAAGGAGGTCGTCAAGCTAAAGGTACGAAGAGAAAAAAGAAAGAAACTTGGGATAATAGTAACTAAGGGTGGCTTTTAATACAGAAGGTTAATCGATGACATCGGATGCAAAATTAAAATTAAAAAGAAACGAGTTTTTCTTTCAAGGATAGAATTAAATGGTTCGGCATTTTCGTATGTTTCGTAGTCAAGGATTTGTACTGGTTAGCTCAAACTTGAACTTCAGCCGTCACGTATTGCCGTCCTTGTTAGGCATGCAAGGCTGACAGAAATTTAAAGGGAAAAGTGGAAAAGTTACAACTAGCTTATTTGTCGACCCATCCCATCCCATCCCACAATACTTTCGTTTCCTCGAAAGAGAGTACGGGTTCAGAACATGCACCAATGAGCTGTTTTGTTTCTTTTGTCACATCGGGAATATATTAGAACGATTTATTGAATGTAACAACGCAATATTTGAACGAACACTATTCAAGGGAAAAGGGAAAAAAAAAATAAAAAAATAAAAATTATAAAAATATAAAAAATTGTCCCAAAAATACCGTAATTGAAATTGTCTCTTTAAAACGTAATTTCAGTACAAATTTTACATACCCAATATCTAATTTTGGTGCAAACTATTTCGAATACATTGTATATTTTTGTCTACCTTCTAACTTTAAATTTAGTAAAGCCTATATGCGATTGCAGTTAAAAATTACATTATCTTAAATTTAATAGAGCCCATGCAAGATTTTAGTTGAAAATGTATTTGAAACGTGATATTTAATAGATAATTATTTTTTTTAGTCAATCGGTGAAATTATATTCTGTTATTTATTTATAAGATGTTCTGTTATATCTAAGTTTAGTACTATATAGATATGCATTTTGAATCGATATCAAAAACTGTAAATAACTTTAAATTATGAAAAAATGAAACCATTGAACAAAATGTAAATAATTTATTGAAATAGCTAATTAGTGTTTCAAAAAAAACCAATAAACTACTAATCTCTCTTGCGTCAGCCCTAGAAGTTAAGCACAACTAGCGGTACAGCTTTGCTAAGCAAGCTACTCCCCTTGTGTATCACCTGGTCATGGCGAGGTCCAATAAGAGAGGGAGGAACATCAAATGTATAACATTATTAGACTTGTTTGAGAATAGCATACCTTGATCAATTGCATGATATATGTCTTCGTGAACTCAGCACTGTCTCCTTGTTCGCATCAAAAAGCAAATCGGTGAAGTTCTTTCAACCATGACAACTTCAATTTGGTACCCTTTAAGGTACTCTCTGGTGGGCGAATTCTTAATACGTGGTGACATATCTTAGCCTACCTAGTAGAAGTCGTTACTTTAGTTACTACATTGCCATTGGCTGGCGAACTTATGAGCAAAGATGTATCTTGTAGTGTCATCATCATCTTGCCAGTGTAGAAGTGAAACGTATATGTCTCCTTCACCCATCACTCAGCCAGGGCAGTAATCAAGTGTCAATCCAACTGTATGAAGAGAATTTGGTGTACACCAATGAAGCTTGACTGCTCCAGATATAGGACTATATGTGGGTCAATCGAGATCTCTTGGCCATCTTGATGCTTAATATCGCCTCATGTTTACGGTATTTAAGCTAGTAGTTTTCTTGTAACCAAGGAAGAAGAAATATTGTTACAATCAGTATAGGAAATGAAACAAATTGCAAATATGTTTTCCATTACTTTTCCTTACCTGACCACCCCACACTAGCTTAGATCTATAGGATGGTTGCAAGTGAAGTAGTGACCTATCAACCGGTCTTAGATCCATTCGCTCCTACGAGTACAAAAAAGGAAAAAAAATTGTAAGCTTGCTAGAAAACTCATATGATAAAAACAAAAAGTTAGAAAAAATAACTACTTCTTAAATACATTACCATATATATAATTAATCAATATTATCATGGGTTTTTTCGCATTTGATAAGTGAACTAACGGTAGATCCACTCGATGTTGGTTGTCTTCCTCACTGTGAACATCTTCTCTTATTATATCCATCCCCATTGCATAGTCTATAGGTGTAAGTTAATGGTGCCTCCCGGATGTCTATCTCATTTTGGAATTGTTTCTCTTGTGGCCTGCTTAGATTCTTACCCCTGTCTAATGTTGTAACGGGATGTCATATAAGAATGTTAAGATATGACTAACTAGAATTATCGACACAGGGCATGAAGGAACGTGCGTATACACATAGTTGATTTTTCATCATGTACCAATACTTAATGTATGTAGCATAGTCCATACTCATTTTTCCCATAACAGCTATAGCGTGTGAGTACGGAATTTTATATGTTTATCACTTGTTGCAAGTACATTGTGTAGTCTTAAGGGCGATTGTGTGGCTATTCTTCCCTTTTTGCCCATGCACCGTTGGTTTCGGTGCTATTATGAATTGGAATATTTGCTAATTGTAGTAAAAAATCACGACTTGGTGATCATTGACTACTTTGTGCCACTTATCAAACTTTCTCTTCTCGAATTTGGTTAACACTTTACCAACGTCCATTTGCTCCACTAACTCGATCTTACATTTATTGAAGTAGTCATTGCAGTTGTAGAAAGTTTTCTTAAGTAGTGTCATGACGACCAAGATGCTTGTATCATGCAAAGCATTGTTATAACTTTTTGTAATGTTGGTCGTCCCATGACTAAATTGAGCTCCATCGTCATACGCTAGCATCTACATTTTAAGATGCAAGCCTCTAAAGTAAGCTCTAGTATGGGGGCTCATAGTTTTAGCCTCATCATAGTTAGCATGAAACTTTCGAGGTAACAACTACTAAGCAGCCTTCTTTTATCATCTCTTTGCAGTCTTTATTCTTAGCTCGAGTGTTGAAGTTACTAACGATGTGTCGAATACACCACCGCTAAGCCCAACCCCTTAGCCATATTGCATTCTCGCCCTATATTGCAGACTGGATATCAGCATGACGATTCGAAATCAAACATATATCGGTACGATCTCTTATAATGTGCATGAGCACATACGTTATGAACCAACTCCATAGTAGATGTGGGAACACCGCATACGATTCTTCCCACTTACCGTAAACTTATTTAATTGCTTTACGCTTTACTTCCATAATTCTCTTGATGTAGACAGTATAACTGTATTGCTTGTAAATAGTCACTTGCAAGTGTCTTACCGTAATGCTTAATGTCTCTTGAACATCCTTAAATGGAAAGTAAGATAGCATGTTTGAGTCTAATTTCGAGTAGTCCTAGCTAATTGTGGGATTGAGGTACGTATGTGGACCTATGAACCTGGTTATGACAAAACATCCTACATGTTGCTTCTTACAAGCATGAAGTCTCCATTTACAGCCCTTTTCCCAATCAACGCATCTAATAGACCATAACGTTGGTTCAAACTCCTTTACGATGAAGTCGTGATGGTTCATAACATAATACAGTCTCACAACTGTTTGTAGATGTTTTTTGCTCTCAAATTGCATGCCTACCTTTAATTCGTCGCTAAAGCTCCATTTACTACTACTTATACTATCATCAGCCACCAGTCCATCCCCTATACTTAACATGTAGAAAGGTACAGGTTCCGATATCTCGATTATAAGCCCCAAAGTTAAGCCAATTGACCATAGGATTGAACTTAGAACATAAGGTTTTGGACGATCAGTTAAGGAATTCGATCAAACCTCAAACTATAAACTATTGAGAGAAATATTAGTAAAAATGACCCCGTAAACTTGAATTTAAGAAAATAAGAAATAAAATAGGAGACTATAAAATTTTCAAATTTTAAGCATAATAATTGCTAATTACTGAAAAGGCAAAAAGTGTAATATAATAACTAATAAATTATTGGAGATAGATTATATGTATACTAAAAATAATAGAATGACCTAAATAATATTTAAGAATATTTATTTGTACTATATATGAATTTACATGTAAGTATAAATATGCGTAATTACTTAAAATACGCGAAATGTGCTAAAATAATACTAAATGCTTAAAGAAAATTCATAATTAATTAAGGAAAAATCAAGAAAAATTTGGAAAAATCATGAATCATCTAGAATTAGGTCGTGGAAGCTGGGAAAAATAAGAAAAAATTCGGCCAATTAAATTAAGACAACACAAAAGCCAAAAAATAAGGGATAAGGCAATTGTCTTGTCCCATTTAATGCACAATAAATCCCCTAAAGCCCTATAAATAGCAGGAAAAATTCAGAAGCTCATTTGCACAGTTACATATCAGAGAAAATTTAGGAGAGGCAAAAATTGAGAGAAAAATTTGAGTTAGAAAAAAAATAAGAAAAACTATGCAGTTAGGACTTTTAAATGGAACCCCCACCAGATGAGCAGCTGGAAGTAGACGGCCACCACCACCATACGGTGGTGGCAGCGCCCAGGCCGGCCGACAAGGCCACGGTGGCCCGCGGTAGCCGGAACCACCCAAATCGGTGAGTCCGATTTCCAGCCCTATTTTTGTGTAATTTTGTAAAAATAGTAAATATTATTAGAAAATTATGAATTTGTTATTCTAAGATATTTTTGTATGTAGTTTGTAGGAAAAATATTATTTTGATGAAAACATACCCCGTAATATATGGTCCTTAAGAAATCGTGCAAAACCGAGCACATTTCGGTTTAGAAATAAATGACCTTAGGAGTGTAGTTTCGAGCCCAAAATTTTTATGTAGATTATTTAGATGATATAGAACAGTGCTATGAAGCCCGTTTTCAAAAATTAATTTTCGAAATTTTTAGATAATTTTTAGGTCTTAAAATGAGGCATAAAATTGGTAATTTAAGGTTAATTAATTAATTAAATTATTAATTACTGACTTAGTGAATAAGTAGATGTTTTAGGATGTGGAAATCTGATGGAGTATGATACTTGTAGCATTTAGGGTGTTAGATGTAATTATTAGGTTAATTATGTAGTAAATGAGTAATAGGAAAAATAGTTAATTTTGTAAATTTGGGAAATTTGGAGTAAAGTCTTATTTAGGATGGATTTAGACATTTTGAAATAATAATTGATGTTTAGAGATGGTAATTAGGGTGATAGAAATATTAGAAGTGCATTATGTGTATAAAAGGTAACAATATATAATATGTAATTTCTAGAAATATAATAAATAGAAAATATTATAATAAAAATTGATATTTTGAGAATAATAAAAATGTACAATAAATCTAATAGGAAACTTGAATTTATGGAATTATATGAAAAATATAAAAATTTATTACATTAGGAGTGAATTCGGTACACTAATACGGATTTAAGTGTACCGAGTGAAATAAACGTTGACTAAGGGTAATAATGGTATTTAGGACATCGGGAAGTAATGTGATTAATTTCACATTATGAATTGAAACAAATTTCTAGGGTTGGAATATAAAACACTACTTAGAAATGGAACTATAACCTAATTTAGAAATCAATGCGGAAACCGAACCCGAACCTAACCCCAACCCTAGAATAATTATAAAAGACCTAAGACCTAGATAATTAAGCATATTAAACCCTAAACAGAACCTAACAATAAGCGTTATAGGATAAAATGAACCTATCATAGTTATATGAAAAGTTGAAACCACGTTTGTGTTATAAGGATGATCGGCGATGGCCTGAGCAAATCGGGCCTCGAGTGAGTGAGCGAGGAGTCGAGGTAAGTTGGGATTAATACGATGCTGTATCATGGAGGCTTAAGATTATGCTTGGTTGTGCTTATTAGATAGTTGAATGTGTGCATGTGCTTGATTATAGGTGATGCTATGATTCTGTTTGTTGCTTTGGCATATGTTGTATGAATTGTATGAAAGGATTGATCACCCTAAACTGGACTTAATCAAATATCCGACTAGTAATCATAATCAGACATGCATGACAACCCATTAGGGGAACTTAGGACTCTCCGGCCAAATACTGACCCCTTTAGAAGGGATAATGCAAGATTGCAAAATGGTCCCTTCTTCATCCTCAGTCGAACTAAGTGACAGGAGAGGAGGTTGTGGCGAGGGTGAAGACAGTGGTTCGAAGGTAGTCGCGGGAGGAGTAAGGTCTCCATTACACAAGCTTGGGTTTGGTCGTGAGCTGTTGCATTAACGGTAACTCCTCAACCCGGATTAGAGTGGGCACAATTTCTTAAATCTCACGACGGGCCGAACAACGTCGTGCGATGGCATTTGCTTGCACATGCATTGCACCTAATAAGTGATTGAAAACCTTGTTGTGTGTATGGTATAGTTTTAAGTCCTCCGTCCTAACTTACTGAGCTGTGGTCGCTCACACCCCTATAGACGTCGTGCAGGCGCTGCCTAAGAAGCGGCAACCAATTACTCTGAAGCTAGCAACTGCTGGATCTTGGGGAGTGAGGAAAAACATTGAAGAATAAACACATATTTTAAGGTCTAAGTTTTTATTTTAGAATTATTTTTCATTTGTGAATAATGTAATAACTAGAAAATATATTATGGAAAATTATTGTAAACTTTAATTATAATAACTGAATTATACTATATATATATATATTTCCTCACTTTCTTAGGTAAATAATTTATTTAAATTACAAACTGTTTACTTCAAAGCGGGTTAGTCGTGGATGCCTTGTGTAGATCAGGTCTAAGATAGCGGTTGTAAGGCCAACTTCTATCTTAGGATGGTTTACACGGCGGGGCTGTTACGACTCTGCAGCTTTGGGGCGTGACATCGATTGTATCCACAAATGTTGATAACCCATGCCTCTAATTGTTTCATCCACATGAATCTTGTGCTTCTTCCACTTCCTGCAACTAACATTTACTCGAGCCAATGTCTGCATTTCAATTTGTCTCATCAGAATCTTTATGAATGTTGACGATTGCCAGTTCATTCTCCACATCAGTATCTCTATTTGACTTATTGGTGATCAAGACATTAAGTTCATTAGACATGCGAGTGGTGCTCAGTACGTTCTTCAGTGGGATCGTTCGGGATTCAAACACCTCGATTTCAACTTGCAGTCCAATATCATTGTTATGCTGTTCGACATCGTCCTTAATTACGATAGGGGCTATCGGTAATGGGTTCACTTCATGAATTTCAATATATAATTCCATAGAACTGCTAACTTCACCATGCCCTACTGAAGAAGCCATCAATTGTTGTACATTATAATCATTGCTGGGGATGGCACAAAACATATCCTTGGTCCTGCCTACGAGGGGGTATCTATGAATCAACTCTATCTGATGTGTTGTCATGTCAACCTGAAGTTGATTACATATCATTCCAACTACTTGGTTATACGTAGCCTCAAATGGAACTCCGACGACTGTTCTTGGGTGTCTGTTATACCGTACCCCATCCTCTTTTTCTACAATATTTCCACCAACATAACAAAGCAACCTTATATTATCTATTGTACACCTGTTTACCACATTAGCTACATAAACTTCAACGTGTGTGTGTACAACTACTACCTTATGCTAGTAGACACTAATTTCTTTTCACAGCTAATATTATGAAAGCTAATGAGTTATTACATAAAATATTAGTAAATAATAATATTTATATTATTTGTTCTACCCTTAATTTCTTTTTCATAACTAATATTATGAAAGCTAATAAGTATAGTTTACAACTAATTTATTAGTAACATCACTATATATGCATTATAATTTACAATAATTAATATATTTTTTTTAAAAATAACATATCAAATATTTAATACGAATTAAAACAACTATAAATTTACCGGTATACAACAATATACTATTATGTATTAAGCAATAACACTATTTCTTTGAAAAACATATATTTAAAATGAATCAAAACAAGTAAAAATCATACCTTTTCGTAGTATAGTTTAAAATAACATATCACATACAAACATACACACTTATCCCATAATTTATCAGTATTCAACAATGTACTATTATGCATCAAGTCATAACACTATTTCTTCATAAAACATATACTTAAAATGAATCAAAATGAGTAAAAATCATACATTTTCCTGTTTTGATGTCTAGAGAGAGAAAGTGATGATAGCGTATTGATTGTCTCTTCATTTCTAAAAAACTTCCCACAATATTGACCTACACTACATAACTATTCTAATTCTATGATTGATTTGTAAAAACACAAATTTAAATTGCTAATTTGGTGAAGGGTTTTCTTGGATGGTTGAAGAGAAAGAGAGAGTATTGGAGAAATTAGGCATGCAAAATGGGGAAGAAGAAGGGCGAGGGACTTATATGCCTGTGGAAATCGCCTCTTGAAGAGGCGATTTTCAAATGTTGTATTTTTTGGATAATTTTCCTAAATTCTGCATTTTCGTAAATTTTTTTTTTCCTTTTCCCCACTATTGAAGCAAGGAAAAAAAAGTGAGAAAAATTTACTTGCTTTTTTAAAAATTAGGTTAAGGGTTTAATATGCATAAGTGTCTTTTTGCTTTTTCTTTACTTGAACGATATTCTCCTTGCGCTTTTTTTTTTTTGAAAAAATAATCCTTAATAATTAATAATATTGAATTTTATTCATTAAAAATCTTAGTTAATTGAATAAAATTTCTTGAGTTGCTATTAATTATTATTATTATTTAATCATAACATAAATAATAATTATATTGTCAATGCTAGAAAAGTTTTGATTTTACTTTTAACAAAATGGTCTTAAAAAGTCATCATAAAAAAAATTTGTAAAATAATTATATTTTTATCGTATAACCATTTCTTTCTATTTATAATTCTATTTTAATACTTTCTATCATCTATTTTTACCGATATTAAAACTTACTCAAATTTTCTAAATTAATTTTTATTTTTTTATAAATTTATATTTAATTTTCAATAAATATAGATGTCATAATGGAAAGGGGGAAAAAATTATTATTTCAACCTTTTGCAAGGTATACTAACATCCTTAACCATTTCTAAATTGAGTATTAATTGCTCACATCAATAAAATCCTTTAACTATAATAAAATACATATATTTTCTTTTAGGTAATCTTAATATTGAATCAAACAATGTGTATTTATCCCTCAGTTATATACTTCGATCCTTGATATTGATAAACATTTTTAAATGTACATTTTGCAGTTTGACTTGTTTAATCGTTTTACTTCTTTTTATAGCAATATACATTAACTAATCTCTCAAAAAGCTAAATTTTAACTTATTATGAGAAAGGTTTTATCATAAGTGATATGCCATGTAAGTAAAAGTAGTTAAGAAGTTAGAGAAGAGGATAATGAAATTATTTTTTTCCCCTTATAATCCTAGTTAAGGAAAGGTAAATGCTTGGACTCTACTTAACTCTATGGATGCTAGTAATTATTTTGTAAAGTTGTTACATATGAAGTTACAGTTATAAATGTGATACAAGTATATAGATCATGGTACAAATATGTAGATTCTACTAATATATACATGTTACTTGAATATATAAGTTTATACCACATTTACAATATGTTTGTATGAAGTTGTCCATATGCAATGTTACTTTACCCAATAAAATCACCTATGATGCTAATCAATTTAGCTTTTCTCAATAAAATAAATTAAGAGGATTCAAATCCAATCAGTTGAGTTTTTAGTTTAGCAAATGCCTATTGATTTGTATACTTTAAGTAACCACACAAATCATAACTTTACTTTTTTAACAAAAGGACAAACCATGTTCTTCACGCTTTTTAAAGTTCTTATAATTAACAAAACTATTTGTTTCTTTCTTTTTCAATTTTTGTCTACAAGATTGATGTGATATGGTGACAAAGATTAAGATAATGATGAAAATCTTGGTTGTTTTTGGAATAGTAGTTAGTAGTTGTAGAGGGATAAATTTGAATTGGGCTTCATGATTAATTATTAAATAGATATTGACTTTTTAAGATAAGGTGATAGGGCTTAGAGAGTCAAGCTAATAAGAATTCAAGATTATCAAGGGAGTTTTGATACAGTATGTTTGGAATAAGGCTGGTTAGATTGATTTGCCCAATTTAACCTTTCTTAATTTGGCTCATACTAAGAAAATAAGACCATAATTAGGCTTAAGCCCATTAATGGGAATCTATTTGAGGTCTATAAGAGAAGGGACTAATTCTAACAATTGATCACCATCATGATCTGACAGATGGAATTAACAACTTATCTTCTATAATACCCCTTTCCCTTCCTTAATTAGACAAGAAGAAAATCTTAACTAATATTGTTACTCTACTAGGATCCTAACTTAAACTAATTAAACACTTAACCTCCTTAATAACATATACTCCGTTCATCATAAATAGTGGAGTTTGATGTTATTTAACTTCCTTACCTACCATACCTTATAATAGAGTTTTATTAAGATTTCCTACTCCTTTTCCCTACCTTATCTTACCTTACTTGATCATCTCATATGTGTAATTTAAGTTATTTTCCTAATTATGTATAGCATGACTTGTCA
Source organism: Lumnitzera littorea (assembly GCA_024138015.1). Taxonomy (NCBI): domain Eukaryota; kingdom Viridiplantae; phylum Streptophyta; class Magnoliopsida; order Myrtales; family Combretaceae; genus Lumnitzera; species Lumnitzera littorea. Next base: position 24,790,577 of record JAMXBB010000008.1, read on the forward strand.
TACGACATGCATGTGACCCTTTCATTCGTATTGTCACACCTACATTTTTGGTAACTCCATTGAGAAAGGAAAGACTTGATAACTACACAATGGTACCTCAAAGGAGAAAACCAACTGATCTTATTGAAAAAATAACCAAGAATAGGATGACACTATTATGACAAATGAACAAACCTACCTCTAGCTAGAGGTACAGACTAATGTGGTAGAATGGAAAAAGTTGTCACTAATAATATGTACCTGGTGTGAACTCCAAGAGACAAACCGAATATTGAATGAACTCATGGTGATGTTTGCTAGTATATGCTTGCTTTGGCTACTTTTATTGCTATACAATAGGGTGTAAGTACCTCGAATCTTACAAATGTAGTACAACAATACACTTTACAAGCTCCTTAGCCATTAAATCTACCTATTACCAATGAGCAAGAAACTCTTAGAGTTGAAGAGAAACTTCCTCCAATAGTGCCTGCAGCTATACAATACTCCATACTTAAAGTAAGGAATAAAAGAGTTTAGATTGGAGGCTCATTATTCTCACGTGCTACTTTTTATGTTACAATTGTTGAATATGTACATCCTATGCCCATGAATCCTGTACCTATAAACTTTATACCTACCAACATTATTCCTATGAATCTTACTCCTACGACGTTGATAGGGGTAGAAACATCCACTTAAAGGGGTTCATTCATTGTTAAGTAAGACCTAGACATGTACTTGAAGGAAATATAAGCAAAGTCTATAATCGGGGTATTAGATTTGAAGCTCCCATATCATTAGCGCATTGCTATGAAGTTGTACCCTAAAGACTATGTGAATCCAAAATTCATATTGTTTAATGGTAAGATGGGGAGTGCTAAAGAGTGCTTGCTAAAATTCTTTGACACCTTGAAAGTGTATGGATTAAATGACGATTTGAAGTTGAAAGAGTTCTCTAAATCCCTCATAGAGAAGGCTTGCTCTTGTTGTGTTAACCTCCTTCTAGGGTCAGTCTATTCATGGAGAATCATATGCAAAATGTTCTTGAAAAAGTTCTTCTCTAGTGAGGAAAGAGTCACTCGTACTGACATGAGGAAGATCTGGCAAAGGTCTAAGGAAGATCTCATGGACTACATCGAGTGGGAACATTCCTTGGACATATATGATGTCTATGATGAAAGGGAGTTCATCATGATTTGTATCTAATAGATGTTTACTAATTATGTAGTTTATAATGAGAACCTCTTGCTGGTCTCCTTAGCTTCATTAGTTGAAAACATGCGAAGGACCAATAACTCAGTAGCACAATAAGAAGTAAAGGTGGAAAATTCAACAAACATACTTCATTGGTGAATGAAACTCAAGGGAAGGCTCTAAGAAGAGCAAAGGAACCTAGAAATGACAAACCTATGAGCTTTAGACCATCATTGACGTATCCATGCCCAATGGTCAAAGTGCATCAAATGCTTGACCAGTGGTTATGTGATGAGAATATTAAGCTTCCAATCGTTGAACATTTCCCTACAAATGGAGGGAAAAAACAAATGATCCTAAATACTGTAGGCTCCATCGAAGTGTTGGTCATCCTATGAAGGATTGTTTTACCCTAAGGAAGATATTAATGAACGAGTTGCACGTAGAGAATTGATCCTTAACAACAAAGGCATTAAGAACAATCTACTTTTAGCCTATAATAATCAATGAGTTATAGGTAATACCATTAGTCATGACCTCATTATTACAGAATTGATTGATGTACAGGTCGCTAAGAGTCATGAAGATAAGGGGAAGTCAATTGAAGCTCATGAACATGAATGCCACTTGTCATCGCAGCATTGTTAAATACTGATTTCAAGAACTTTTTTGATCTCTTGGGATTCAATGAGAAAGTATAGCTTATGATAGCGACTATACTCACATAGATCTTTAAGGGTCAATACACGGAGTTTATCACATTGCAGCTTGTGGAGAAGATGGCTACAACACATGAGAATGCAATTTGATTTACCAATGAGGACATGTGTATGAAGAATTTTAATCATAATCACCCCTCATATGTGGAAAGTATAATTAACGGTTGCCTGGTCAAGACAACATTTATTGATAATGGCTCTTCTTTGAACATAATGCTAGTGAGTACATTTAAGGCTACTTGAGTCAATATCCAATGTTTGGTTAATTAGTCTATCTCACATTACCTTTATTTTCCTCAAAAAAAGGGTTTATATATGTATGTGTGTATGTATATGTATATGTATATGTATGCACCAATGAGTTGTTTTCTTTGTTTTGTCACATTGACAATGTGTTAGGACAATTTGTTGAATGCACATATTATTTGAATGTGTCATGTTTGGACACTATTAGGGAGGGGGAAGAGAGAGAGAGAGAGAAACATACATTAGTTAAGAGTTTGATTTCCATAAGTGTCTTTTTGCTTTTTCATTGCTGGCATGATATTCTTTATTTTCATTGTTTTTGAATCCTTAATAATTAATGGAAATTAAATTTCATTGGCTAAAAAATCATAGCTAGCTAAATAAATTTTCTTTAGAAGCTATTCATTACTATTATTTAATTATAACATAAATAATTTGTCAATGTTGGATAAGTTCCAATTTTAGTATTCGTTAAACAATCTTACAAAATCATCATAAAAAAAGAAAATTGTGAAGTATTTAAAATTTTATCATATTACCCTGTTTGTTCTATTTATGATTCTATTTAATACTTTTTGTCCTCTATTTTTATGAATAATAAAACTAACTCAAGTTTTCTGCCTTAATTTTTATTCTTTATAAATTTATATTTAATTTTCAACAAATATAGATGTCATTGTTGTAATTTTAAGAGTCACTATATCAATTAATTGTATATTGTTAGTTATCTAATTGAATTAAGGAGTTAAGTTGATAAATAAAAGTGATCATTTAGTTAATAAATAAATAAATATGGCTTATAAATTTATTTCTATAGACTTTTGGTACGAGTCTAATGTATAGAAATCTAACTATTTTATTTCACCTATTTTGATGGGCTATAATTAAATAAAATAATAAAGTCTATATATATATATATATATAAGGTTGAGGTCTCCAATTTAATAGTGTGTCTTTAAGGTTTTCTCTTCTAGCTTTTCCTACATTTAATTAGTGAGAAAATTAAGAACAGGCATTATCATAGATTGAAAGGCCATAATTTTCGAAAAATAGCTTTTTTTATAGATTCAAGTATGTTTCTAAATACATCTAGATTATATATATATTGTTTATATGCTAATTTTACATATCAAATCTTATCATATTTAATATGGAAATCTATTTCTTGTTTCTAATAAGTGGTGTCAGAGTAATTACGTGTGAAATTAGGACCATGACTTAATAACGGAACGCTTCGTGGTGATATTATGATTCACATGTACACGTGAATTTGTTTTCTTTTGGATTCGCATGGCGCAATTTGTATTGTCTGATGTAATTTTGCTGGATTTCTTTAATTGGTTTTGATGTGAACGTCATGTCATGCCTTCCTCTTTTTTTACGGGATTCCGATCGCTCTCCGAAACAGATCTTGATTTGTTGTCATAAATCAATGTAATATTTCTCCTCAGTTTTCTATCTATTGGATATTGTCATGCTTTGGTTGAGTTCTCCTGTAAAGAATACTAAGAAAGGATATACATATATATATATATATATATATTAAGAAAAAAGGTTTAGGTTTCTCGATTTTCTTATCGATTTGTTTGGAAATTTGAGGATTCTAGCAAGATTAGTATTCCATATGCTGGTGTAATGAGATGCTATTTCTTGTTTGTTATTGTTACACATATATATAAAATAATTTATTGTGTTTCACTTCATGAAATGAGGATTGTGTGGTTCGTAGCTTCATGGCCGCTCGGTTTTTTTCTTCTTCGTTTTTCTACCTTATACTTGGTCCTTGTGATAAAATTATTTATTTATTTATTTATTCTTTTTGCAAATCTTGTCTAATATTTCAAAATAAATTAAAATAAGATTATTTAAATTTATTTTTGAATTTTTAGATATCAGGCTAAAGATTTGCATGAAATGTCTATACCTATATGAGTAATAATCGGCCTAAAGGAAGTTTATTATTTGATTAGATGATAAATATGTAATAATAAATATGTGATAATTTTAGTTTCGTACATGCAATTTTGTTAGCTCAAAGGAAGGAAAGTTGTTGACGGAATTATTTTATCAATATTTATTGTTATATTTGAGGACACAATTTACAATTGATATTTCTATCCAAAGACTAAATATCAATTATGTGGTAAGTGTCTTATAGTGGCCTAATTAAAGTATTTATTTTATTACAAGACAATATTAATTGATTGTTTGTGCATGGTGATGATAATTTTTATTTTATATTTATTCATGCATCAAAACGTGAAATTTTAATTAATCATGAGCATGTTTTATTCTTTGTTCAGTTAGCACAACCTCTATTTCTACTAATTTGAATAACATTCCAGTGCTTAATGGTACGTACTTTAAGAAATGGAAGGAAGATATCACCATTTTACTTGGACGCATGGATCTAGATTATGCGATTAGGATTGATGAACCTCCTGCCCTTACCAACAAAAGTATTATTGAAGAAAAGATGATTTATGAAAAATGGGAGCATTCTAATTGCATGAGTTTAATGATCATGATGCATTGTATTCCAGATACCATTAAGGGAGCCATGCCTGAGGAGAAAAATACTAAGGGATTCCTTAGTCAAATAGTAGACCGATTCATAGGTTTTGAAAAGGTTGAAATGAGTACCATTCTTGTAAAGCTTGCGCCTATGCGGTATAATGACAAAGGAAATATAAGGGAGTACATCATGGAGATGTTTAATCTTGTTAGAAGACCAAGGGCCTTAAAGTTGGAATTATCTAATGATATTCTTGTGCACCTAGTCTTGATCTCTCTTCTTACTCAGTTTAGTCCTTTTAAGATAAGTTACAACATTCAAAAGGAAAAATGGACATTAGATGAGCTTATTGCATAATGTGTACAAAAGGAAAAAAGATTGAAGCAGGAGAAGATTGAAAGTGCTTATATGGTGACATACTCTTAGGATAAGACTCCTAAGAAAAGAAAAATGGATCATAAAAGTAAAGGAGTCGTAGATGCCGGGGCTTCAGATGTGCAATAGAAATAGGATAAGGATATCACTTGGTTTCTTTTATAAGAAGATTAGCCATATGAAGAAGGATTGTCTTAAATATGCAAAGTAGGTAGCAAAGAAAGGTGAACTTCTTAACTTTATTTGTTCAGAAGTTAATTTAGCTTTAATACTTACTTACACTTGGTGGATAGAAACAGGTGCAACTATTTACATAAGTGTAACTATGCAGGGTTATTTAAGGAGCCTATCGAGCTTAGTTTTTTCCTCCTGATTTTTATAAATTAATTTTTCTTTAAATCAATCAATATTAAACCTTACCCATTTAATATTGACTTTCGATTAGAGTTTAAAAAAAATTAGTTTTTTTTTTTTATATTTTGAAAATACTTTGGAGTTGCTACCCGATTGGAAAAAAGTTAAGTTATAACCAATTGGGTAGATTAGTTATAAAATGGTTTTTGAAAACCAAATATCTGAATCTAGGGGCTAATTTTTAAACCCTAAATGGGTACTATTTTTAACTTTCCAAATTTAATTTTTTCTTTTCAAATACCCTTTCAATAATGATTATTTAAAGGCTATAACTCATTTAAAAAAAAAAAGAATTTAAAGAATTAACTACTAAAGGGGGAAAATAATTTTTTTCATTTTTTAAGTTGCTTTGTATGTACAGGTACCTAAGTACCTACTATTCAAGATCAGACTTTCATAGTTTGTTTCGAAAATATTAGCAGGTTAATTGATTTTAAATTTAGAAAGTGATTGAGTTTACATTTTTTAGCCATTTCATTTCATTTAAGAAAAACACCTAAGAGAAAAGGGTCGTAATTTGGTGATTTTATTTTTGAGAAAATTCTAAAATATCCTAGTTTTTGAAAAAAAAAATGGTCTATTTATTTTTATTTACATGGAAAAAAATTTTCTAGGTGATAAAACTTTTTAGAAAATCTTAAAATACCTAAATGCAACTTTTTATAAAATATGCAATTACCATTGTTAGCATGCCTAATTATAGAAAAGATGCCTATTTACAGAAAAGAAGCCTAATTATAAAAAAATGAAGCTTAAAGCATGGAAAGGATGCCTAAATATAGAAAAGAAGCCTAAATTATGAAAAAGATGTTTAATCATAGAAAAGAAGCCTAAATCATAGATCATATGTTTGAATTATGGAAAACGTACCTAAAGAGTTAATTTATTTTATTGGAAAAAGAATTTTTTTAAGTAAGAGGACATCTTTATTTTTCATTATTATTTTTTTTCCTTTCTTTTTCTTTTTTACTTTTTATTGTATATTTCTGACTAAAACATAAAAATAAGTAAACCAAACAAATTAGGCCTTTTCCTTTTTTTTTTCCTTTTATCCTTCTTTTTTTTTTTTTTTAATTTTTACAATTGCAAATAGAATACAATAATAACAACAGCAACAATAATAACAATAATAACAACAAAAAGAAAAAGAAAAAGTATGATATTACAAAAATAAATAAAAACAAAGAAAACAAAATATGGAGAACAAAATACAAATCAAAACTAAAGTAGAGCCAGACCAAGTTGGTGTTTGCATGAATCCTAGAAAAAGGGGCAGTGTAGAGAGAGAGAATGGTATTGTGAGTGGATTTAAGTAATTGTGAGTGATGAGTTGATGGTTTGTAGTGAAATGAAATTCCCTATTTATAAGTATTATGGTTGAGTTAAGCATGAAAAATATTAAATACAATATGATTTTTTTCCATGTTTGGGTTGGGCGGACCTAAAAAATATGTAATGCTAAATACAGAACAATACGTGTAATAGTGTATCGGAGTGTGTCCAACGAGCGTAGGAGTGTACTTACTACACTTAGAACTGAGTTGGTAAATGATGTGGCGATGGCATGGTGATAAAGTGAGAAAAGAAAATAAAAGATGTATTTTGTACCTTTCATGGATTGAACTTAAGATCTCTAAGTCATATGCAATATCAAATTTGAGTACTTATCCAAATGAGCTTTTAGTTTTTCTTTATTCATATGTGCAAATTAGACTAGGTTAACTTAAGCTAGATTCAAATCTAAGCTCAAGCCCAATAATCCTTTCTTTATTTTATCTAAATTAAAAATTATATTATACTAAACTATTTAAAAGATTTATTATTTTCTAAATCTTCTATTTTTTTTTCATTTTTAAAAATTTTATATTTTTTGTGATTTTTTATAAATTTCTTTTTTTTTTTTGCTTTTCTTAAATTTTCTATTTTTTGTATTTATTTAAATATCTTATTTTTTGGCTTTCTTTAATTTTGTTGATTTTTTGGTTTTCTTAAATTTTTTACTTTTTTTTTTTTTTGCATTTTTCCTAATTTAAGATCCTTTACCTTATTGAAAAAATAAAAGGGAGCAAAAATTGGGTGTCTATAGAGCCGAATGCCAAATGATGCTAAAAGATTCATCTATGTAGGTAATGGCAACAAGATTCTTGTTGAGGCTATTGGTATTTTTAGATTGTTATTGGTATTTTTAGATTACTATTAGACTTTAGTTGTTATTTGGATTTGGAAGAGACCTATTATGTACCGTCATTTAGATGGAATTTAATTTCTATTTCTTATTCAGAAAAATCTGGTTATCTTTATTCATTTAGAGATGGGAAATTTAGACTTTTTCAATATTCAAATGTTATTACTACTAGTACTTTGATTGATAATTTATATAGATTAAATATATATGCCCGTATATAGAAGAAACCTTACATATAAGTAATTGTGGTACAAAGAAAAAATTAATTAATGAGAATTCCTCTATGTTATGTCATAAGCATCTAGGACATATTTCTAAACAAAGGATTCAAAGGCTTATGTTAGAAGGAATTTTGAATTCCCTTGACTTTTCAAATTTTGAAATATACATTGAATGTATCGTAAGAAAGCAAACAAATATTAAGAAGAGAGGTGCTGAAAGGAGTTTTAGCATCTTAGAATTAATACATATTGATATATGTGGTCCATTCCCTATGGCTTCATGGAATGGTCAATAGTATTTTATTATTTTTATAGATGACTATTCTTGCTATAGGTACTTATACTTAATACATGAGAAGTTACAATCCTTAGACCTTTTTTAGGAATAGAAAGTTGAAGTTAAAAACCAACTTGATAAGAAAATTAAAACTATTAGATCTGACTGTAGTAGTGAATACTATGGTAGATTTGATGGATTAGGTTAACAACGTCCTAGAACTTTTGCAAGGTACTTAAAAGAGTGCGTGTTTGTTCTTTAGTACACTATGGCAGGATAACCAAGTCAAAATGATAGAGTTGAGAGACATAATAAAACTTTAAAAGATATGATTAGAAGTATGATTAGTTATTCTTTTTTACCAGAATCACTTTAGGGAGAGGCATTAAAGACAGTAGTTTATACCCTTAATAAAGCTCCAAGCAAAGCTGTATCCAAAACACCATATGAGTTATCGACTAGTAAGAAGCCTAGTCTTAGACATTTTCATATTTGGGGGTGTCCAGTTGAAGCTAAACCATATATGCTTAATGAGAGAAAATTAGACTCAAGAATAGTTAGCTGTAACTTTGTTAGATATTCAAAGCAATCAAAAGGATTTAAATTCTATGATAACATAAGTCGATCTTTTTTCGAGACTGAGAATACTAAATTTCTTAAGGATATTGAATATAATAGGAGCACTCCAATCAAGAATATTGTTGTTGAGGAGGAATGTGTTAATATTCCTATAGTTGCAATTGAAAGTATACTAGCAATTACGCCTATTACTTTTCAGGATGCAAATATAGATGTTCAAAATATTCTTAGGACTCCTTTTGCTTTTGTAGAGGAACAAGCTCTTGCTCATATTAAGGAATCACAACAATCTCAAGAGGAAGTGTTGATATGTAGATCCATTAGGGAAAGAAGATATGCGATTTCAAATAACTATCTTGTATAGCTTCAAGAGCATGAGTTTGATATAGGACTAAAAGATGATCCATCATCAGTCAATCAAGCTAAACAAAGTGCAAATTCCCAAAAGTGGATTGATGTCATGAAAGAGGAGATGAAATCCATGAGGGACAATGATGTTTGAGATCTTGTCAAATTACCTGAAGGTATGAAACCAATTGCTTATTAATGGATATTTTAGAGCTAACGGAATTCAAAAGGCAGTGTTAAAAGATATAAAGCACATCTTGTTGCTAAGGGTTTCACTTAAAAGGAAGGTATTGATTATAAAGAGACTTTCTCTTTCATTGAAAGACTCTTTTAGAATTATTATGGCTCTTGAAGCTTATTATGATTTAGAGCTCCATTAGATGGACGTAAAGACTGTATTTCTCAACGACAATGTTAATGAAACAATATATATGGTGCAACTAGAGAATTTTGAACCTGAGGAACCAAAACATCCAGTATGTAAATTAAAGAAATCTATCTATGGATTAAAATCAAGAATCCCATCAATGGTACCCGAAATTTGATCAAGTAATTTCCTCTTTTGGTTTTAAGGAAAACATTGTTGATTAATGTGTATAACGCAAGATCAGTGGGAGTAAATTCATTTTTTTGGTGTTATATGTTGATGATATTTTGCTTACAAGTAACAATATAAGATTATTGCAAGAGACTAAGAGATTTCTTTCTAACAACTTTGAAATGAAAGATCTTAGGAATGCATCCTTTATGATGGGCATACAGATCCATTGTGATCATTTACGAGGTATATTAGGCTTATAACAAAGTACATATATCGACATGGTAAGTAGATTCGACATGAAAGATTGTACACTAGGAGATACTCCTATAGCTAAGGGTGATAATTTTAGTTTCCTTCAATATCCTAAGAATGACATTACGAAAAAGGCAATGGAATGAATTCCTTATGCATTAGTAGTAAGGAGTCTTATGTATGCACAAGTTTGTATGTGTCCGGATATTGCGTATATTATTGGAATGCTTGGCAAATATTTGAGTAATCTTGGCATCGATCATTGGAAAGCAGTCAAATTTATCATGTAATACCTATAAAGAACAAAGGATTATATGCTCACATATCAGAGATCTGCTCATTTGGAGATCGCAGGGTATTCCGACTTCGATTATGCTGGATACCTTAATAGCAAAAAGTCCACTTTTGATTATGTTTTTGTGATGGTTAGCGAAGCTGTGTCATGGAAAAGTGTTAAACAGAAATTCATAGCTCTTTCTGCTATAGAGGTAGAATTCATTGCTTATTATGAGGGGTCAAATAAGGGAATATGGTTGCGAAATTTTATCTTCGAGTTTCAAAATGTTAATGGTATTGAGAGACCATTGAAGATTAATTGTGATAATAAGGTTGTTGAACTATATTCCAAGAACAATAGAAGTTTATTGAAATTGAAGCATATTGACATAAAGTTTCTTATAGTTAAAAAGAGAGTTCAAAGTTCTCAAGTGTCAATTGAATATATTAGTATGAATCTCATGATTGTGGATCTACTTACTAAGGATTTACCACCTAAAGTGTTTCATGAGCATGTTGTTTGTATGGGTGTTATGAATTTTGATGATGTATCAGTATAGTGGAAGATTAGTTTTCAGTTGATGTTCAGTTGTATGCTGCATTTTGTTGTAATTAACTCATATATAGTTATTTCTTGAATTCTTTGAAATAAAATTTATATATTCTAATTATAGTTGTGCATAAAATGTGGAGTATATTATGAGTTATAAAGTAGGACTTGTTGGAAATAGGCATGTTAAAGATCACATTACATATAATTTCCATACTATACATCTACACTTGATCTATGTCATTGATTATATTGATATTATGACCATTGATGGGTCTTGTTATGACAAATGATGACAAAAGTTGCTTTAATCCTATATTGATGTGATTGATGGATCGGATTGTTTGGAGATGAGACTTTGCATAGGCGGTAAAAGTTTGAGTTTATCGGGATTTTATAAGATACAATTGTGGTGATATATGTAACCTAAGTGGGAGATTATTGTAATTTTGTAGGTTGCTATATCAATTAATTGTATATTGTTGGTTGTCTAATTAAATTAAGGAGTTAAGCCAACAAATAAAAGTGATCGGTTGGTTGATGAATAAATAAATATGGCTTATAAACTCATCTCTATGGACTTTTGGTATGGGCTTAATGTGTACAAACTCAAGTACTTTATTTCACTTATTTTGATTGGCTATAGTGAAATAAAATAATAAAACCTAAAATATAAGGTTGAGGTCTCTAGTCTAGTAGTGTGTCTTTAGGGTTTCCTCTTTTACCTTTTCCTACATCCCATTAGTAAGAAAATCAAGACTAGGCACTATTATAGACTGGAAGGCCATAACCTTCGAAGAATAGCTATTTCTATGGATTCAGTATTCTTTTGAATGCGTCTATAATATATATATTGTTTGTTTGCTAATCTTATACATGAGATCTTATTGTATTCAATAAGCAAATCTAATTCTTTTTTCCAATAATCATAACAAAAAAGATAAAATGTTTATTATTTTAACCTTTTAAGAAGAATATCAATCATGCTTAATCATTTGTAAAGAAATTTAAAGTTTAATTCTCATTAAGGATTCATTACTCACATTAATAAAATCCTTAGGATTTTATAAGGTATACTATGATTGTAATAATACATGGATATTTTCTTATGGTAGTCTTAATATTGAATCAAATAAGGTACATTTGTTCCTCAGTTATCTACTTCTATCTTTGACGTTGATGAACATTTTTAATGGAACATGTTGCCATCTTAATTTAGCCAATAGAGATTTTGTTTTGGGCCTAGGATGTGGGCTTGGTCCTGCAAAAGAAAACACAGTTAGTGGGCACCGAAGGATTGTCTAGTGTAGCTAATCCGATATTTAAGTTAGCAAATATATGAGATTGACGAGGAAACAAGAGTGAGAAGGCTTGCGTATGTATGCATAAAGTGTTTTCATTTGTTGGATTTGCCTCTATTTATAGGTTTTATGAAGAGAATCTTGTATAGATATGTATCTTACCTCAATAGTCAAGTATATCTTCTTAGAAAGATATGTTCCCAACGAGGAAAATGATGGCATCACAATGTTTTTCGTTTGTTGAGGTTCTAGTCCATTAGGTGGACTATTGAAACTCATAATCACCTGTAGGGTGGACATAATGGGTTTAGTTGCAGTATGAAACCCTGTTGAGTTCTCTCTTTAGTTTTGATGATAACTAAAGGGTTTAAAAATTACTAGCATGTGCATTAAGTGTTCAGAGATTTTCTTGCTAATAAAAGTGTGGAAGTTAGTGTAGAAGGATGATCACTTGACATCTAGAAGATTTTAAGTATGTAGAACCTTTAGTAGAAGTTAGAATTTGATACTTTGTAAAGAAATAGATGTTGTAGAAGCTCTAATAGAAGGTTATCAAACAAGTGAATTAGACTCTTAGTACTTATAGAAGTTTTGGTAGAAGCTTCGTATGAGAAAAAAGACTAAAAGGGAGTTTATAGAAATTTGAGTAAATGGTTTAGTTAAAATATCATCCGAGAAATGCTAGTATAAATTTAAGTAAATGGTAGATATTTAAGGAGAACAAAATATGACCTTAGCATGCTAGTAGAAGCTTTTGTAGAAACTTTAGTAAAAACTAAAGGAAGACTTGCTATAGAGAAGTTCAGTAGAAGCTTTGATTTGAAAACATTCGAACACCTATAAAAGTTTCAGTAAAAGGTTCGATTGACATAACTTGCTTAGTTACATAAGTTGTAGAAGGTCAAGTAGAAGCTTTAATTTGGACTAAATTGTAATTACCAAAAGAAGTTCTATTTTGAAAAATAAAGTTGAATTATTTTTAAGGCCTAACTCTACTAGTTAACAATATTTAGGTAATGTGTTTAACTTGTTCCACTAAAGTTAGATTCATATAATTGGGGATTACATCAAATAATTTCTTGAAAAGAAAATGATCAAATGAATAGTTTATCTTAAAACATTATTTAGTTAAATTGAAAATTATTCAAATATAATATGGATAGATCTGCATTTGAGAGATTTTTAGATATATTTTTCATACTTATTCAATTGTTGAATAACTAGATAAGAAAAGAGCTCTAAGATATATGGAGGATTTTATGCAACAAAGGATATACATAAGCTACAACGGACATCAAAATATTAGCAAAAAATCATAAACATGTCCATTAAAGAGTAATATATATATATATATATATATATATATGCAAAGATTTAAATAGGAAAGATACGAAGAAAAAAGACTTACAAGAAACAAGATTTCCATTGTAGAGTTTTGAAGAGTTTATATTATATTATTTCCATTTTTTTATGTACTTAAGCTTAGAGGACTTAAAATTTTCCTCATTGTCTTTGATCTATTTAAGCAAGGAATTATTGTACTTTGATAGAATAGATTGTAAACTATAGCCTGTGTTTAGGTTTTGCAGAAGCTAGTGAGATAGTGTAGTGTATTTGAGGTCTTGTTGACCAACTAATTTTACTCTTTCTAAGTTTGATTGATTGATATAGTGAAACAACCAGTGAAGTTGATTGGGAGTTGAAGAATAAAGTCCAAGATTTGATTGATGAAAAATTGTTCCAATTGGACTTCGTTAGGGATCCGAGGCCTAAATTCTACACAGAGCCTACTATTGACATGATATAAGGATTGGAAAAGTTACTAGAAACATATTTGAATAATCGAGTCTAAGGGGTATGTTACTGCCAGAGTTTGGAAGAAAGGGTTGCAACCTTAGAAGAAAAGAAGAAAAGTTAGAGAAATTAGAAGAAAGGCTTACTAGCATGAAAATGGCAAATGGGTCATGTGCTCAAGCAACTCGGAAATCTACATCATAGCATGAATAAGAAGTCATAGCCCATGCTTGAAGAAGATTCAATGAAAGAGAAATTAGGAGCAAATGTGCCGATCGGGAAAGCCTAGAATCAAGATAAGCCCGTTCATGACAAGAGGAGGCAATTTACGTAGTTCAAGATTCCAATAGCCCAAGTGTTTAAGTAATTGAGAGATGTAGGACTACTGATATGTGAAAACCTAACAAGGAAATTCAAGCCAAGGGATCATGACCCCAACAAATGGTGTGACTATCATGTAAGCCAAGTAGGACATACTACTGAAGATTGTTGGAGATTGAAGCATAAGGTGCGAGATTTGATTGATGCCAAGATTATCTAACCAAGTTTTCTAGAGATTGATGGGTCAATTAGTAGCAGTATTCTTTCCTTAAGTTTTGAAGGGGCATCAAATAGCCAACCTCTAGCATCAGGCATTGCGGATCTGCTATTATCATCCGACAAGGTAGCTTGGCATTTAAAGCAATTGGGTATATCTTTAAGAGATCAATTCAATTGAATGGGTCGAGTTCGAAGAAGTGATAGAAATAGGGGCAAAAAGTAGAAAAGAATTTTAGTTCTAGCATTTTTTTTTCAGAATCTTTCATAATAAACAAAAGTTATTGAATAAAGTGACTTTCATGTCCATTTTTGTCTTTGTATGCTATGAAGATAGCTTAATTCAAATAGGGCCATTTCAAATGAGTGAAAATGGAAAAAGAAAATGTGAACTCGAAACTTAAAACTTTCCACCTAAGAAAATGATAACACATTACTTGAAAAGTTTAAGATGAAAATAGGCAACCCATGTCCCAAACACTAACCCTAGACACACATGAGAGAAGAGTATCGTCAAGGTAAGTAATTAGGCTCATTCCTTAAAGGAGGTCTATTTTGAACTTGGTATACGTGTCGAAATGATATTAAGCATTCGCTTCATCATCCCTAAGTATAGTTATCCCTTGCAAACTCATTTGAACCTTTAGGGGATTTTTCTTAAAAATTAGCCCTGCTAAGAACTACCTACATTAGGGCAGTCAGGAGGTTAGGGTCATTAATCTGGAGAAAAGGAGGAGACTAAATTGTGCTTGCTTTAGTTATGTTAATTCATGAGCAAATATTGTCATAGATAATTCAATTTCTTTAGAGTGAAGAAGAGCTTCAAACTATATACATCTCACTCAAGCCTGTGCATTTATTCAAACACATCAAGTCCATAGATTCTTTCCTAAGCACCTTAAGGCCGTAAGCACTTCTCCTGAGCTTATACACCTTGACCTTACCTTTTGGTGCTTCAAATCCTATTAAGTGAAAACTCAACAATGGAAGGTGACCACCTTGACCAAAAAAAAAAAAAAAAAAAAAAAGAGAGAGAAAAAAGAAAAGAGAAAAAAGCCAAGAAAAGAAAAAGAAAATGAGAATGAGCAAGGTGATAACCTTTAAAGACGAGTCAAATTACCAAAAGTCCAAACTTGTAAAAGGATATTCGAGGCTAAACACTTTATGTTCCTAAACCTAAAAGTAAACCCCTCATTTTATGATCTCACTCACTATACTAGTCTTGATGAAACTCTTTATACTAAAGAAATGGACTTATCTTAAGCGAAATTTGCTTATGAAACTGGGGCAAGCCTATGTTTAGTTTCTCCTAGGTTTTTGGCTTGTAAACTTGGGACTAATTGCATATGATTTCTTCAAAATTGGCTAAGTACGTTGATATTTATTTACTTAAATCATTGACTAAAAGTCTTACATTGCAAACCCAAAAAAGACCTATTGATTGACCAGAATGTGCCACTTACAAGACAGGCTACAATTTTTGGAATTGATGTTGAGACTAAAAATAGACCTATGAGAGTGCAAGGAAGTATAATTTGACTAAACATTTTAAGTAATGATATCTATCCCCTAAGTAGAAAATTGAAGAGTCGAGTGCTTTGTCAAAAACATGAATGGTCATTATCCCAAGTTGGAAATCAATGATTCTAAAAAGGTTCAAAGATCATGAATCATGCTCTAGGAAATAAGATTGAAAGAATGAGTGATTAACAGGTAAGGGGTAAGCCAACCCCTTATTTGTGATCTTTAGAGTTTTCGAGACTTTCTTACTTATTATTAACATAATTTTCCATCAAGGAGTGTTTTTTTTTTTAATTTCTTGAAAAAAGAAGGAAAAAGAGAAAAAAGAAAAACCTTTTCAAAAGGGAAATGAAACCTTTTTGAAAAAATTATTAAAGAACAAGTTAATATTTTCAAAGAATCACAAAAATCCTTCAAACTCAAGACATAGATCATTTTGTCAAAACTTATCAAAATCCTTTCTAAGATTGCTTGCTCAAAGGAGCGTTGTCTTACCTTTAGTTGGATTGCTTGCTCAAAAGAGCATTGTCCTATCCTTAGTTGAGTCGCTTGCTTAGTGGAGCACCATTGAATCCTTTCTAGGATCGCCTGCTCAAAGGAGCGCTGTCTTATCCTTAGTTGGATTGCCTGCTCATAAGAGCATCATCCAATCTTTTCTAGGATCACTTGCTCAAAGGAACGTTGTCCTATCTTTTATTGGATCGCTTACTTATGGAAGCGTTGTCCTATCTACTCCTTTCTAGGGTCGCTTGCTTATGGGAGTGTTGTCTTATCTAGTCCTTTGCTAGGATTGCTTGCTCAAAGGAGCGCTATCCTATTCCTTTTAGGATCATTTGCTCATGGGAGTGTTATCCTATCTATTCCTTAATTGGATTGCTTGCTTATAAGAGTGCCATCTAATCTTTTTTAGGATCTCTTGCTCAAAGGAGCGCTGTCCTAACTTTTGTTGAATCGCTTGCTCATATGAGCACCACCAATCTTTTCTATGATCGCTTGCTCAAAGGAGTGTTGTCCTATCATTTGTTGAATCGCCTGCTCATAGGAGCCCCATCTAATCTTTTATAGGATTGCTTACTCAAAGAAGCACTGTCCTATCTTTTGTTGAATCATCTGCTCAAAGGAGCGCTGTCTTAGTCCTTTTTTGGATTGCTTACTCAAAGGAGCGTTGTCTAGTTATTTAAAAGATCGCTTGCTCATGAGAGTATTATCTCATGTTATCTTATCTTGTCTTTGAAAGATCTATAATTTTGAGCAATTCATCTTGAAAGAGATCTATCCTCTTTGGATTATCTACTAGACCAAAACATTTGAAGTCTCAAAGAGATATATCTTCTTTAGATTATCCACCAAAACAAGTTTTTTTTTTTTTTTTTTTTTTTATATCTTGAAGAGATCTATCCTCTTCAGATTATTCAAGTTGGGTTTAGCAAAAATGGGTATTTCTTTTGTCTCTGTAGCGAAGTTCTAATCGAACTTCACTATAAAGTGGGGTAGCTGTAGACATCACATTTTTGCCATTTTTCATTTTTATTCTAGTTGAGCTAGGTTAATAAAAATAACAAAAACTTGTTTTGGTGGATAATCTAA
This sequence comes from Lumnitzera littorea, assembly GCA_024138015.1. Taxonomy (NCBI): domain Eukaryota; kingdom Viridiplantae; phylum Streptophyta; class Magnoliopsida; order Myrtales; family Combretaceae; genus Lumnitzera; species Lumnitzera littorea. The sequence goes on from JAMXBB010000008.1 coordinate 24,807,991, forward strand.
AGAGGGTAGATCTCTTTGAGACTTCAAATGTTTTGGTCTATCCTCTTCAGATTATCCAAGTCAGGTTTAGCAAAAATGGGTATCTCTTTTGTCTTTGTAGCGAAGTTCTAATCGAACTTCACTATAAAGTGGGGCTACTATAGAGACCACATTTTTTCCATTTTTCATTTTTATTCTAATTGAGCTAGGTTAATAAAAAAAAAATAAAACTTGTTTTAGTGGATAATCTAAAGAGGATAGATCTCTTTGAGACTTCAAATGTTTTAGTCTATCTTCTTTAGATTATCCAAGTTAGGTCTAGCAAAAGTGGGTATCTCTTTTGTTTTTGTAAGGAAGTTTTAATCGAACTTTCCTATAAAGTGGGGTAGTTGTAGATACTACATTTTTGCCATTTTTAATTTTTATTCTAGTTGAGCTAGGTTAATAAAAATAAAAAATAACAAAAAAATAAATAAATAAAAAAGAAGAAAAAAAAGAAAAAAGGAAAAAATAAAAAAGAGAGTTGAGTCGTATCGAGTCACGTCGTATCGTATTGTGTCACGTCATATCGTATCATATCGAGTCAACTCGTATTGAGCCGAGTTGTGTCAAATCATTTAAGATCAAATCGAATAACGATGTGTGATCAATTTGATAAATTCTTAAGTTGTTGGAGAATTGGGCTTTATTAAAACAATTTCGATCTAGTCCGATATAAAATAGATTTTTTATCTAAATTATATTGGGCTAGATTAAATTTATAATTTATTAAGTTGACTATTGGGCTAAATTAAATTGGATCGGATTGGATTGGGCTTAAAAAATAGAAAGCCTACAATAAAGAAGGGTTTCTAGAAGCTAGGTTGAATCTCAAGGAATTATTATTGTATCTTTTGTATCCTTTGATCAAATCTATAATTGAAACGATACAAAGGATTCGATTTTTGGTTTATAAATAGCTAGTTGGCATGTGACATTAAGGGAGTTTTTGTTTTTATTTTTCCTACGATTCACACACTTGAGCCATAATCCAAAAGAAATAAACTCCCCTACTGCATTCTAGCATATACAAGTCAATAACCCTAACGCATCACCCTAAATAGTAGCCTCACATACAGATGAAGAACTGCACCATCCCTCACTCCACAACACTTGGCCGAAGTCTAATACTGTGAATGTTCACTCTTGAAGCTATTGACTAGAATATACGTAAGTCAACACGCTTGCTACAATCCGCAATTTGAATTCCAACCCACAATCACTGAGAAGATCCATACCCCAATTTCCAAACTCCATAGCACATCCTTGAAGATCTACGCCAGCAATTTGCAACCCCCTGACTAAGCACCAATCCGCATTGGCATGTGCTCCTTAATCTACAATCTGCAACCTAACCAAACTTTAAGTCCCACGCACACGAACAATCAAATACCTGACCAAGTTTCAAACAACAATTCGTTAATAGAAGTCGACGTCCCATCCTTCGTAAGCCCCATCTACAATCTAATTTCTAATAGCACCTGATATACGCCACAATCTAATTCTGACCAATCACCTAATACGCCAACATCCCATGCAAGAAATCTACAAGCTGACAACATTCACAACGCACAGCGACATCTCCCTAACGAATTACGCATGCACAAATACCAAATAATATGTTGACAGAGTAGCCCTAACCTCGAACCAACGCTCCAACTCATATAGCTTACATACTTAAACATAGGACCATAGCATTAACACACTAACCATTACACCTGAGATCAGTGGAGACAACAATTGACACACTATTGATCATGCCTGTGATCGGTGTAGACAACAACTAACACACCCTCAATCACACTCGTAATAAGTGTAAACAACAACCAATATACCCTCGATTATGCTCGTGACTATATGAAAATAGTGTTCGTCCGCTCTCAAATTACTTGCGGCTTGACTTGTAGGTAAAAATTTTTATTTTGTTATTTATTTTATTTAATTTTATTATTTTTACTAATTAATTTTTTGTTTTAGTGTAGGTTTTTTTTTATTATTTCTATATTGTTTGCTTGATTTTTAGATAATTCCAATGTTTAGTAAAATTTAGTTAAATTACGTTTTTAGTAAAATCGTTTTTTTTTTCTAAAAATAAACACATCAAGATACGTATCTAGTAATTGAGATTTAAAAAAGATATGTATTTAAATCGTATCTTCAACCTATGTTATAGTTAATATTTAAAAAATATACTTTTTGATACGTAATAGTTTTAAAATAAAAAAAATCTTAAGCAGGGTTTTCAAAAAGATTTAGTTAGTTAGGATTTTTCTCGGATTTGGGAAAATTAGATTTCTTTGCTTTTTTTAAAAATATAAATTGATAAATAAACGTAAACCTAGCTCGGTTTTCGAAATAAAAAGAATCCACCCACTAAATATTTTACAAAAAGAGAATTACGGCTGGTTTGATTCCGACTAACTGTTACGTAAGTACCTTTGGGGGCAACCGTATAAAAAATAAATTTTTTCTCTTTTTCATGAAAATTCGTAATAAAAAAATAATAATAAATCACTTTACTCATCTTTTGCTTATTTAGGAATATTTTTAGTATTTTTAGAAAATTATAAAAATAAAAGCCCATCAATTTTTCTTTAGTTTTTACATGGTAACTTAATCTTGATATATTAGCTCTTGAACCCAGTTTTTTTGGTTTAATTTTCTAAAAATCATTTTCTTAGAAAATCTGTAAGTCAGTGGTCAAAACCCTAATTTCATTTTTTACTAGTTGAATTGGTTGGCGACTCCAATTTTTTAATTTTTTTTTAGAAAAGTATTTTCTTAATTTAATATTGAGTAATTTATATTAGGTGAGTTGGGCTTGATATATATTAAATTAAGGAAATCGAAATAGGACTCAATAGATGGGAAGATAAGGCAAGCTGATATTATGGCTACGAAAATTCCAAAACTACGAAAGAGAAGTACTTAGAAGAAGCTTAGAGAAAGTTATGAAGCCGGAGATCCATTAGTCGACACTCTAGGAGAGTTGTTAGGAAAGTTTGAGTATTTAGGTAGTACGGGGAGACTAAGAAGGCTAAAGAATTGGGTAAGCTCAAGAAAATTGCTTTCAATGTCTCGATAGCTCTAGAGAATTACAAAGCCACTCCCTTTGGATTACCAAATAGTGAATTAGACAACCAGGTCCTCATCACCTATGATTGGTTGGCTTATGTGCTCTGGACGAGTCTATGACTAGAACAAGGAAGCCAAGAGGAAAACTACTGTGGAAGAAGCTTCCTAAAAGATCTTCGAGGAAATGGATGATAAAGATTAAAATATTGCTAAGAAGATAGTAAAAGTTAGTGAGTATAAGATTATGGATTAGCTAGGCAAAGAAGGAGACTGGTACACAAAGCCTCTTTTCATAGTGGTCAAGTATGCAGGGAAAGTAGTTGCTCAGTTGTTGATAGATAATGGCTCTTCACTGAATATGTGTCCATTGGCAACACTAAATTTGCTTGGAGTAGGTTCAGCCGAGATAAAGCTAACTTGATTTTAGTAAGGGCTTTTGATAGTTCAAAGAAGGAGATAATTGGGGAAATTGGGCTACAGGTCGAGATCGGTCTATAGATGTTTACTATTCCATTTCAAGTCTTGGATATACTGCGAACTTTCAATCTTCTGTTGGGAAGACTATGGATTTACTTAGTAAGGGCAGTTCTGTCCAGTCTACATTAAAAGGTGAAATTCATAGCTAATGGGTAGTTAGTTACTATTCTTGGGAAGTAGGACTCTGATATTTTCAAAGAGATGGCTATTCCATATATCAGGAATGAAGAATTGGAGGAGCTAGGATTGCAAATTTTTTATGAAGTCAGTATGGTTGAAATGTCAAGACAGGGGGCATAGGGTCGCTCAGAATAACCTGAGCAGCAGATTAGAATGTTTGGGCTTAGATATGAGCCCACTAAAGAGGAAATTCAAGAAATGGAGACCAAAACCAAAGGCAAAAGAGGAGATCACCTATATCATGCTCAAATGGATTTTTCGAACATTCGTTAGACATTCCTAGTACTAACTTGTGTTCAAGAACCTGAAATAGCCAGTCTATCCAAGGCCTTGGTTTAGCAATGCAGCATCGGTCCAGATGAGAAGAAAGACATTGGCATCCCAGTTTCCTTATGTAACTAGTTTTCCATTCCTATTAATAGGTCTCTTTAGAAAAGAAATATTAGATTAATTAGGAGCATTTGATTTCATAATTAGTCCGATTAGTTAGAATTTTTCTTTTAGACAATTTGAATTCATTCAATAAAATTTGTTCCTTTCTTTTTATCAATTCTTCCTTGTTATTTATTCATTATCCTTTTTCTTTTTCCTTTACTCTTTAGATTCGATAAAAATGATGAACGTAATTGATATCTTGCACATATAAATGATAAAAGTACTAATATCACCTTTGGCCTTGCTGGGTCAAATGTTGGAGATGATATTGAGACTCCAAGCGAAATACAAGAGAGTTGGCGTCAATTTGAATAGGGTAGAGTGATTATTGACCATCCAATAGTTGTGATTAATTTAGGGATAGAAAAGAATCTGTGAAACTTAAAAATTAGTGGTAATTTAGCAGATAATTAGAAACATGAGTTATCATGTTTATTATCAAAATACCTAGGCATATTTACTTAGACTTATGTGGACATGCCTAATTTAGATTTGTCTATCGTTGTTCACAAGTTGCTAACAAGAGAAGATATTAAACTGAAAAGGCAAAAACTTAGGTAGTTTAGGCTAAATATACTCCTTAAGATAAAAGAAGAAGTGAAGAAATTATTTGGAGTTGGATTCATAGAAGTGTTAGATTACCTTGAGTGGGTAGCTAATGTGGTGCTAGTGTTGAAGAAGAATGGGAAAGTTAAGGTATGTGTAGACTTTTGTGATTTGAACTAGGTGACACCTAAAGATAACTTTCATTTGCTATACATTGATGTATTGGTAGACAATACAACCAGAAATCATCTTTTCTCATTTATGGATGGTTTCTTGGGATATAATTAAATCAAGTTGCCAGAAGAAGATAAAATCAAAATCACCTTCGTTACCACTTAAGGCATGTTTTGTTATCGCATGATGCCTTTCGGGTTGAAGAATGTTGGTGCAACTTATCAGCATGCTATGGTTGCCTTGTTTCATGATATGATGCATTAGGAAATTAAAGTTTACGTAGATGATATGATTGACAAATCCAAGAAGGGTGAAAATCATGTTCGTGTTTTACAAAAATTGTTTGAGTGGTTGAGGAAGTTTTAACTGAAACTAAACCTAGAAAAGTGCACCTTTAGAGTAACCTTAGGCAAATTGTTGGGCTTTGTAGTAAGTAAAAAAGGCAATTATAAACATGCTTGCATTGAAAACTGTAAAAGAAGTAAGGGGATTATTGGGGAGTTTGAATTACATTACTTGGTTTGTATCACAGCTAACTGATAAATGTAAGCCATTATTCAAACTTTTAAGGAAAAATGCAGCAATAGAATGGGGACAAAGAGTGTGAGCAGACATTTGCTGAAATTAAGGAGTATCTCATGAATCTGCTAGTACTGGTCACTCTTACATCGGCATGGCTATTGATTCTTTACTTGACGATCCTTCTTGAATCGATGGGATGTATGCTAGGGCAGAAAGATGAAACAGGTAGAAAAGAATATCCTATATACTACTTAAGCAAGAAATTTATAGAAGGCGAACAAAAATACTCAGAGGTGAAAAGAACATGTTGTGCCTTCGCATGAGTGATGCACAGGCTTAGGCAGTATACTCTCTATTACTTAGTAGAGTTGTTGACAAAACATGACCTCGTTGAGGTATTTAGTAGAAAAGCTAGCATTGATTGGAAGAATCTTGAAGTGGCAGATGCTACTCTTTGAGTTTGATATCAAGTACATGAGTTAGATTTTAGTTAAAGGGTAGGTAATGGCCGATTAATTGGCAAAATACCCATTAGAAGATGAGGATGATGGTTCAAAAACTTAATTTCCTGATGAAAATGTGATGGTGACAAATGAAATGAGTGGTGGGAAATTGGGATGGAGAATTTATTTTGATTGAGTAGCTAATGTGTTTAGATGTGGAGTAGGAGCAATATTGGTATCACTTAAAGGAAATCATTTGCCTATGGCAGCAAGGTTAGTGTTTCTATATACGAACAACATAACAGAGTATGAAGCCTACATTTTGGGGCTCAAAATGGCGTTAGACATAGGGATTTAGAGGCTTAAAGTATATGGAGATTTTTCTCTTATAATTCTCTAGATCTTAGGAGAATATAAGTCGAAAGATGAGAATTTGATACTTTATCACGAGCATTTAAGCAAGCTAATTGAAAGATTCCAAGAAATTTCATTACTTACATTCTGAGAGCTTAAAATCAATTTGCCGATGCATTGGCTATGCTAACGTCTATGGTAAAAATCACGAATGGGGTAAAAATCCAGCCCCTGAAGATTGAAGTAGAGAAAAAAACCAGCTTTTTGCTTAACAGTTGAAGAGAAACAATCGGAGAAGCCTTGGTATTATGATATCAAAAGGTTACTTCAAATGAGCGAGTTCCTTGTTGAGGCTGATAGGTAAGATAGAAGAGCCTTAAGGGGATTAGATGCTCATTTTCTATTAAGTTAAGCCACATTGTACAAAAAATCACTAGATACAACATTGCTAAGATGTGTAGATAAAGAAGAAGCCGAGAAATTAATAAAAAAAGTGCGTGAAGGAGTCTATGGTCCTTATATGAATGGACACATGTTAGCTAGGAAGATCATGAGGATAGGATATTTTTGGATGATGATGGAATCAGATTGTATTAAGCATGTAAGGCATTGCACATGTGTCAACTATACACTAATAAAATCAACACTCCTCTCTGAGAATTACATGTGTTGTTAGCTTCTTGGCCTTTCTTGATGTAGGGGATAGATATGATTGGTTCAATTTTGCCAACAGCTTCAAACGGGCACAGATTCATTGTAGTCACGATCAATTACTTTACCAAGTGGGTGGAAGTGGCATCATATGCTACGGTAACCAAAGGAGTGATAGTCAAATTTTTGAAAAGAGATATTATAGCAAGATATGGTCCACCTAAGTCTATTATTATAGATAACTAGACAAATTTGAATAATAAGTTGATGGCTGAAGTGTGTAACCAATTTAAGATCAATCACATAAACTTAACTCCTTATCGACCTCAAATGAATGAAGCAATTGAAGTTGCTAATAAGAATATCAAGAGAATCATTGAAAAGATGGCAATCACTTATAAAGATTGGCACGAGATGCTTCCCTTTGCTCTCATGGCTTACAGAGCCTAAGTTAGAACCTCTACAGGTGCAATACCTTATTCATTAGTGTATGGAACTAAAGCGGTAATATTAGTGGAAGTAGAAATACCATCGTTTCGAGTATTGGTAGAAACTCAACTTGATGAAGCAGAAAGGGTGAAAAAGTGAATGGAGCATTTGAATCTCTTAGATGAGAGGAGACTTGCAGTAATATCTCATGGTCATTGCTACCAACAATGGATGATTTGAGTCTGTAACAAGAAAGTATGCCTGAGATAATTCAAGGGAAGAGACTTGGTGTTGAAGAAAGTATTGCCAAATGCAAAAGACCCTAGGGACAAGTTTTCTCTAAATTATGAAGGCTCTTATATGGTGAAAAGGGTATTATCAAGAGGTACATTAGTGTTGATAGAAATGGATGGCCTGGAGTTAAGGGGACTTGTGAATTTAGATGCAGTCAAGTTGTATTGTCCATAAAAACTGAGTTCAATAAAGATTCTTATTTTTCTTGAGAATTGTTTATGGTTAATCTTTCATCGTTTATAAGTAAAGTTGATATCCATGAATGTTTTTGAATTCAGATGGTCATTGACCAACAAACACTTCACCAAACACTTACCCATGAACTTGAGTTACTAAAAAAAAAAAAATTGAAATACAATGTTCTTCATGATTTAATCTTGTTTCTTTCAAGAAGAGATTTATTTTTCAAGAATCATAGAGAGGGTGGAAATTGAGACTTAATGATGACAAAAGCAAAATCAAGACATGAGCGTGGTATAGTTAAGCAAAAGGTTTTAATCATGAAGAAGACCTTATTCTAAGAAGAAAAAAAAAGTGAAAAGAAAAAAAAGAAAAAAGGAAGAACAAGCAAGCACGATCCTTTGGTGATATTTTGTGATATGAACGAGTGAATGTCGAGAGTCAACGTAAGGTATATTGATTGGTTGTTATCCGCGAAATTGTACATTCCTAGGTAAAATGACAGTAAAAGTCCTTTTGGAGAATCAAAGCAAAGTTTTTTTGGAAATCTCGAAGAGATCTATCTTCTTTGGATTATCCACTAAAGCAAAGTTTTTTGAAATCTCGAAAAGATCTATGCTTTTCGGATCATCCATCAAACCAAAGAAAAGTTTTTTTTTGAAAATCTCGAAGAAATCTATCCTATTTGGATTGTCCACTAAAGCAAGTTTTTTTTTTTTTTTTAAATCTCAAAGAGATCTATCCTTTTTGCATTATTCACCAATCTAAAACAAATCTTGAAGAGATCTATCCTCTTTGGATTATTATTATCCACCAAATTAAAAGAAATCTCGAAGAAATCTATCTTCTTCGGATTATTTATCAAATCAAAAGAAATCTCAAAGAGATTTATCCTCTTTGAACTAAACTAAAACAAATCTCAAAGAGATCTATTCTCTTTGGATTATTCACTAAACCAAAACAAATCTCAAAGAGATTTATCCTCTTCGGATTATTCACCAAACCAAAACAAATCTCTAAGAGATCTATCATCTTCGAATTATCCTTCGTCAAGATGAAACACAGCTTGGCTGATCAGTTCAAAGTTAGGGTTTGGTAAAAATGGGTATTTCTTTTGTCTTTGTAGCAAAGTTCTAATCGAACTTCACTATTAAGATGGGCAGTTGTAGACACTTCATTTTTGCCATTTTTGTTTTATTTTAGTTCAACTAGGTTAAAAAAAATAATAATAAAAAGAAGAAAATAAATAAATAAGAAATATAAAGTGTTGAGTCAAATCGAACTAAGTCAAGTAGAGTCGTATTAAGTCGAGTCGAGCCATATCGAGTCAAATTGAATCGAATCAAGTCGAGTCCAGTTGTATCGAGTTGAGTTGTATTGAGTCAAATCGAATCGAATTGAGTCGAGTTGAGTTGGATCATATAGTATCGAATTGGATATTGGTGGATGATCAATTTAATGAATTCTTAAGTCATTAAAGGATTGGGCTTTGTTAAAATAATTTTGGTTCAGTTCGATATAAAGTAGATTTTTTATATAATTTATATTAGGCTAGAATAGGCTTAAGGTTTGTTAAGGGGATTATTGGACCAAATCAAATTGGATTGGATCAGGCTTAGAAGATAGAAAGCCCAAATTAAGATAGGGTTTCTAGAAACTAAGTCAAATCTCAATTGTATCATCCATATCTATGATTTGTTATCGTATCTAGGGTTATTGAGATAAAAATAGATACAATTATGAGTGTTATAAATAGGCAATCGATAGTAGAGTTAAAGATAGTATTTTTTTTAACAATCCTACAACACAATCCTTATACCCCCATACTTAAACACTCGACAATCTCTACATTCAATTCACTCAATCACATTGTCCACATTCTACTGTACATCGAAACAAACTCCATGCATCCTACAATTCACAACATAATCCTTAAACACCATTCACCCGTACCAAACATAATTCACTAAACATGAGCCAATAAGTCTACGTATGGCCCATTAATCCTTTGCACTACTAAGTCCTCCTCCTCAACTGCACAAGCTAATAAGTCCACACAGATAGCCCCCTGATGCAGACCACGCCCCACACTACATTGTAGCAAACTAAGCACAAACATGTCTGATCATACTCCTTTACAACAACTCCCACGCCCCCTAGACACTCTACATACGTCCCAACACAATAGCCACACTGCTCGCAATAATCCCAATAGCAATGGCTACGTCCACCCCTCAATCTACAACTAAATTCCATAAGTTGATAGCATGACACCAAGCACTCCCATGAAGACACATTGCACGCCATTACACCAAATCCCAATCATACGATTGCCAACCTTACATTGATCATGTCACTACACAAAGCTACACCTGAACACCTAATATGCCTTGCTCCTAAAGACAACACTACACTTGTATGTCCCCAAACTCATGACAGTATACTTACATGTTCACTCACACAACTCCACTTGGCTTACACAATTCACATTAGTACCTAATATGACAACAACATAGCTATATGATTTTCACTCAATTGCACCGAAGTTTAATCCTCGTCGCTACGATCTTGACACGTTAAGCACGATACACACAGTAGTCCCTAAACATGATGTACGTGGCGTACGATCATGAGTACACCGATTACGCATGACTCGACACGTAGGTAAAAATTGTTATTTGTTTTTATTTTATTAGTTAGTTCAATTATTTTTACTAATTTATTTTTTTAAGTATAGGTTTTTTATTTTCATATTTCTTTTCTTTAGATAATCCCAATTTTTAATAAAATTTAGTTAAATTGTGTTTTTTAGTAAAATTACATTTTTGAAAAAATAAGCGTATTTACGAGATCCATATCATCGAAGAAGATACGTATTGAGATACATATTTTGCATTCAGGATTTAGAAAAGATACGTATCTATTAACGTATCTAGATATTTATGAAAATACGTATTTAGATCGTATCTTAGTTGATCTTGCATGTAGGATTTAGAAAAGATATCTTTTGACACATAATGAGTTTTTTTTTTTTTGTGTAAAATTAAAATATCTTAATCAAGTTTTTCAAAAGGATTTAGTTAGTTAGGGATTTCTTTAATTCATTAAATTAGATTTTTTAAAAAATAAATAGTTAAATAAATGTAAATCTAGCTTCATTTTCAAAATAAAAAGAATTTACCTACTAAATATTTTATTATGGAGTAATTTATATTAAACGGGCTAGGTTTAATATGGATTAAGTTTTCGAAAAACTGAAATAGGGCTCCACTCACATGAGTAAGAGGTACACTAGTAGGTGGTGACTAAGGAGGGTGTGTGTGAGTAAGAGTCATGTGAGTAAGTTATGTATATTGATGGGGGATTGAAGAGACTTGTCTCTAACTAGGTGGTATAAGAGGAGTGTTTAGGAGGGAGGTCCACTAAGGAGAAGCCAACTATAGTGGCAGACGAGTTTCTTGAGGAGTAAGGAGGGTTAGGTGTTGGTCATGTTAACAGTTGGTTGCAAGTGCAATCTCTTCCTTTGATTTACTTGGAAGTTGAGATAGGTGGGTTGGTCCAAGCGTACAGTAATGTTAGCATTGTTAGGGAATGGCCCTTAAAGAGGATGCACAGTGTGTAGATGCAAGATAAAACTTTCAATTAGTGTGCTTTAGCCGCCTTGAGAGGTCCTAGAGATGCTATAACTTGTGTTGACATGAGTTTGCTTTGTTTAGGAAGGGAGGTGGTATCCTTTTTGATAGGATCTATTTTTGGTCGTTCGTTGTTCCACTTTGTATTTTATTTAAGTCATCATGAGTGCTTATGTTTGTTTTCTATTTCAAGCTTTGTGGTAGCATGAGGGAGGAGAGGAGAATGAGAGGCTAAAGGAGGAACTATTTAAGTTGAGGACATGGAATGTAGCCTTACAGGACGAGTGCAACTAGTGTGGGGTTAAGAGGATGAGGCTGGAGTAGTAAATCAACAACATTTGGTCCTAATAGGACGCTACTAAGAAGTGGGTTGAGGACTTAGAGGTGGAGGTTGATGCTCGCAACAGGGAGCTGGTTACAATTAAGGAGGAGGTAAAGATAGCTAGGCAAGTAGTTGAGGTTGCTAAGTAGGAGGTTGCAGTTGCTAAGGAAGAGGTAGGTGCACGAGGAAGGGGGAGGAGGTAGCTAAGGGAAAGGCTGACGTGCGGAAGCTAGAGCTGAAGGAGGCCTAGGCTAATTTTTGGAGGAGAGCGGAGGAGCAACAGAACGAGAAAGATTTGACCCCAACAGTAATAGATGGGCTATTTAAAGTTCTCCTTGGGTGATAATTATAAGGCTACCCTTATGGATGCTGATTGAGGTGGTGCGATTTTAGCAAAGCTATAGGCCAAAAGGGTGTATCTCAAACTAAACTTCAGTTGCCTAAACTGATTAATAGAAGGAGATGGTTTGGGGGAAGAGGGTAGCAATTGTGAAGAGGACGAGCTTGACGATGTTGGCGAGGATGTTGTTGGTGGTGATGCTATGGGTAGAGATGAGCTAAGGGAGGTTTAGGGGCCTTTTTCTTTCTGTTTTCTTTTGTCGAATTGTGGTGGTAAGTTTATAGGGTTAGTCTTGCTATGTGTTAGCTTACTTGCTACTAATGATGTATATGGGTTGGGATGCTGACCCCTTGAAAATATGTAATCTTGAAATGATGTGAATGAGAGATTTTGTAAGTGTTTGCTATGTGTTAGCTTACTTATCGCTGGTGATGTATATGGTTTAGGATGCCGACCCCTTGAAAATATGTAATCTTGAAATGATGTGAATGAGAGATTTTGCAAGTGTTGTTTATTCCTTGTCGTTTAGCTTCGATTATGTACATCATGTCTACTCTCCTCTTTCCTTTTATGTTTTGAATTTTTGTGTTGGTTGTCGTGGCCTATAGTTAAGCCTTGCAATGTTAGGCATGGGCTTGAGATCCTTAGTTTGAGTAATGTTAGGTCAGAAGCATAAAGTGTACGGGGCCTAGGTTTAGGGGTTCGAGCATTATAGACTTAGTCTATGTGCTTATCTTATAGGACCCTTGGTATAGATACCCATCTAATGCTTAAGGTAAGGCTGAGGCTTAAGTACTCTAAGGCATAGGAACCTGTAAGTGTTCGAACATCGAGGATGAGAATCGACTTGACTTAGTCTAGTGAATTGGTGATCATCGGTGTACAAGGGGTAGGGCCTAATGATGATTAAGCTATGATATTACAATAAATGATGGGGAAGGATGAATACAAAAGTTGTTTTCTATTTCTCTTCCAAAAACATAAGCACATATGAGTGCTTATATAACTTACATAAAGTAGGGCCGGAGATTGTTTACGTTCCATGTTTTGGGGATGGGCTCTCCATCTAAGGTCTTCAGTCTATATGTACCATTGTCGACGTTCTCCTTAACTCATATGGGGTCTTCCTAGTTGGGCGACAACTTGCCTTATCCTTCTCGAAACCCTATGGCTTCGAGCTTCTAGTCTACAAGGTCTTCAGGTTGGAAGAACTTGTGTTTTACCCTTTTGTTATAGTAATTGGCCATTCGATGTTGGTATACGACCACTCAATCTTGTACATCATCCCTTACTTCATTAATTGTATCTAAGCTTCCTTATAGGGCTATTATATTAATACTAACATCAAAATTATAGGTCTTGCTTGTTAGGAATTCTAGTTCTATAGGCAATATTGCTTTTGACTTAAATGCAAGGCGAAAGGGAGTTTTGCTTGTAGTCATCCTATGTGTAGTCCTATACCCCCAAAGGATATTCGGGAGTTGGTATGTGTTTTAACAACCTTCTCACTCTACCCTCTTCTTTAAGCTTTCAAGAACCAACTTATTGATGGCCTTGACTTATCCATTGGATTTGGGGTGAGTGACTGAGGTGTAGCAGAGCTAGATACGATGCTTATTGCAAAATTCCTAGAACCATGCACTATTAAATTGTTTACTATTGTTCGTAATGAGGGCATAAGGGACCTCGAACCTGGTCAGGATGCTGGTTAGGACAAAGCCTTCAGTCACTCTAGCAGTGATGTTGGTGACTGCTTATGCCTAGGCCCACTTAGTAAAGTAGTCTACGACTACTGAGATGAATTGGTGCCCTCCAAACACTTTTGGGAATGGTTTGAGAACGTTAAGTCCCCATTGTGTTAAAGGCCATAGGCTGGTCAGAGGGTAGAGCTCAAGCTAGTCATGCGATCAATATGCATATGTTCTCGACAGCTGTAACATCACCATACTAGAGTCTTCACGTCCTCTTACATGGTCAGCTAATAATATCCAAGGTAAAGGGTGATGGAGAGTATACTACACTATTAGGTAAGTGTACCTATCAAGTAATAGTATAGAGAACAACAAGAGTCTTAGGTTATTGATCTCATGAGGATTGAACACTTACTCACCCATTGTAATTATTCTAATCTATATTGAATTTGCAATATAATTGATAAAAACTAGAAATAGAAATTAACTAAGAGATTAACTAACAATGCAATAATTAGGAATAGACTAAATAACATAAGTTAGGATACCTAGATGCTAATCACCATGAATGTAACATGTAGGATCTTTTGGGATTTTAACGAATCTCTTATTTTTATTAACCGGAGGAATTCAAACATTAATCTAATAGGAATTGCTTCTCTATTATATTATATTCTTAATTATATCCTACCTGAATCGTTTTTGGGATAACACTCCTTAGAACAACATTAAGAATAGGAATCTTGCACACAAATAATAAATAAATTAATTCTAGAAGAAACCTATAACTTATCTCTAAGCTTGTAGCGAATCCTTTCAATTATTGTAGATTTAATTATGTATTGGCCTTGTGACTTCAAAACATAATATCAGATAAATTAAGCTGAGACTTTAGAAATAACAACTTAATTCAATTTAAATACGTAATTGAATTAATAAAATAGGAAGATTGCATTAAAATGAAACAAATTATGCATATTACATTGTTACCTCAATGGTTAACAGATCTACTGATTACTGCTTCTAAGCTAGAATCATTGAAAACACAGAAACTTTCATAGTCGCAAGAGTGTTTCTATTCCCCATTCTTTTGTTCTCTTATACTCTCTCTCTCTCTCTTAACTACAATTGTCTATCTTTTATTTATATTTTCTGGATTGAATAATCTCTAAATGACAAGTGTATCATAGCAAATTAGGCATATATGGCCATGAACATGGCGTAGTAGCTAGGTGTGAACAAAACCTTATAATAATTCTTATAAGAATCATCTTGAAATTACTTACAAAGGGAATATAGCTTGTGAACATGACCGTGGTTGGTGACTGTAGTCATGCTTTTGTAAAAAATCCTTTGAAATTCAAATTGCAATTATAGATAAGGGCTTTACGGCTAACAAACACGGCCATGGTGCATGTCATGCCTTGAAAAGATGGAGTCGTAATAGTCTCACCATGTGAACCATTTTAAGATAGAATTTGACCTTATAGTTGCTATCATAGACCTAGTTTACACCAAGTGTACTCGACTCTATCACTTTGAAGTATCCAATTTGTTATCTACTTGATATAAACCTGTAGAGTAATTCTTTTGAAATCAACTAATCAAGCAAACTCATAGGTTTGATGATTAAGTGAAGTACTAGTAAAACCCATAGGTATACATTATTCAGTGTACAAACCCAAAGATGGAAAACTAGCGAGCCCTTTGAGAATTCTTGGGTAGTTTCCTTAATAGTTAGACAAAGTCAATAATAAGAACAAAATTTAGCTAAATTCTTCTTGTTCCTCACTCCTCAACCCCATTTGCTAAAGTTCTGGTTTTGGGTATGATACATGTTGTTCTATTCTAAAATTGCAAAATAGATTATAGGAAAATGAGTGGCAACTTGTTTATTAAGTGGGTTAGGGATAGAAGTATGCATTCAGTTTATAACAAATAGGGTTTCAAACAAATTATTTAGATGCAATGTATATATAAGCAAATGTTATCATATGATGTTATCCATTCTATTGTGAGATTAGAGAAATTGCGTCTACTCTAATTCTGGTCAAGGAGTTTGACATTGTGTACTCACGGATGAACCAAACTGAGGCTTGTGTAATAGAGAACACCTTCTTCTCGTAACTACCTTCAGACCATGGCTCTCAACCTTGCTGTGACCTCCTCTCCTATCACTTAGATCGACTAAGGTGGGAAAGGACCATTTCAACTATCCTCATTGAAGGAGGTTTGGGTTTAGTCCAAGAATCTTAGCCGTTTCTCTTAATGGGTTGTGATGCATATTAGGTTAGATGTTAAGCTGAGTTTGAGTTCGTTTATTTTTAAGACGATAAACCAAGTTTAGACAATTCAAGCATAATAATATTCATAGAAAAACCATAATGTAGAGCTCATTTCCCATTATAGCAAATCGAATCTTAAACATAAGTGTTGTATACACACAAATAATTAACTACAATCATAAGCGAATACATATGAAAGTCTCCCGATATTCTGAAATAATACAAAAAAATGCTATAAAGCATTGATCCTACCTACTTGTACCGTTACTCATTTTCATAGATCTATACTGCCAACATTTTGCTCTTTTAGAAATCCTAGAAATATATAAAACCTAGATTTAGTTTTCGTAAGATATACGAAAATGTTAGGATTTTATCTAACTCTTTGTACTCTCATATATCTTGGTTAAAATATTATTTATGAAGTTGTATAGGTGAATATATTAAAGTATATTATTCATATATGGTGAAATATAGTTGTAATTACATATTTACTTAATTATTATGGTTTTACTATATAAGTTATATTAAATTAATGAATATTAATCAAATACGTAGTTACACTATTACTTATAATATATAATTTCGATCATATCGAAATGTTCATTTCATTGATCAATTATATTTCAACTACAGAAAGGTCATCGTAGGACGATAATTCTCATAATATTATAAAATATCTTCTTTATTACCGAGAATAATCGAATCATAGTAAAATCAGTATCGTTGAGTTTGTATGAACTTGACGGTACATAATATGTGTTATATTTTAAAAAGACAACTTTTAAGTGATATTTCTAATTCTAATGTACATATATACTCATACCACAAATGTTATCTCATTAATACTATATTATCCAAATAAAGTATAGTTTTATAAAATTTTAAGTAAAATGTGATAAAACTAGTATTTTCCTATCCTTAACACGTGTATATCACAATGTGGGTGATATAATATTATAAAATATAACATAAATAACTACTAATCACTTGACAAGATTATATACATTTAGTATTTAATCAATTAATTATCACCGTTTAATCTAATATTGTTAAAAACATATTTCAATTAGCAAAATTAAGCCAATTAATTAAGAAAATTCACAATAAATAGCTAACATCACCAAATAAATTCATGAAAATTTATGTAGACTCATGAAAATATAGGGAATTTAACTAGTAACTTGTTTCTTGATATTAGGTTTATCGCCTATGTATGAGAATTACAATTTTGCCCCTAAATTACTATTCATTAAGAAAATAATATTATTTTCATACAAAATTATTTCCAATGTGTCCTAATATCATTACAATATCTATAATTCATTAGGCACTAATTTCACCAATTATTTCTATAAAATCAATTTATTGTAGAAAAATGCTCATTTTAGCCATTTTTATGGTAAAAACCACAATAAATATTAAACATGTATGGAATCACAATTGAGCTACATATCATTAGACTAGATGTAATAAGTATTTTACAGAAAAATTTGAGCTTAAAATAACATCATTTGATATATTTATCTTTAATTTGAAAATTTGGATAAATAGTGCATTTCGTAAGGAAATTTGTAAACAACTTAAAATTTTATCAAAATAATTACACCACATGGAAGTATATTTGAAATAACCTAGAAATATTTTTTTTTTTCATAATTTTCCTAATTTATTTAATATTTTTAGAAAATAAGTGTAAAATAGTATAGAATTTTGAATCTAGCATTTATTGGAGCTTTGGCTACTATTGACTAGTGGGGATGTATCAATTGGCAAGGGCATGGGTAGCTTTGCCTAAGTTCAACGGGGTTCCATATCTGGTCACTGGTTGGTCAGGAAACTATGCTTTCTATTTTTTTTTTCTTAATATGCTAAAATTTCTCACAAATTTTTCTTTGAGTGTTTTGGGTTCCTAAATGTATAAAATGAAGTCAGGAGTCTTATTTATACTAAGTTAGGTTGGTTAGGATTTTTCCATATAATTATTTTAATTTTTGTTGACTTTTTCAACACAAAATTCTATCCATGAGGTGTTGAATTCTTGGAGATTTGCTTTTGATTCATCAATTTAGCTATATCCCAAGTTGCTATGGTGGTTTCTAGATTTCCCCAATTGATTTGTATAAGTTTTGTTGATTTTTCTTTTAGCAAAATATTAATATTTTATTTATATTATATTAATATTTAGTAGTTTTGCTAATATACATGTATATATGCTATATACTTGGTAGATGTAATTTGTAGTCATACTCATATAATGATGTTTTACTCATGTTATTTATTTTTAAGTTACATTTCCTCTTTAAATTTATGAATTTATAACTTATTTTATATATTTATAGAATTCTAAGTTAATTTATGGGTATGTTTATTATATATATTGAGTATATTCATAAATATATATATTCATATTGTATTTTATGCAATATTATTTACTTTTATAGCTTAAATAACTTATCTTTAGGGCCTTATTGCTTTTCAAACTCGGTTTTAAGGATTCTAATGAGTTTTACGCTATATTGAATTATTATACTTCTAAGACTGAAATCGCAAATTTTTACAACTTTTTTTTTTTTTTTTACAAAATCTAACTTCTCTTGGTCACTTCAGCTAACTTTTCCAACTTAACTGTAAAGTTGAGACTTAATCGGATAAATTTTCTCAAAGGCCCTAAATCTAGGTATGGTTGCCCTAAATACGACTTTAGGGGCTTACATAAAGTAAATTCTCGCAATTTTGATTATACTCTTGACATTTTATTTTATTTTTGACATCCCAGCCTATGGGAATTCCTATACTAAGGTTACTAAGTTCCTCATAAATATCTAGCCTAATTAGGTTACTAAGTTCCTCGTAAATGCCCTAAATCGAGTATCGACCCTAGTAGTACAAGAATAGGGCCTTGCCCTAATATTTAGATGGTCATGCCCTAATTGCTAATTTGGGGGATATCACATTCCACCATCCTTATAAATAGTTTCGTCTTCAAAACTACACATACCAAATCTTTCCATGGAGAAAGTTATATGGATTCGTAAATTTGTTATCAATCTTATATCTATAGTTTTGTAGAGGTTACTATTTTACTTAAGGGAATTAAAGGGATAGCCTTTCTTTTATGAGCTTCTTGTCTCCATTCCATATTTTCCAACTCTCCTTTAATTAAACTTTCGATTTATCTCTTGTCTATCCTTCTGATTTCCTTCCCCAATCTTTCTTATTCCATGTCTAGTATTAATTATACGCTAAATCCATCACTGAAATTTTTCACTCACGTTACACTTTCCTAATCTTGCAACTTTCCATTACATTCATCTAAGTGTTCTCTCTTTGATCTATCTTCTATTGTGTTCTCTATATCACTAATTCTCATGTTTTAGTTAAGATCAATAACAACACAGATCTATCATCTGCCATAAGTATTATTCCTCTTTCTCCCATCTACACCTTCTATCTTACAATGACCAAGTTATTTCCATAGTTATTAATTCATATAGCTTAGTATAGGTGTCAACAAGATTGAGCTTAGCAATTCTACAATTTTCTCCTCCCTGAAGTCAAATGAGATGGCTGACAATTTGAATCCTTATGACTTGACTTGACTTAATACAAATTGACATGATTGTCGATCAATAGACTTGCATTGATTCTGATATGAACTCATTACTTGACAAAACATGACAAGATATGAGGAACTTTGATGAGAACAAGAGAATCAACAAGGAAGAGACTTGTTAATCATAGATTTGCCATACTCTTCTTGATTACCTATTGCCATTGCATATATGAAGTGCATTGTTTCCTAGTATATATCCTTATTTACATCTATCAATTTTCCTCTTCTAGTAGGGATTGCTTACTAGGGCTTGCATCTTATCCTTGATTTCTCTTCCCTTCTGGTTAATTTCTTATGTAGGATGTAAAGTAAGTTATATGATTAGTCTGAAGTACCTATTGGTTTTACTTATTGAGGTTGTCAACATGTCTTTATGGTGCCTAGATAACGTTTTTGTGTTGGGTATTTATTGTGACATTAGACTATTTATACAATACTAGGGGTTTGATTCATAATAATCTATAGTCTTAGTAGAATACTTTTGAGTTGTGTTAAAATTTTACCATCTAGTTAACATGATAAGGTTACTATTTTCAAGGTCACTTCCAACATCATTCTCCTATTATGTCTTTCCTTATCGTTGAAGCATTACAGGGTTAATCCTAATGCCTACTAAGGGAGTGATTCACTTGGTTAACGTGGAATTATAAATTGCTAATAAGTTAAGAATTAATTTTCTTGCTTCACTAGTTCTATAGGTATTAGGAATAGTGTCTCATACTTAAGTTTTAGGTTATTTCTTGTTAAATTCATGTTTACTTATATCGACATTGCATCAATCATTCTTATGACTTAATTCTAGCTAACTTATAAATAATGACTACCATATGCATACACGTTTATTAACAATACCTACTTGTTTTAGAATGTAACACACAATTTTATTTACACATTTTCAGGATAGAAAATATAAAGACATTATAAACCTATGACTCGAGTTAGCAAATACTTACATAAAATACAGTTAACATGCACAACAGATTGTACTCATGAAATAGTAACTCACAATCAAAGTTATGATATTGCATTTATGTAAATATTTCTATATTACTTTACGTTTTAAATTCAATGATCATGTGTTAGCTCTTAGAACATACATGAGATTATATCTATTTACATAATAATTTCCATAATTAAGCAACATACATATTAATTGTATAATTGTAGATACCCTATTTTTGTCCCTTGTAATTTTATAGCCATTTTTTTTTCTTTAGAATAGGCAAAAAGGGTACTAATTTAGAAATAAAAAATAAAAAATTGAAAATATAGAAAAATAAAAAAAAAGAAAGAGAAAAAAAAAGTAAAAAAAAAAAAAAAACAAAAAAGATTAGGAAAAATAAAATTTTAGGAAAATAAAATATTTTTAGAGTTGTGTTAGGGTTGTTAGATTTAGACTAATTTATTTTCTATTTAAGTAGTTTTTATTTTATAGGATAATTAGGTTGTATAAGAATTTTGTTGCATAAGTTTTCAAGACACGAGTTAACAACCCAACTGGTATTACACTTGGTCTAGGTATTGATACATGAGAGAGGCTATGAGTTTGAATCTTTTAATAGGTACTTTATACCTTTTTCTTTTTGCCAAAATAGAATATACTTAGTGAGGGTGATAGGCTTCGGGGTACCGAGCCAACCTAACTACTAAGGTTGAGCTCACTTACTTGCTGACTTATTCTGTCTGCTGAGCCAAATGACCCTATTTCTCACAACTAGAGTGCTGAGAAGCAAAAGACCCAATCCTCACCCATGCTTGACTAATTATTTACTTGGCTTCATGTCTGCCAATATGCTGAGATATTACGTTTCCGAGAGAGATCCACTAGGCAAGATATAGGGAGACTAGTGCCAACTAACTTACGTTTCTGAAAGTTGGATCCACTCGATAAGATACAGAGAGACTAATGCCAACTAACTTTAGAACTCGGCCATTATGGGCTGTCCTCTTTAGTGTCTTAGCCAAGCAATGTAAGGTTACTTCCAGGACATATCGAATGACTGCATGTTGACTTCCCTGTAAAATGCACAATTTTGTATTCTTATACATGCTTGTCTTTATTTTATTCATGGGCTCAATTCTTTAGGATTTAAGGCCTTACACATTATTTACAATTTTGCTACTAGGGTTTAGGATGTATTATAAATAGCAACATTTGTAACAATACAAACACAATATAGAAAATCAATGAAAAACCTCCTTTGAGTCTTTTCTCTTAGAAAGCTCTCTCTTACTAGCTCTTATTAGTCCCTTTAGTAAGGATTGTGGTGAGTAACCCTATCATTCGGATCAGTACATTACATCCAACGAGTCTTAGGCCGTGTAGAAATTAGCTGGTGTGTCATATCCAGTTAAGTGGCTTATGGATTCACTAAAACCCTTACTAAACCTACTTTATTTTTCTTCCTTTGGTAAAACCGGACCTACCTCAATGGCTGGCCTTGTCTATCCTTGGCGCAGTTCATATTATCTTGGTATCAGAGCTCAAGGTTCCAGATAGGATCGAAAGTTTTAGGCATTGTATCTGTTCCATTTTATGTTTAAGGAAGTGCCTGCGTGTTGGGTTTGTTTGTGATATCAAGGATTTGTTTACTTGGTATTAGTTTAGTTTCAATTCTATACGTTGGGAACTTTTCTAATCAATTTTCTTCGGGTGGGGTTAATGAAAGTTTAGATTGAAATTTCTTTACATCGTAAATCCTATATTGAATATATATATTAAAGAGAAGGTTGGGAATTCCAATTTGGGTTGCTTGTCGAGATATGACTTCTTCAAGCTGTTCAATGTGTTATCTTGTTTTAGTATTGCGTTAATGGCCGAGAAAGTACTATTAGTTTGCCGAATTGAAAAGACCAAGTGCCTAGTGAGATTGTATATGTTTGAGTTGATTTGCCAAGAATAGTTGCTGAACTGAATTTAAACTTTGCCGAGCCTCTGAGTTGAACTACTGAATTGAAGTTGTGTCATATTACTTATTTTGCCGAAACAAGTAATTCTTATAGTAAAATTGATTCCTAAACTAGACTGTCTTGTTCAAACACTTGTCAAGCTGTACTCAAGTTGTTAAGCTCCTATGATATACTGAGCTTAATTGAGTGGAGTCTAAGCTACCAAATTGAAGTACAAATTGAGCTAATTATTGCCGAGTTGTTAATACTTGTAATCTGAGCACTAGTATTAGTTTGGCTGTACTGCCGTCTATTAGTTACTGAGAAACTCTTTCTCATATAAGCTTAAGTATCGCGCTATTGAATTGAACATCCTTAACATGGCATATGAAGCTGGATAAGATTATGAATATTATTATGAAGACGTGATATCACGAATTCCAAAATTTGATGGATATGAAACTCCGAAAGAATATTTGAATTAGAAACTTTGAGTTAATCGGATTTTTGAAAATTATTCTTATCTCAAGCATAAGAGAGCCTATGCTATAAAGAATTTAATGATTGGCTTTGTAGCTGCTTAGTGGAAGAGAATGATAAATTAAAGAATTGATAGGAGAAACATTGAAATCGTTACATGGGACAAGATAAGGCATTTAATGAAAAGGAGATTTGTGCTTCAAGATCATCATGACAAATTATATGAGAGAAAACCTATCTATGAAGCTAACCTCTTGAAAGTGTAGGATTAGTTGAAGGAGATTGAAAGACGACTTGAAATGTTCAAGGATGAAATAAGACAATAGAGGAATGCCGAATTAGAAAGTATTAAAGGAGGAGTTAAGGAGGTGGAGGTTGTAATAGAAGTGAGTAGTCAAGAGGAAAAGGACCAAGTTGAGTTGAAGTTAAACCCCCATATTCTTGATGTGCTCCCATTATTGATCATCCAAACTGATGAGCATGACCCCAAATGGAAGGAGGAAGAATAATTGATTTGCGAGGAAGCAAAGCAAATGATGATTTCAACGAATGAGAAGAGTATGAGATCCGAGCTAGTTAAGCTTGAAAAGTTGGAAGTACTTATGGCTGACGAGCCATCTTATTGCTTGTTGGCAGTAGACCTATGCCCCCATAATCTTTTGTATGTCCTATAGATTGTGTTATTTCTCGTACTTGATAGTTGCTGGGACTACCAAGATGTGGTTGATCGGATTAATGATGAGTGGAAGGAGGGATGCATGATGAAGAGTTTGATTGATCGGGCTCATGACGAATGGAAGGGGCTTAAGTACTTTTCTGCATTTATCTTTCATTTTTGCAAGTTGATGTTTAATCCCAACAGGGTTTGAAGTCGCCAGTCACTAAGTTTCAGGTTGAAACTTCTCTAAGGGAGAGGGAATGATAAGCTTCAGGGTACCGACCCAACCTGACTGCCAAGGCCGAGCTCACTTACTTGCCAACTCATTCTGTCTGCTAAGCAGAATGAGCCTATTTCTTTCAGCTAGAGTGTTGAGAAGCAGAAGGCCCAATCTTTACCCATGCTTGACCAATTATTTATTCGGCTTCTTGTCTACCAGTATGTCGAGATATCATGTTTTTGAGAGCGATCCACTTAGCAAGACATAGGGAGATTAGTGCCAACTAACTTACGTTTCCAAGAATTGGATCCACTCGACAAGATACGGAGAGACTAATGCTAACTAACTTTAGAATTTGGGAATTATGGGTCGTCCTTTCTAGTGTCTCAGCCAAGCAATGCGAGGCTACTTCCAGGACATACCGAATGACCATATGTTGACTTCCTTGTAAAATGCACGGTTTTGTATTTTTATATATGCTTGTCTTTATTTTATTCATGGGCCTAATTATTTAAGGTTTAAGGCCTTGTACATTATTTACAGTTTTGCTACTAAGGTTTAGGACGTACTATAAATTGCAACATTTATAATAATACGTACATAATATAGAAAATCAATGAAAAACTCCCTTTGAGTCTTTTTTCGTAGAAAGCTCTCTCCTATCAACTCTTATCAATGCCTTTAGCAAGAATTGTGGTGGGCAACCCTATCACTCGGACCGGTGTATCACATCTGGTAAGTTTTAGGCCGTGTAGAACTTTACTGGTACATCATATCTAATTAGGTGGCTCACAGATTCGCTAAAACCTTCACTAAATCCACTATATTTTCATTCCTTCAGTAGGATCGGACTTACTCCAACGATTGGCCTTGTCTATCCTTGGTGTGGTTCGTATCAAAGGGGTTATTGGGTTATGTGTCAATGTCTAATACGTGGCATGCATTTATTCAGCTGTGTGGCTGACATGACGCCATGTCGGCAAGCTCTTTTCTTCCCATTCTTTTCCTTTCTTTCCTTTTCCTAATAAACCTAGCTTAACACCCTCACTTTAGATCAATTTTTTTTTTTTTGTGTTTAGCATACAATTTCCATCAAATTAATGATGGAATCGTGTTTTAGGCTTAGAGTACTGTGCATCCAATATAAGAATTTGTCCAGATTTATGCATTATTATCATCAAAATTGGCAAGAAGCATAGATATGCGACTTAAAATCCGAGTTGACTAAGCTTAATTCGAGCTTCAACATTGAATGTTGAAGCTTCCATTGCTTCATTTTGGTAAGTTTAGGTTAGAATCAATGTATTTTGGCTAGCAATTTACCCTACTTTGAATCAAATCACTAGATTTAAGCTCAGTTAAATCCTTGGATTTTTCTTTTTTTGAATTTAGTCGGAGTAAAGTCTTTCCTAACTTGGTATTTGTTCAATAAGTATAAATTGAGGTCGTAAAGCTATCCTTCAACATTAGAAATCATCATTTTCCACTCAAAATACTAACCTAAATCCCTTTCTCTCTCTATGCGATCTCTTTCTCTCTCTCTCTAAGACTTGAAGTTCTATAACTAATCTTGAGCAAAGCCACTGCTACCATAGGCTTTCTTAAGTCTTGAGCTCTCCATTGCCACCTCTTCTATTGTTTACTATACTCCTTAGCAGTCGCAACCAACACCAAACTCTCCAAACCTATGTTGGCCACTACCAAGCTCTTGGAATCACCTTCCTCCATCAATTTTTGGTCCAATTCACAGCCACAGATGCACCCATAGCCCCTAAAAACCCTTAACTTGACCACTCTCTTGCTTCTTGGCTACCTTGGTATGACAACTCCATCACTCACCATGATTACTGCCTTACATTACCCCTAAAATGCTACCATTGGCTACGACACTTCGCTTACCCCTACTATCTGCCGTACCATTTACACAAAAACATCTTTCTCCACTTGTTTTGCCACCTAGAACAATCAAAAACTACCCTATAGGTTGCTGTTCTCTCTCCCCTTAGCATAACCCGAATCCTATGCTCTAAATCGATTTGGATCTGACCTGAACATGGTCGACCGACCTAAGTGTAGTACTAAGTCTGGTTCTCTTCTTTTTTCCTTTATCTTGCATTTTATTTTATTATATTGTAGCTTTTTTATGATTGTATTCTATTGTAATTGAAAAACCAAAAAAAAAAAAGGAAAAAAGAAAAAGAAGAACAGAAAAAAGAAAAAAAAAAAGAAGAAAGGAAAACCTTTTTATTTATTCATATATATATTTTATTTTCGACCAAAAATAATAAAGAAGAAATAAAAATGAGTTAAGAAAAAAGAGAAAAAAGGTTTATCACTTAGAAGAGTGATTTGAAAATAAAAATAAAATAAAATATCTTTTCAAAATTAGGATACATTTTAGACTTTTTCGAAAGAATAAATACTTAAAAATTAGGATCCTTTTAGAATTTTTCATAATTGAAAATAAATTAATAAAAACTTAAAGTCAATTGTTTTCAAAATTAAAAGTGATCAATACATTTAATTTTTCGGGAATAAACTATGAAAGTTTGATCTCGAATAGTGAGTATGTAGTCACCTGTAGGAAATTACGAAGCGACTTAAAATATGTAGAAAAAATTATTTCCCCATTTTTTGTAAATTTTTTCTCTTATTTTTCACAAATAGATATAATTTTAGTTATTTATTTACGAACGGGTATTGCCATTAAAAGGGTATTTTTGAAAGGTAAAATTAAATTTGAAATATCAAAAGTGGTACCCGTTTAGAGTTTAGTAAAATAGCCCTTGGACTTAAATTCTTTGGTTTTAAAAAATCATTTTTCAAAAGTGATCTTATTACGACCTCATAGCTAAGTAATAACTAATCCACCCAATCGGTTATAACTTAAACGTTCTTTCCCTTTTCCCAACCTTGATTGGGTAGCAACTCTATTTTTCTTTTCAAAATTAAATGAAGACCAAGTTTTTTCTTAAATCCCTAATCAATAATCTATATTGAATAGGTATAGGATTCAATATAGGTTGGATTAAGAAAAATATCTAAAAGTAAAAAAAAATTCAGACTCGATAGCTTGGTAACTCCATTGAGGACACGTCAAGAAGGCTAGCCACTTAAACACTCTAAATTTAACATTATCTTTCAATATATCCATGTTTAGTTATATTTTTTAAATATCTCTTTAGTGTAATTAGTTGTACTAATGTTTTGTTTTCTTACTGTTAATCTTTTTTAGGTTTTATTTATTTATTTTTTTGGTTTCTTTTAAACTGCATCATGAATGTACGGTAGAGACAGTCAGACTTAGTCCATCTTAGGACCTTAGGATGGAGAGCCATTGTGTAAGTTTCAAGTATAGTTGGGCAACCATCGCTTGGGGCTGATTATGCTACCTTACTTAAACTACCATGTAATTGAGGAATTGTTTTTTCGAAAACATGTGAGGTCATAGAGTTTAAGGACTTTTATAACCTACTCTTTTGTATACATAATTTTTTTTTTTTAGACTGATGAATAACTAACAAGATGGCATAAACAAAGACAATAACCTGGAGTTTCTTTTCTCTGTATTTTACTTTGTTTTTTCCCTAGAAACCATGTACATAGGAGATTTTTATGTAAATAAGATTCTTTGATGTAAATATTTTCTCTTTTCTTTGTAATTTATGAATTCCTTGCGATCTTTTAGACATGGCTAGTTCATTTAATGCCAAAGTCCTCACCAAAGAGATTCACATCCATAAGCCTACAAACCTAAAGCCCGTAGATTAATGGTTCCAAACTTTCAAACTAAGGGAATAAGAATTCATCGTCAATAGGATTAGGCCTATACTCTTACTACCTAAGGTTAATGTTATCATCATACTAGTGAGGGCCTTAGTGCATTTTTAGGAACCTAAGGAAGTCGCTTTCCACCTTGGGCTACACCTAATCAACCTAACTTTGGAAGAATATACCCAGTTGCTTCAAGCTCCTTCTTTAGATGAAATATATGTTTTAGAGCTTGAGTTTGGCCTAGCTAAAATCTTCTCTAAATTTTTGGGGATCCACAAATTTGAAATAAATGAAGCCCTGAATGACTACAATAACTATGCCATTAAGATATGGGACTTGATCCATTTGTTCTAGACTGAACCTAGTTCCAACAAAAGGGCTCTATTTTGTGGTGATCCCAGAATGTGAAGGGAAATCAATTAAAGCCTACATCTTAACAGCATTCACTACCATCTTATTTCCAAGTGAGTCTTTTCTTACACATTTCGGGGTTATAGAGATAGTGGCTCAATTTTGGGGAGGAAAGTCTTATATCCCTGCCTTATTTATTAAACAAATAAGGAACCTTAATTTCCTTAAGTAAAAAGGCTATGGAGATCTCAAGTTAAGCATGGCACTACTAATGGTATGGTTTGTTAGCCACATCAAGTTCTTCAGGCTAGATTTGGTTAGAGGTGCTTTTGCTCATAAGATTGATCTTATTGACTCTTTCGCCACTAAGATCAAATTACCAAAAGCATTGGATAGAAGTTCTGCAAGATTTTTGAGTTGAGAATATATTATGAACTGCTAGATGAAGCAATTACACCAAAGTCATATTGCTTTGTAAGAACTATCATACCATTGATAGGAATGAGTTGGTGTACAGGCTACTATTTGAATAACATGGTGAGACAGTTTGGCGGAATCCATGACATAGATCACAAGCTTTCATTGGAGCCATTAACTCTTAACCTTGAAGAACTTCACTCTTAAAAAAGGTATCTAGACTTCTCAAAATTAAAGCTTGGTAGGACACAAGGACTATAAGCCCTAATATTGATTTAGGCAAGTTAACAGGCGAAGTTGACAAACATAGGGTCACGTAAAATTATCTATATGACCAATTGAACAAGGTAAGTGCGATACCGTATCGGACACTAGAAGTCCTTCAACCTATACCCACAAATCCAAACTTTGAAATGATGACCTACATGGATCAAGTGAAAGCTTGTGTAGAGGACATTTGTGATGAAAAAGATATATAGGAAAAACCTATTTCAAGAATCTAACAATGATCTTGTACCTTAGAATAGCAACTAAAGATGGCCTAAAAGAAGATCCAAGAATTCAAAGAAGCAATTGGGCCTTGCCAAAGGAAATCCAATAGTTAGAAGAAGAAAGCATTATTTAACTAATAAAAGAAAAGGAGATTAGTCGAGGATGTTTTGTAATTTTCCTTTCTATTTGAAAATGATGTAATAAAACTCGAGTAATTGAGAAATAACAAATAAATGTGCCGTCTTATTAATTAATTATCTATACTCTTCTCTGCATCTATATGACATGCATACTTGCATTTTTTTCTATTTATTTATTTCATTTTCTTATCTTCAAAAAAATGATGTGTATATTTATGCTAACTTGTTGAGAGGTGTTCATAAACCAGGTTGTAAAGATAGCTCTCAAATGTCAAGCCTTTCAAAAGAGTCTAATTTGGACACGTTCTCAAACCAGAATGGCTAACCAGGGAAATGACAACATTAATACTAAGGACGACAACAACAATGTCAACCTTGAAATCACTAGTCCTACTAAGCTAAGGTTTTAGTCTTTGGAGCTAATTGTAGGAAAAATTGCAAATCAATTAAGTTTCCTCACTGATAGTATTGCTTTACTCAAATCCACAATGCCATCAAACGAAGAAAGCTCTAAGGCTTACTATAAGAAGAATGTTGAAGTGTTACCCCTCGAAGTAGAAGAGTGCTATCGTAAAGTTAACTTGGCTTTTGAGGCTTTTAAATTAGTAGGGGTCTATCCAAAGGTCAACCTGACTTTTGAACCTAACACATACTCATTCCTAGTTAATTTGAAGCTAGTTAACTCAAAGGCCAACTAGGATGGATTCAAAGAATTAGAAAGGAAGCTAACCCAACAAATCATTGAGAAAATGAAAGCGCTCAAAGGCTATGATGGTTTTGAGTAAGTTAGTATCACAGAGTTTTCCTTCTGTGTTTATGGGAGTTACCTTAAAAAGTTTAAGGTACTGGAATTTGAAAGGTACAATGGGACTAGATGCCCTAAACTGTACACTAAGTTGTATGAGAAAAAGATGGGTAAGTATGTACAATACGACTAGCTTATGGTATTGTCTTTTTAGGATAGCTTGAAAGGTCTTACTTTGACTTAGTATGCCCAACTTGACTTGAATTAGGTCAACACATGGGAGAAGCTTACTAGGGCGTTCTATGAACAATACAAGTTTAATGTTGAAGTGACACCAACCATAATGGACTGGGTTGCCTTGTGGAAAAGGGACAACGAATTGTTTAAAGAATACACCCAAAGATGGAGATCCCTAACTGTAAGGATATCTACCCCCATAAACGAAAAGGAGCTAACCTCAACCTTTATTAATACTCTAGAAAGGCCTTACTTCTCTTACCTAATTAGGCAAGCCTCCTCCAGCTTTGCAAAAGTAGTAACTATAAGGTACCAAATTAATTAGGCAAGCCTCCTCCAGCTTTGCAGAAGTAGTAACTATAGGGTACTGAATTAAAAGTACCATCTCTTTGGGCAAACTCCAAGAGCCATTAGATAAAAAACTATCCTTTGTGAAGTTAGCTACAAGTAAGCCTAAAGAAGCCACTGTTAGTATGGTAAATTCAAACACTAGACCTAATACTCGGGTCTCTTTCATAACAAATCCACCACAAGTTTAGCAATAGTTTTGAAGCCAGCCTCAAGCCAATAGAGCCCTAAGATAGTTCACCAAAATACTAGTTCCCTTCAACCAGGTCTTCAAAAAGTTAAAAAGGGATAATTTGATTCATTTTGAGCTTCACAATGAAAGATACAGGCTTAGTGTTTTTTATCCTAATGTGAAGTGTCAATATCATTTGGGGTAAGTGGGTCACTCAACTAATACGTGCAAGAGGTTAGAAAATAAAATTCAAGATTTGACTGATGAGGGTTTGGTTTAACTTGACTTCGTGGAAGCTCCAGTTCCAAATGTCAATAATAACCTTTTGCCTAACCATGGCCATATTATCAATATGATTTTCAACAATTCAGATTTGGACATCAACATGATGGGTTCTAATTGGAAACTTAGGGTCTTCGAGTTTTACAAATCAAAAGAAGAGCAAGCTCTAAAAACCAAGAAGTACACTTTCCATGTATGTAGACACCTCATTTTTGCCAATATTTTTCTTATTTCAAATAATTGAGCTAGGTTAATAAAAAAAGTAATAATTAAAAAAACGAAAATAAAAAGAAAAAATAAAAAAAATAAAAAAAAATCGAGTCAAGTCATAGTAAGTTGAGTTATAAGTTTAGTTGTATTGAATCGAATTGAGTTAGATTGTTGGATTAAGGGATGGTATGGGTATAATTAATTTTGGGCTAGATTCATATAGTTTAAGGACTTAAGTCAGATTAGGGAATTATTAGGCTAAATTGTTGTGGATCAGATTGGGCCTTAGAAGAGTAAAAAATGTCTAAAATAATTAGGGTTTCTAGAAATTAGGGTAAATATTGGAAGAATCGCAATCGTAATTCTTCCTTATCTTCGATACGAAAGATTAAATTTTGAGCTTATAAATACCATGTTAGCTAGGGATTTAGGGGATCTTAATCACACACCTTCACATACACAAAGAATCACACTCCTACACGTACATCCTACATGCTCCTTCAAAAACACCATGCATACCCTATGTGCTGCCACATGTGCCACCGTGCATCACATACACCACCACTAAAACCCTCATAAACCACCACCATAGCATCGCAAACCACTACCATATAATTGCAAGCCATTACCACAGTGGCCGACACACCAACCATTATGTCTGTGATAAGTGAAAATAGCAGCTGATCACCTCCATCACGCCCATGATCAGTGGAAACAGAAGTTGTCACATCTATGATCACTGGAAACAACATCCATCACGCCCTTGATAAGTAGAAACAACAACCAACACGCTCTCAATCATGCCCATGACCATTCAAAAATAGTGTTTGGCGCGTAACTCGATTCATAAGTAAAATTTCTTATTTTGCTATTTTTATTTTATTAGTTAATTTAATTATTTTTTACTAACTTATTTATTTATTTTTATTAGTGTAGGTTTTTATTATTTTCATGTTATTTCAATTACATTTTTAGCAAGATCACGTTTTTTTTTTTTTTGGAAAATAAACAAATCTAGATTGTGTCTTAAAAGTTAGGATTTAGGAAAGATACTTTTTGACACATAAGGGTTTTGGAAAAATAAAAAATCTAAATTGAGTTTCTTTTTAAAAAGATTTGGTTAGTTAGGGTTTTTTTTATTTTAATTTAGCATACTTAGATTTTTTTAGATTTTTTTTTCTTAAAATAATAAATTGATAAAAATGTAAACCTTGCTCGATTTTTGAAATAAAAATAACACACTCACTAAAAATTTTATAAAGAGAACTACGACCAGTTTAATTTCAACTAGTTGATACGTAGGTACCTTTGAGGTAACCGTTAGAAAATAAAAAAAAAAATTTCCCCTTTTCTTAGAAATTCGTAATAAAAAATCATTTTTAGTAACATTTTGTGAACTTAGGTATATTTTTAATAATTTTAGAAAAATTATAAAAAATAAAGCTTATCAATTTTTTTTTATTTTCACATGGTGATTTAGTCTTAATAGGTTAGCCCTTAAACCTAATTTTTTGGTTTAATTTTCTAAAAATTAATTTTTTTAGAATATTTGTCGACTAGTAGTCAAATTAGGATTTTCCTACCGAAAACCCTAATTTTATTTTATTTTATTTTTTTTATCAATTGAATTGGTTGGCGACTCCATTTTTTTAAAATAATTGTTTTTTCTTTTTCTTAACTTAATGTCGAGTAATTTATATTAAGAAGGTTGAGCTTAATATAGGTTAAATTAAGGAAATCAAAATAGGGCTCGAAAAAATTGGCAACTCCATTGGGGAAGCTTAGTCGGCTAGCCATGTAAAAATTAAAAATTAATTAATGGGCTTTTTTAGTATTTTTTTTTTTGTATTATAGTTATACTAATAGGTTTTTAGTGATGTAGGCCTTAAGAACAAAGCTTGGCTCAATAGGCCTTTTAGTAGATTTGGAGGGAATCTTTTTTTTTTTTTCTTATAATCATACATATATTTAGATGTGGTTAGGCTTAGGCTACCTTAGAAACTTAGTACAGGCCACCATTGTGTAACCTTCAAGTCGTTAGGGTCTTTACCTCTACCTGGCGATGATAGGCAAGCCCATTCAGGTTTCGATGTAGCTCACGAAGCTTCTCTTTAGAATGCCTTAGAACTACAGAGCCTAAGACCCGTAGACCCTACCCTCTTGCATCATTCTTTCGAAAAATGGGTAGTTATTTTTAAATTATAGAAAAAACCTAATTTAATTTGCAGTCACTTCATTGTCCATTTTCAATTAAAAAAATCAGTAACCCTTATATATAAGTATACACAAGCTTCATTTTTATTAAATGCTATTTTGAATATACTTATATATAAGGGTGCTCTTTGACTGTTGATTTATTATAATTCCTATAGTTTATCAATAACCAACCCCATTGCATTGTGCACGTGTGTAGTATATTGCATCATATTTATTTTGCATAGTTGTTTGTATATGCTATCTTTTGTAATATATGTACATCTTGTAGGTTTTTTTTATTCAATCAGTAATAGGTTGTGTAACATAACATTTAACATAAAATACTCAAAATCATTAGTATTTCCCCTATGCAAATGTTAAAAAAAAAATCTATATCAACTTATAATTGTTTTTTAGGGCATGTAATCATGGAAATTAACAATGATAAAAATTATTATAAAATTGTCATTTTTTTTAAAAAAAGACTTTCCAACATTTAAAAAAAAATTCAAAAGATATTTTATCATCAAAAACCAGTTTTATGATAATTATTTACTCAATTGATTTCTATTGCAATGCCCACATGTACCATACTCTTAGGAACTAACAAAAAAAATAAAAGATCTAATCATTAGATTTCCATTGTGAATTATTTTCCATCTTAAGGTTATTAATCTTGTAAACGTCTAAGTTCTTACTCATGTTTAGCCATTAAGTTGTCATAGTTCTCATAGAGTTTTCTACATGAGTCGTCACCCTTGTGTCATTTATTTAATAAGTTTCTCATTGTAAAATAATTTCCGCTTGTCCATGTCATTCTTATAACGTTATCGTCATCCTATGTCTTTGGCTGTTAGTCCTAATGTTTTCTTTATTTAGATTCTTTAATGTTAGTATTAGGCTTCTATGACATAAAATAAGCATTGATTTTCTAATAAAAGTTTCCAAAAAAAAAAAAAAAAAGAAGAATGGTTTTCAGAACTAAAAACTTGATGCAGTATTGCTAACAAAAAGGGATTCTTGTAGGCTTGGAAAGATTGCTTTTAAAGTGATCTGGCCCAACCTGAAGAAGCATTGAACAGACAACCTTCAGTATTAGGCATTGAAGATCTACTACTATCATTTGATAATGTGGCTCACCATTTGAAGCAGTTGGGTATACCTCCAAGTGATCAATTCAATTGAATGGGCTAAGAAGTGATAGAAATAGGGGGCAAGAAGTAGAAAAGAATTTTAGTTCCTAAATAATCTTTCATTTTAGAGCTTGTAATAGATATGAGTTATTGAATAAAGCAATTTTCATGTGTATTATTGTCTTTATATGCTATGAAGCTAGCTCAATTCAAATGAGTGAAAATGGATACAGAAAACATGAACTCAAAACTTAAAACTTTCCACCTAAGGGAACGATAACACATTACTTGAAAAGTTTAGGATAAAAAGAGGCAACCCATGTCCCAAACGCTAACCCTAGACACACACTAGAGAAGAGTGCTATCAAGGTGAGTAATTGGGCTCATTCCTTAAAGGAGGTTTGTCTTAAACTTGGTACACGTATCAAAATGATATTAGGCATTTGTTTCATCATCTTAAAACACAATTATCCCTTATAAACCCATTTGAACCATTAGGGATTTTTCTTAAAATTAGCCTTGCCAGTAACCATCCCAAACTAGGGCAATCGGGAGGTTAGGATCATTAATTTGGAGAAAAGGAGTAGACTAACTTATGATTGCCTTAGTTTTTCCAATTCATGAACATATATTGTCATAGATAGTTCAATTTCTTTAGAATGAAGAAAAGTTTCAAACCATATATACCTCACTTAGGCTTGTACACTTATTCAAACACATTAAGTCCATAGATTCTTTCCCATGCACTTCAAAGCCACGTACATTATTCCCAAGCTTATACACTTTGAACCAACAATGGAAGGTAACCACCTTGACAAAAAAAAAAAAATATATATATATATATATATATATAGGAAAAAGAAGGAAGAAAAGAAAAAAGAGAAAACAAGGAGAAAAAGAAAAAGAAAAAGAAAAAGTGAAAAAAAGATTAAAGATATGAGCAAGATGTTCATCATAAAGAAAAAAAAAAAAGGCCAAATAAAGCCTAAAGTCTAAATTGGTGATGGTATCCAAAATCTAAACACTTTTAATTCCTAAGCTTAAAAGCAAAGCCCTCATTTTATGATCTAACCCACTATACCACCCTTGATGAAACTCTTTTGGCTAAAGAAATGGACTTATCTTCAGCAAAATTTGCTCATGAAACTAGGGCAAGCCCATGATTAGATTCTCCTAAATTCTTAGCTTGTAAACCTGGGATTGATTGCATATGATTTTTTTTTTTAAAAAAAAATTGGCTAAGCACATCGATATCCATTTGCATAAACCATTTACCAAAAGCCTTACATTGCAAACTTGGAAAAGTCCTATTGATTGACCAAAATGTGCCACTTATAAGATGGGCAATAATTTTTGGAATTGATGTTGAGAATAAAAACAGACCTATGAGAGTGCAAGGAAGTCTAGTTTGACTAAACATTTTAAGAATGATATCTATCTCCTTAGTGGAAAACTGAAGAGTTAAGTGCTATTACAAGTTGGAAATCAATGCTTCTAAGTTTAGAGATCATGAATTATGCTTTTGGAAACGAGGTTAAAAGAATGAGTGATCAACAGGACAGGGGTAAGCCAACCCCTTATTGGTAAACTTTAGGAGTTTTCGAGACCTTTTTATTTGTTACCAATACAATTTTCTTTCAAAGAGTGTTTTTTTTTTAAAAAAAAAGAGAAAAAGAAAAAAATTATTCAAAAATTTTCAAGGAATCATCAAAATCCCTCAAACTTAAGTCATAGATCAATTTGTTAAAACTCATGAAGGTTTTCTTACTTCTTAGATCGCTTGCTCAATGGAGCACCATCCAATCCTTTCTAGGATTACTTGCTCATAGGAGCTTATCTTACCTAGTCTTTTGCTAGGATCGCTTGCTCAAAGGAGTGTTGTCCTACCTATTCCTTAGTTAGATCGCTTGTTCAAAGGAGTGTTGTTCTCATTCTTTTTAGGATCACTTGCTCAAAGGAGCACTGTCCTATCTATTCCTTTATAGAATCACTTGGATCGCTTGCTTAAAGGAGCATTGTCTAATCATTTAAAAGATTGCCTGCTCATGAGAGCATTGTCTCGTGTCTTCTTATCTTGTCTTTAAAAAATCTATCCTTTTGAGCAAATCAAATCTCAAGGAGATTTATCCTCTTCAGATTAACCAAAACCAATCTTGAAGAGATATATCTTCTTTAGATTAGCCAAAACTAATGTTGAAGAGATCTATTCTCTTTGGGTCACCAAAGTGAAATTAGTTTTCAAAGAGATTTATCCTCTTCAAATCACAAACCAAAAAGGAATCTCAAAGAGATCTATCCTCTTCGGATCATCTACTAAACCAAAATAAGGTTTTTATTTTTTATTTTTGAAATCTCAAAGAGATCTATCCTCTTCAGATCATCCAATAAACCAAAATATGACTTTTGAAATCTCGGAGAGATTTATCCTTTTCGGATTATCAGCCAAACCAAAACAAGTTAATTTTACCTCCAATGGTTCTTACCCTATCATTCCAAGGTAGGCTCCCTTGAAATTTTTACTCGTTAAGCGCTATTTTGATTTCTTTAATTTAACCTATATTAAGCTCAGCCCGCTTAATATAAATTACTTGACATTAAACCAAGGACAAGAAAAAAAAATTATTTAAAAAAAATGGAGTCACTAACCAGTTCAATCAGTAAAAAAAAAAAAAAATTAGAATTTTCGGGTGGAAAACCCTAATTTGATCACTAGTTTGTGAATATTTTAGATAAATTAATTTTTAAAAAATTAAACCAGAAAAATGGGTTTGGAGACTAACCTATTAAAATTAAATCACCATGTGCAAAAAAAAAAAAAAAAAAAAAATTGATGAGTTTTATTTTTTATAATTTTTCTAAAAATATTAAAAACGTACCTAAGTTCACAAAATGTAACTAAAAATAATTTTTTATTATTTTTATTACGAATTTCTAAGAAAAGGGGAAATTTTTTTTTTTTTAACGGTTACCTCGAAGATATATACGTACTCTCTAATTCGGATCAAACTGGTCGTAGTTCTTTTTTTTTTTTTAAATTTTTAGTGAGTGGGTCATTTTTTTATTAAAAACTAAGTTAAGTTTACGTTTTTATTAATTTATTATTTTAAGAATAAAAACCTAAAAAAAATATAATTTTTTCGAATTAAATAAAAAAACCTTACCTAGCTAAATCTTTTTTTTTTTTAAAAAACTCAATTTAAGATTTTTCATTTTTCAAAACCACTACATGTCCAAAAAAAAAAAAATTATTTAAAAAAAAACATGATTTTTCAAACAAAAAACAAAAAACTTAATTCAACTAGATTTTATTGGAAAATAAAAAATTTGCAATAGGAATAAACAACAATTTAAAAAACCTGCACTTAAACACAAAAATAGTTAATAACAAAAATAAAAACATAACTAATAAAGTAAATTAATAAAAATTAATGAAAATTTACTTAGTGTCGAATCTTGTCGGTGTTGGGCGGTTGACCGAACGCTGCTGGATGATGCTGGGCTATGGACTGGGCATTGCTAGGTGACGCAGGGTAGCAGCTTGGGCTGTGTTAGGCGACGCTAGGCGGTGGATTGGGCGATTGCTGGGCGGTGGACTGGATGTTGTTAGGCAACGTTGGGTGACACTGGGTGATGGATTGGGCGTTGTTGGGTGACGCTAAGTGGTTGACTGGTAGTGACTAGGCGTTGCTAGGTAATGTTGGGCGATGAACTAGGTGTTGTTAAGCGATGCTAAGCAATGGATTGGGTGTTGCTAGGTGACGTTGGGCGGTGGATTGAGTGCTGTTGGGTGACACTAAGCGATGGACTAGGCATTGCTAGGTGGTGGACTGGCGGCACCTAGGCGCTACTGGGTAACACTGGGTGATGGAATAAGGGTGAATTGGGTAATGCTGGGTGATGGACTGGATGCTGCTAGGTGATGCTGGGTGATGGACTGGGCGTTGTTGGGCGATGCTGGGTGGTGGATTGGGCATTGCTGGGTGATATTGGGCAGTGGATTGGTGATAAACTGGGTAACGCTAGGCAATGGATTGGTGATGGACTAGGTGACACTAGGTAGTGGACCAAGTGCTGTTGGGTGACACTAGGCAGAGGACTAGTGGTGAACTAGACGATGCTAGGCGATGCACTGGCGGTGACTATGGTTGTTGTATGGTGGTGCTAGGGTTATACTGTATGGTATTGTGTGGTGGTTGTGTAGTGGCGCAGTGGTGTTTGTGTAGTGTTTTGGGTAAGAGTGTGATTAGAAAAAAAAAGAAACTATTTTTTGAATCGCCCATCGATGTGCTATTTATAAGCTCAAAATCGAATCTTTCGTATTGAAGATACGGAAGATACGATTGCGATTCTTCCAAGATTTACCCTAACTTTTAGAAACCTTAGTTTATTTTAGGGTTTTTTTTTTTAATTTTTTTAAAGCTCAATCTGATCCCTAAATTAGATGAATTTTATTCTATATTGGTATAGCTTAAAGTTAATTAAACCTATATCATCGCCTGATTCGACAATCTAACTTAATTCGATTCAATACGACTCAACTTATGACTCAACTTGCTATGACTTAACTCGATTTTTGTTATATTATTTATTTATTATTTTTTCCTTTTTATTTTCTCGTTTTTATTATTATTATTATTTTATTTATTTATATTTTTATTAACCTAGCTTAATTATTTGAAATAAAAAAAATTGACAAAAATGAGGTGTCTACAGCTGCCCTTCTTTGTAGTGAAGTTCAATTAGAACTTTGCTACAAATATAAAAGGGATACCCATTTTTACTAAACCCTATTTTGAATTGATCAACTAAGTTATGTTTTATTTTGATGAAGGATATCAACTTGAAAGGTAGATGTAATGAATAAACTGTCTTTCTTGAAAGGACAGGGCAAATGAATGCCTATCTCAAAAGAATAGAGCAAAAGGTTAAGGGGCCTATCTTGGAAGGATAGGGCTTAATAGTGTTTATCTTGGAACGATAGAGCAAAAATTTCCAAGGGGCCTATCTTGGAAGTATAGGGCTTACTGGTGTCTATCTTAAAAGAATAGAGCAAAAATTTCAAAGGGGCCTATCTTGAGAAGATAGGTCTTAATGGTGTCTATCTTAGAAGGATAGATCAAAAATTTAAAGGGGACCTATGTTGGAAGGATAAGGCTTAATGGTGTCTATCTTAGAAGGATAGAGCAAAAATTTCAAGGGAGCCTATCTTAGAAAGAAAGGGCTTAATGATGTCTATCTTGGAAGGATAGAGCAAAAATTTCATGGGGACCTATCTTGGAAAGATAAGGCTTAATGGTGTTTATCATGGAAGGATAGAGCAAAAATTTCAAAGGGGCTTATCTTAGAAGGATAGGGCTTAATGGTGTCTATCTTGAAAGGATAGAGCAAGAATTTTACGGGGACCTATCTTGGAAAGATAAGGCTTAATGGTGTTTATCTTGGAAGGATAGAGCAAAAATTTCAAGAAGGCTTATCTTAGAAGGATAGGGCAAGGACCATTGGAGGTAAAATTAACTTGTTTTAATTTAGTGGATAATTCGAAGAGGATAGATCTCTTCGAGATTTCAAAAAACTTGTTTTGGTTTGATGGATTATCTAAAGAGGATAGATCTCTTCGAGATTTCAAAAAAACTTGGTTTGGTTTGGTGGATGATTTGAAGAGGATAGATCTCTTCGAGATTCCTTTTTGGTTTGTGATTTGAAGAGGATAGATCTCTTTGAAAACTGAATTCACTTTGGTGACCTGAAGAGGATAGATCTCTTCGAGATTCTTGCTTTGTTTTGATTGGTGGATGACCCAAAGAGGATAGATGTCTTTGAGATTGGTTTTGGTTAATCTGAAGAGGATAGATCTCCTTGAGATTTGATTTGCTCAAAAGGATAGATCTTTCAAAGACAAGATAAGATGACACAAGACAACGATCTCATAAGCAGGCGATCTTTTAAATGACTGGATAGCACTCCTTTGAGCAAGTGATCCTAGCAAAAGACTAGATGGGATAGTGCTCTTATGAGCAAGCGATCCTAAAAAGGACTGCATGGCACTCCATTGATCAAGTGATTCAAGATGTAAGAAAACTTTCATGAGTTTTGACAAAATTGATCTACGACTTGAGTTTGAGGGATTTTGATGATTCCTTAAAAATTTTTGAAAAGTTTTTCTTTTTCTCTTTTTTCAAAAAAGAAAAAAAACATTCTTTGATAGAAAATTGTACTGCTAATAAGTAAGAAACTTTCAAAACTCTTAAAGATTACCAATAAGGAGTTGGCTTGCTGCTTGCTTGTTGATCACTCATTCTTTCAACCTCATTTCTTGAAGCATAATTCATGATCTCTGAACTTTTTAGAAGCACTGATTTCTAACTTGTAATAGCACTTAACTCTTCAGTTTTCCACTAAGGGGATAGATATCATTACTTGAAATATTTAATCAAATTAGACTTCTTTGTACTCTCGTAAGTCTATTTTTACTCTCAGCATCAATTCCAAAAATTGTAGTTTATCTTGTAAGTGGTACATTCTGGTCAATCAATAGGTCTTTTCTAGGTTTGCAATGTAAGGCTTTTGGTCAATGGTTTAAGCAAATGGATATCAATGTACTTGGCCAATTTTCAAGAAATCATATGCAATCGGTCCCGGGTTTACAAGCCAAAAACCTAAGAGAAACTAAACATGGGCATGCCCTAGTTTCATGAGCAAATTTCGCTTAAGATAAGCAGATTTCTTTAGTCAAAAGAGTTTTATCAAGGGTGATATAGTAGGTTATATCATAAAATGAGAGCTTTGCTTTTGGGCTTAGGAATTGATAATGTTCAACCTTTGGAGACCATCACCAGTTTAGACTTCAAGTTTTATTTTGGCAATTTGGATATTCTTTGAAGGTGATAACCTTGCTAATATCTTCAATCTCTTTTTTTTTTTTGTCTCTTTTTTTTTTTCTTTTTGTTTTCTTTCTTCTCTTTTTTTTTTCTTTTTCTTTTTTTTTTTTGGTCAAGGTGGTCACCTTCCATTGTTAAATTTTCACTTAATAGGATTTGAAGTACTAAAAGGTAAGTTCAAGGTGTATAAGCCTGGGAGAAGTATATATAGCTTTAAAGTGTTTGGGAAAGAATGTATGGACTTGATGTGCTTAAATGAATGTATAGACTCGAGTGAAGTGTATATGGTCTAAAATTCTTTTTCATCTTAAAGAAATTGAATTATCTATGACAGCATTTGCTTGTGAATGGGCATAACCAAAGCAAGCATAAGTTAGTCTACTCCTTTTCTCTAAATTAATGATCCTAACCTCCTGATTGTCCTAGTTTAGGGTAGTTCTTGGTAAGGCTAATTTTAAGAAAAATCCCTTAAAAGTTCAAATGTGTTTGTAAGGGATAATTGTATTTAAAGATGATGAAATAAATGCCAAATATCATTTTAACACATGTACTAAGTTTAAGATGGGCCTCCTTTAAGGAATGAGCCCAATTACTCACCTCGATGGCATTCAACTCTCATGTGGGTTTAAGGTTAGTGTTTAGGACATGGGTTGCCTATTTTTATCCTAAACCTTTCAAGTAATGTATTATCATTCCCTTAAGTAGAAAGTTTTAAGTTTCGAGTTTACATTTTCTTTATTCATTTTCACTCATTTGAAATGCCCTTATCTGAATTGAGCTAGCTTTATAGCATACAAAGACATTAATACATGAAAACTACTTTATTCAATAACTTTTGTCTATTACAAGCTCTAAAATGAAAGATTATTTTGAAAAAAAAATGCACGAACTAAAATTCTTTTCCACTTCTTGCCCTTATTTCTATCACCTCTTGGCTCATTTAACTAAATTGAGCCTTCAGAGATATGCCCAACTGTTTTAAATGGTAAGCCACCTTATTAAATGACAGTAGTAGACCCTCAATGACTAATACTAGAATTTGTCTCTTTGATGCTTCTTCAAAACCTAAGGAAGGAATACCATTGCTAATCGACCCATCAATCTCTAGAAAACTTAGTTGGATAATCTTAGCATCAATCAAATCTTATACCTTATGCTTCAATTTCTAACAATCTTCAATGGTATGTCCCACTTGGCACACATGGTATTCATACCATTTGTTGGGGTCACGATCCATTGGCTTGTATTTCTTTGTTGGGTTTTCGTATGTTAGTAGTCCTACATCTCTCAATTGCTTGAAAACTTAGGCCATTGGAATCTTGAATTGCATAAATTTCCTTCTTTTGTTGTGAACAGGCTTATCTTGATTCTGGGCTTTCCCAATCGGTATATTTGCTCCTGATTTATCTTCCATTAAATCTTCATGCTTGGGCTGTAACTTCTTATTCACATCAGGATGTAGGTTTCCGAGTTGCTTGAGCACATAACCCGTTGTCATTTCTATGCTAGTGAGCCTTTCTTCTAATATCATCAACTTTTCTTCTAGGGTAGCAACCCTTTCTTCTAAACCTCGATAGTGACATGCCTCTTAGACTTAACCATTCAAATATACTTCT
Organism: Lumnitzera littorea; assembly: GCA_024138015.1. NCBI lineage: Eukaryota > Viridiplantae > Streptophyta > Magnoliopsida > Myrtales > Combretaceae > Lumnitzera > Lumnitzera littorea. The sequence continues at coordinate 24,850,893 of JAMXBB010000008.1, forward strand.
AGCAACTTTTCCAATCCTTGTATCATGTTAATAGTAGGCTTTGTATAGAATTTGGGCCTTAGATCCCTAACGAATTCCAACTGGACTAATTTTTCATCAATCAAATCTTAGACTTTATTCTTCAACTCCCAGCAATAGTTAGTAGCATGCCTTTGTTGACCCATGTGGAACTTGCATTGCATATTGGGATCATATTTCCGAGGTTTATACCTTGGTGTTGGAGTCTTAGGATGTAGTAAACCCTCTTCTTTTAGGCAGCGATAGACCTAAGACATAGGAATCGGGATATGATTGAACCTCCTTCTAGGTGATTTCTGGCTTAGCTTATTTTCCTTGAGCTTTGGACCAATCCTTAGGGCACTAGGCTCACATATCATTAGATAGGACATTATAGTGTTCACAATGGCCTTTGAATCCAACAGAGCTGATCCCTTGCTTATCAATCTTCCCACTCTAATAGCATCTTCTATGCGACTACCAACTGCAACTACATCTGCAAACGTAGAAGTAGTATGGCCTAAGAGGTGATTATAATAAGGTTCACCTAATGTACGGATGAATATATTGATCAATTCATTTTCTGGCAATTGTATTATAGCTTGAGCTGCTGTAGATATCCATCTCTAGATATACTCCTTAAAGGACTTGGTCAGCTTTATTTTTATGTTATTTAAATCCATTAGGGATGGAGCCACTTTTTCATTGAACTTGTACTATTGATAAAAGGCTCGAGCTATCTTATCCCAAGTATTAAGCTTAATTAAGTCTTGTTGGGCATACTAAATCAATGCCGGCCCAGTTAGGCTATCTTGGAAAGTTTGAATCATCAACTACTAATGTTTAGAGAATTGGGCCATCTTGCAATTATAAAGCCTAAGGTGAAGTTTAGGACAACCTGTTCCATTATACTTTTCGAAATTTGACACCTTAAACTTCTTAGGTAACTCATGGTCTTCAAAAGTGTAAACACTGCTCAAGCCCAAATCACTCTGCACATCATGATCCTTGAGAACTCCCATTTTATCTTCAAATTTGTGGAAGATTTCTTCCTTCATCTTCATCAATTTCTGCACCAATACCTTCCCCAAGCCTTTGCTGCTATTGTTGAGCTCATGAATTGGCAACTCTTTGGACTTATTTGTCTTAGATGGTATGTCAATGGGCCCCTAGGCTTGGGCATAGGCCATGGTCTCAACTTATTTCTCGTACTTGCTAAGAACCCCTTTTACTGTGGTTATTCTTAGTTCAAGAGCTTCAGACATCTTATTTTTGAAAATGAGTGATTATGGGATTCAAGTTGAGCCAGATCACTTAAAAAGCAATCTTTCAAAACTTGCAAGAATCTCTTCTTATTAGCAATACTACATCGAGTTTTTAGTTTTGAAAATCATTCTTTTTTTTTTTTGGAAACTTTTATTGGAAAATCAATGCTTATTTTATGTCATAGAAGCTTAATATTGACATCAACGAATTTAAACAAAGAAAACATTGGGACTCACGACCAAGGACATAGGATGACGATAATATTACAAGGATCATATGGAGAAGCGAAAACTATTTTACGATGAGAAACTTATTGAATAAATGACACAAGGGTAACGACTCATGGAGAAAACTCTATTAGGACCGTGACAACTTAAGTGCTAAACACGAAGAATGAGAACTTAGACATTTACAAGATTAATAACCTGAAGATGGAAAATAATTCACAATGGAAATCTAATGATTAAATCTTTTTTTTCTTTTTTATTTTGTTAGTTCCTAATAGTATGGTACATGTAGGGCATTACAATAGAAATCAACCGAGTAAATAATTATCATTAAACTGGTTTTTGATAATAAAATATCTTTTGAAATTTCTCTTTTTTTTTTTTTTTAAAAAAATATGTTGGAAAGTTTTTTATAAAAAATGACAATTCCATAATAATCTTTATCATTGTTAATTTCCAAGATTACAAGCCCTAAAAAAAATTATAAGTTAACATAGAAGTTTTTTTTTTTACATTGGCACAGGGGGAATACTAATGATTTTGAGCATTTTATGTTAAATGTTATGTTACACAACCTATTACTGATAAAATAAAACAAAACCTATAAGATGCACATATATGATAAAAGATAGCATATATAGACAACTATGCAAAATAAATGTGATGCAATATGTTACATATGCGTGTAATGCAATGGGATTGGTTATTAATAAACTATAGGAAGTATGATAAATCCACAATTAAAGAGCATCCTTATATATAAGTATATTTAGAATAAGATTTAATAAAAATGAAGCTCGTGTATACTTATATATAAGGGTTACTAATTTTTTTAATTAAAAATGGATGATGAATTGATTGTAAATTAAATTAGGCTTTTCCTATAATTTAAAAATAGCTACCCTTTTTTTGAAAGGATGATACAAGAGGGTAGGGTCTATAGGTCTTTAGCTCTATGGCTCCATGACTTTACGGAGAGAAGCCTAGTAGGCTATATTAAAGTTTGAGTAGGCTCGCCTATCATCGCTGGGTGGGGGTAAAGACCCCTATGACCTAAGGGTTGTATAGTGGTGTCTCATCCTAAGTTCTTAAGGTAGTTGAGATCCGACCACATCTAAATATGTAGATGATTATTACAAAATAAATAAAAATAAAACCCTCACCCCTTCCCCTCTTACCCCCTTGATTCCCTAATAGGGTCCATTGGGGCGAGCTTCTTTTTAGGGTCAGCATCACTAAAAACTCAGTCAATACAACTATAATACAATAAAAAAAAAATACAAAACCCCATTAAATAATTTTTAATTTTTACATGGCTAGCCTAGTAGGCGTCCCCAATGGAGTTGCTAATTATGTCGAGCCCTATTTTGATTTCCTTAATTTAACTTGTATTAAGTTTAGCCTGCTTAATATAAATTACTCAACATTAAACAAAGGAAAAGAAAAAAAATTTATTTTAAAAAAAAGTGAAGTCGCCAACTAGTTTGAATATTCGAAAAAAAATGATTTTATGAAAATTGAACTAGAAAACAGGGTTTGAGGGCTAACCTATTAAGACTAAGTCACCATGCGAACATTAAAAAAAAAAATTGATGGGCTTTATTTTTTATAATTTTTCTAAAAATATTAAAAATATACCTAAGTTCACAAAATGTAACTACAATTGATTTATTATTATTTTTTATTACGAATTTCTAAGAAAAGGGAATTTTTTTTTCATTTCTTAACGGTTGCCCCGAAGGTACCTACGTACCCACTAGTTAGGATCAAACCGATTGTAATTTTTTTTTTTATAAAATTTTTAATGAGTGGGTCATTTTTATATTGAAAATCAAGTTAGGTTTACGTTTTTATCAACTTATTATTTTAAGAAAACAAACAAAAAAAAATTTAATTTTTTCGAATTAAATAAAAAAACCCTAACTAATTGAATCTTTTTGAAAAAAACTCAATTTAGGATTTTTCATTTTTCAAAACCACTATATGTTAAAATATTTTTTATTTAAAAAAAAAAACATGATTTTTCAAAAAAAAAAAAAACTTAATTTAACTAAATTTTATTGGAAAATAAAAAATTTGCAGTAGGAATAAATGGCAATAAAAAAAAACCTACACTTAAACATAAAAATTGTTAATAAAGAAAAGAAAAACATAACTAATAGAGTAAATTAATAAAAATTAATGAAATAAATAAATAACAATAATAATTAATGAAAATTTACCTGGAGTCGGATCATGTTGGTGTTGGGCGATGGACTGGGCGTTGCTGAGCGATATTGGGCGACATTGGGCGGTAGATTTGCGGTAACTGGGCATTACCAGGCGATGGACTGGGCATTGCTGGGCGACGGATTAGGCGATGCTGGGCAACGTTAGGCAATGGACTGGGCGCTGTTGGGTAACCTTAGGTAGTGGATTGGGTACTGTTGGGTGACGCTAAGCGATGGACTAGGTATTGTTGGGCAACGCGTGGTGGTAGACTGGCGTTGAACTGGGCGATGTTAGACGGTAGACTAACGGTGATTGAAGTTGTTGTGCGGTGGTGCTAGGGTTGTACTATATGGTGTTGCATGGTGGTTATGTAGTGGTGCAATGGTGTTTGTGTGGTGTTTTGGGTAGGAGTGTGATTTAAAAAAAAAAACTGTTCTTCGAATCTCCGGTCGATGTGTTATTTATAAGCTCAAAATTGAATCTTTCAAGATTTACCTTAACTTCTAAAAATCCTAATTTATTTTAGGCTTTCTTTTTTATTCTTCGAAGGCTAATTTCTTAATCTAAATTAAGTCTTTAAATTAGATGAATTTTATTCTATATTTGTTTAGGCTAAAATTAATTAAACCTATATTGTCGCCTAATTCGACAATCCAACTCAATTTGATTTAGCATGACTTGACTTATGACTCGACTTGTTATGACTTGACTCGATTTTTTTATATTATTTATTGATTATTTTTATTTTTATTTATTATTATTATTATTTTATTTTTATTAACCTGGCTCAATTATTTGAAATAAAAAAAAAATTAACAAAAATGAGGTATCTACATTGCTTTATCCTTCCAAGATAGATACTATTAAGCTTTATCCTTCTAAGATAAGCCCCCCTGAAATTTTTGCTCTATCCTTCCATGATAGACACTATTAAGCCCTATCCTTCTATGATTAGCTCCTTAACTTTTTGATCTATTCTTTTGAGACAAGCATTCATTTGCCCTATCCTTTCTAGATGGGTAGTTTATTCTTTGTATCGACCTTTTAAGTTGATATCCTTCATCAAAATAAAACACAGCTTAGTTGATCAGTTCAAAGTAGGGTTTAGCAAAAATGGATTTCTCTTTTGTCTTTATACTAAAGTTCTAATTGAACTTCACTATAAAGAAAGGCAACTATAAACACCTCATTTTTGCTAATTTTTTTTATTTCAAAATAATTGAACTAGGTTAATAAAAATAAAAAGAAAATAAAAAGAAAAAGATATATAAATATAAATAAAAAAATTATAAAAAAAATCAAATCAAATCAAGTCATAACAAGTCGAGTCGTGTTGAATCGAATTGAGTTAGATTATCGGATTAAGTGAGATTATCGGATTAAGTGATGATATAGGTTTAATTAATTTTGGACCAGATTCATCTAGTTTAAGGACTTAAGTTAGATTAAGGAATTATTGGGCTAAATTATATTGGATAGGAACGGGCCTTGGATAAATAAAAAAGGCCTAAAATAATTAGGGTTTCTAGAAGTTAAGGTGAATCTTGGAAGAATAACAATCATATCTTTGATACAAAAGATTCAATTTTGAGCTTATAAATAGCATGTTGGCTAGGGATTTAGAGGGTCTTAATCACATACCTTCACATACACAATGAATCACACTCACATACGCATACCCCATATGCTCCTTCAAAAACACCACGTATACCCTATGTATTGCCAATGTACCATCGCACATCCCATGCGCCACTACCATACTTCACACGTGCTACCACTAAAACCCTCACAAACTACCATCATAGCATCGCAAGCCATCACTACAACAGTTGACACACCAACCATCATGCTTGTGATTAGTGGATATAGCAGTTGACGACCTCCATCACAACCGTAATCGGTGGAAACATAAGCTGACATGCCTTTCATCTCACCCATGATCAGTGGAAACAGAAGCTGACACACCCTTCATTTGCCTGTGATAAGTGGAAATAGCAACCAACACGCTTTTGATCAAGCTTGTGACCATCCGAAAACAGTGTTCGATGTGCAACTCGATTCGTAGGTAAAATTTATTATTTTGCTATTTTTATTTTATTAGTTAATTTAATTATTTTTTACTAACTTATTTATTTATTTTTATTAGTGCAGGTTTTTAATGTTTTGGTATTGCGTGTTTTTTTTTAGATAATCTTAGTTTTTAATAAATTTAGCTCAATTACATTTTTAGCAAGATCATGTTCTTTTTAGAAAATAAACGAATCTAGATTGTGTTTTAGAAGTTAGGATTTAGAAAAGATGCTTTTTGACACATAGGGGTTTTGGAAAAATAAAAAATCTAAATTGAGTTTCTTTTAAAAAAGATTCGATTAGTTAGGGTATTTTTTTATTTAATTCAGGAAACTTAGATTTTTTTTTCTTAAAATAATAAATTAATAAAAATGTAAACTTAGCTTGGTTTTCTAAATAAAAATAACCCACTTACTAAAAATTTTATAAAGAGAACTATAACTGGTTTGATTTTTATTAGCGGGTACGCAGGTACTTTTAGGGTAATTGTTAAAAAATAAGAAAATTTTTTTTTCCCCTTTTCTTAGAAATTCGTAATAAAAAATAATAAAAAAATATTTTTAGTAACATTTTATGAACTTAGGTATATTTTAGAAAAATTATAAAAAATAAAGCCCATCATTTTTTTTTTTATTTTCGTATGATAACTTAGTTTTAATAGGTTAGTTCCCGACTGAGTTTTTTGGTTCAATTTTCTAAAAATTAATTTTTTTTAGAATGTTAGAAAACTAATGGCCAAATTAAGGTTTTCCCACCCGAAAACCTTAATTTTACTTTTTTTTTTTACTAATTGAACTAGTTAGCAACTCCATTTTTTATAAATAATTTATTTTTCTTTTTCTTAGTTTAATGTTGAGTAATTTATATTAAATGGGTTAGGCTTAATATAAGTTAAATTAAGGAAATGGAAATAGGGCTCGGCAATGTACCTGTAGCCCCTCGAGAATTGTAAGGTTGTCCCATTCAAGTATTAGGTAGTTAGCTAGGGGCAATCGAGTTCTCTCGTAGGTAGGATTACTTACTCTAGCATGGTTTATGATCCATAAGAAGACCTAAAAAAGAAGAATATATTGTAGGAGTTAAGCAACAAAATCGGCTAAATATGAGGACGAATTATGTACCTTCACCAAAATGATTAAGTTGAGTTAATATAAGATAATGGATCAACTCACTAAGACTCTAGCACAGATATCACTTGTAGGTTTGTTAATGGCATCTAGACCACATCAGGAGGCTCTCTTCTAAACCTTGAGGGAAGCTAAAGTCCTTCGTAACAGATCGATTGAAAGAATGGGACTAGTTACTAGCTTTATCCTTGTCATGACCCAAGGGGTGGCCTTGTCGTAACAGACGCCATATATTATACAAAAGATCGTAAAATGGTTACCCTTTCAATCAACGACCCTTCATAAGACATATAAGGCTACTACTACAACTAATACCCAAGAGTTATGTAGGTACTAATAATATCACAACATAGTTATATTAACATGAAATTTCATAATATAACTACAATATATAATAACAAATACATTAAATCCTTAATGTACTACTGTATAGGCTAACAGAAATATTGAATAAGATGAAATATCATATAATAAGTCTCTATTTGGGAGTTAGCTATAGCAAACTATCTTAATGCTCTACCCAACTTACGCAATCCCAAAAGCTTCCCACTAACCTCGGGCATACCTCGACTAGGTGTAATGAAGAGATCTTCCTACAAAAGTAATCTATAAGGGAATAAGCTAAAAAGTTTAGTGAGCTATCCCTCAACTATATAACAAACAAGTTATTCAACAATTAATTTTCAAACATATAAATGCATGAATACGCAAAATGCCAAACAAATACATACAGGTAACTAGATACTGTATGCAACTCAAATTTAACCCTCTTCAAAGTCAAGGTTAGAGTATACATAACATAAATCAGATTTAGTTATCATTCTTGAACTTATACAACTATGAAACTTCATGTTTCATATTTAAAAATAAAATGGAATATCCATTTTCAATTTTAAATAAAATTAAGTTCCATGTATGATTATGAACGGCTTCTATAGTCTACACTCAACCCTAAATGGAGGCCTTTAGACTTAACCCTAAATGGAGGCCTTTGGACTCAACCCTTAGCTAGGCGATTGGCACCACCAATGCTTAGTAATCCCATGAGCCAAGGTAAGGTTATGTTATACGAGCACACTAAACACTTTAATCATGATTGTACAATCAACCCTAGCATGGCCTCTCGTTACTTCTGTACGATGTGATGTCTAAAATTATTAGAATGTGATGCATGATTATGTATGATCCAATTTAGTTTGATCAAGCCAGTTATACTTAAGTCCATTTTTCATGTGATTAGTTAATATCACAAACAATTAATTCACTAAGGATTTCTATAATGCAACAACTAATCTGTTCCATAAATTAAAGTATTTTCACTCAACATGCATATAACAATCACATACATACCCCAGACCTTATACGTCAAGTCATTTATCAATAAAGTTTAAAATTCACTAACTATAAATACAAACAAGTATGGAATCATTAGAAGTATTCACTTAGCTATAATAATAATTACGGATCGTAATAATTCACAAGTAGGTTAGCATTCATATCGGGATCACTTGATGTTTAAGGAATATGAAAAGTAATTAGTATTTGAGTGAAATAACTAAACTATTCATATATTTAGTACCAATAACTTGAATTAGCTATCTATTCAAATAAGATCCCTAGTGTAAGCATTTTCATCAATCGCATATAACTTTTTCATTTTAATTCTAATTGTTAGAAACTTATAATTGATTTTGATTATTTTCAGACGTATTTTCACATAATAGGGTTCGTTTTGGACATTGTAACCCGCACTTTTTATTATGGGGTCAAACTATTACGAATTTTGTCATTTTGAGTTAAATATTTATAAATTATTATTGTAAGCTTTTCTTTGTGGATTTACTATTTAATAAATTTCTAAATTTTATATTTTTGAAATTTTCTTATTTTTATGTCTATTTTATAATAATTTACTTATTATACTATTTTTAAGGTTAAATACTAATGTAATTCACTTTTTGCTACTTTTGTAATTTCCTAATTAGTTAATTATTTTATTATTATTATTTGCGAACTTATTTCTAAATACAAGGTGTTGAAATGGTAGCTCCTTGATGTTTCCACGTGTCCTTTTATGGATTTTCACAATTTTTCCAATTTTGTAATATCAATTAGTATTTATAATTATATATATCTACTATTATAATTTATTAAATTTTGTAAATAAATCCCAATTTCTTTCTCAATACTCACGGCATACATATGTAAATATTTATATAGATATTATATTACTTTATTTAATAATTTAGTATTTTAGTATATTTGTACATATACTATTTAGGCATATGTATATACTTATACATACATCTTTATACTTAGGTTTTCTTACCTTATTTATACATACGTACATATGTAAATTTACAATATAAACCTAAATATACTATATACATATGTATATATATGTATAAAAATAATGAAAATAAATAAGCATACATACTATATATGCATATATATATATATACACACTTATTTCTATATACCATATGTTTACATAATCGACTATAACATACATGTACATATAATTGTATACCTAAATAGTTATACACATATATGAACACATGGACATAAGAAATACTAATTTTACATATCTTTCCATACATGTACATGAAATCTTCTTACAAGAATAAAAAAAAAAAAAAAACATATAGATTTCATCACATATTCCTAAAATATAAGAAATTCTATAGAATATATGTATAACCAAGAGTACATATATGGAATGAAATACAATATACATGCTACTTAAATACTTCTTTTGGTGTCTTAAAGCTTGTAAACCAAGGACTCCTCTTTCTCCTCTTAGATTTGATGCAAAACACTATTAAAGTAGGTTATAAAACAAGTTGCAAATTGATGACTTAAGGGAAAAAAAAAAAAAGAAGATTAAAAGGGAAAGGGAAGGGGATGGTTGAGAGAGAGAGAGGAAAGTATGTGTGTTTCTAATGTGCTATAAGTGAAAAGTAAAGTAAAAAAAAAAAAAATGTAACAATGTTTATTTACATGTGTAGCTGGCTAAAAGAGGGAAATAAAATAAAAGAAGTAAAACAGAAAGAAAGAGAAGATAAGATGAGTAATTATTTGATTTGACTAAGACCATATCTCATTTGATCTTATGCCACATATTTAATCACATGTGGAAAAATAAAGCAAACAGATGGCAGCTAAAACTTCATTCCAAAAAAAGCAACGTGGAAGAAGGAAAAAGAAAAGGAAGAAAAAGAAAAAGGAAAACGGGAAAAAGGAAAATTAAGAATTATGAAGTTAACTTTTCTAAGTGTAAAATTATAGAATTATTAATAATTTTTAAATAATATTCATAATTTTATAAATTTTATTAATTAAGTTGTTACTCTTTATATTTATAAATTTTTTGGAGTTATCTCTATTCATTCATTAACGATTTTATGTGATTACGTGTATTATTTGGTAACCGTATTCTATTTGGGTGTTAATACTTTTAGGGTACATTTACACATTTTATAAGACTAGGTTTATGATTTTAAGGTTTTTGTCAAGTTCGAGTTCAATCTTTTGTGTTTATGTGTATATAGGATTTAGGGTTTTTGTACACAATTAAAGTTTCGATAAAATTTTTAGGGTTTTTCTTAGTTGTATTATGTTCGGGTTTGTGATTTAATTAAGTTTTAACTTATTTTGTCTCATCAACTTATAACAATATCTAAGGCACTTAGGCTCAATTTAGGTTTAAGACCAAAACTTTACGGGGTTTTCTATCTTCACCATGGATCATATCTCTTTTTCCACTAAAGAACTATGTGAGGAAGAGACTAGTACACTAAGCAACTTTTCATAGTGGTGAGATGCAATGATATAATCATAACCAAAGTCCTTATTGACAACAAGTCATCATTGAATGTTTGTCCTCTTGCTAACTTGGATTTGTTGGGTGTTGACACAACTACGATTAAGACAAGTTCTACAACAGTTAGGGCTTTTGATGGATCTAGAAGAGAAATTATAAGAAGATTGACTTGCTCGTTGACATTTGCCCTTAAAAATTCAACACTCAGTTCTAAGTTCTAGACATCCCAAGGTTTTTTAACCTCCTCTTTAAAAGACTTTAGATTCATGCAGTAGGGGCTATACCTTCAAGTCTGCACCAAAAGGTCAAGTTTATCAGAAATGGCTAAGTGATAACAATTTTAGGGGATCAAGATTATGAAATATACAAGCAAATGGCCATATCCCAAATTAGTATCGAGGAGCAAGATGATTTTGGGCTCTAAATGTTTGATGAAGTATGCATGGTTACTAGTCTTAAGGAAAAGAAAGACAAGAAGCTAAAGTTCATGGAAGGCTAGATTGGTACTCATGGCCTTGGCTATATCACAACTTTGATGGAAGAGTTGCAAAATAAGCAAACGAAGGATAAGAGAGGTGATGGATTGTATCATGCCTTAATGACCTTTCCATTGCTAACTGAGACATTTATTTGAGTTGATGTTTAGACCCCAAAATCTGCTAAAGAAGACACCTCCAATAAAGATGAATTGGCAAGGCCATCCTGCAAGCTCCATACCAACTTGAATAATTGGTTCTCCATCCCTATGAATGGTAATAGGTCTTTTTTAGGGTAATGGATGAATCTTAGTCTAGTATTATCTTGAGTTTTGTAATAATTATTTTTGTTCTAAATAATGTACCTATGAAAACTTTTGACTCTAGTGAATACAAGATCAGCTTTCTTCTCTTCATTATGCTTCACTTCTTCTTTACTTGCACTCTTTCCTTTATACACTTTTTCCCTAAATCCAAGGCTTTGAATGAAAGCCGAAGATACCTTGTGCAAGTAAATGATGAAAATATTGGTATCACTTCTAACCCTACTGGGTTAGTCGTCGAGAGCAATGTCAATAACCATAATGCAATACAAGAGAGTTGGCAAAAGCATGAGATGGGTAGAATTTCTATTAATGAGTTAACTGAGACGATTAATATTGGAGTCGATGATAACATGAAGAACTTGAAGATTGGAGGGAACTTGAAAAGAGAGCAAAAGTTAGAAATAACCACGTTGTCATCTAAGTATCAAGATGTGTTCGCTTGGTCTTATGAGGATATGTTAGGGTTAGATCCATCAATTATCGTCCACCACTAGCCATATGAGAAGATATCAAACCTAAGAAGATTTCGACTAGATATCTTATTGAAGATCAAAGAAGAAGTCAAGAAGTTACTTGAGGTTGGTTTCATTGAAGTATCTAATTATCCTGAGTGGTTGGCTAATATTGTGCTGATTATGAAGAAGAATGGGAAAGTTAAAGTGTGTGTTAATTTTCGAGATCTCAATTAGGCAACACTTGATAGGAATCAAACCATTAGACCCTTGACTTAAGCTTAAGCCTAAGGGCTGGAAAGCATGGCCAAGTGAGTTCTATCTTTACGCCCCACCACTGAGGAGTCTAAGCTATTGCAGTCTATGGATCTCATGCCTCGGTCGAACCGAACTCTCTTGTATCTATTAGTAGTCTCTAGCTATTGACCAAAGATACACTTGGACAACAACTCGACCCATCCGACCATCTGCTTAACTAACTTGAATCCAAGCTGTTGTACTAAATATGTTCAAGCTAAATTTACCTCAGAAGAGTCATTTGGTTAGCCCAAAACATTTGATCAACTAGCTCTGTTTGACATGAACGCTTAGCAACACTAAGGCTAATCATACAATTTTTCCTTTTCGTTATGTACACATCCACCAATCGACCGCTAAGTGTCTAAGGACCCCTTATGATGGAATCCTCAATACAGGATCCCCCCTTTTTTGCTGTATTTTCAATTATGCCCTTTATCATTCCTTGTACATTACTTATTGTAGACATTACCCTTTTTGTCTTTTCTAGATTAGGTAGGATGCTCTAACTTTTCCGGTATAAATACTTACGGTATATGTAGCCGCAAATCATCTTATCATTTTTAATATTGAATATACGCATCTCCTTGCGTGAGCATTGTTCCTCACTGCTTACTTTACTCTTATCCTATCCCTTAAGTAAGGTTAGGTGGCTAGTACTCTCATTGGACTAGCTTGTACGTCATATTGAGTTGAGCCATGAGTCTTTAGTAGTTCCTTAGTACGTCATATCTTTATACTGGATCAAAGGTTTGCTCATTTTACTTTTCATTATCGTTTGTGCACATTTTCACCCTTCCTTTTGAGCTTTCCATAAGCTTGTACCTACCCTTGCAACTAGCCTTATCATTCTTTGGATTGGTTTGTATCATCTTATTATCAGAGTGGAGGTTCATTTGGGTAAGTTGCATTTGAGCTTTCTTGTGAGTATTGTTTGTTGTGATAGTGTATTGTGGTTGCATAGATGTTAGTTGTGAGTGTTTGAATAGGTAAGAGTAGTAGTTTGTTCTGCTTATATACTCTATTTTGGCCTGTTTCAAACATATGAAAATAGAGCAAGTTTTATTTGGGTTTGACATTCTTTTGGGTATGATTGTTTTGCTTAAAAGAATGGTATCTATTGTTTCTTAGATCCTAAATTTGTTGCCAAGTTTTATTAAAGAGAATGATGGACCCCTAGTGTTAATGTTAGTATTAGAGATGACAATAGTAGTGTTGTCCATCATGGACGACAACCCTAAAACATCCTTAAGAGTACAGATGAATGAATTGATGAGGTGGCTAACCTCATAGCTGATTTAATCAGAGCTATTCGTGCATTAGCCTATTAACCTGCTGAGGTCGTATAGAACACACTACAAGTTGCTAGACCAGCAAGGGGATATAACCTAGATGGATAAGTTTGAGGTAGATGAGTAGGAGGATAAGTACGAAGAAGGATTGACTTAGGTGATGTAGATGATGAAGGAAAAGAAGAGTATAGGGAAGAAGATGAGCAGGCTCGAGCACCCTAATCTATTGACCATGAGAAGCTTTAGATTTTGAGCTTCATTGGTTCTAAGGATGCAAATAACTATCTAGATTGGGAGGAAAAGGTTGAACGTATCTTTGACTATTATCAATATGAGGATCGTGAGAAGGTGAAGGTTGCTGTTGTAGAATTCTCTGTGTCTACTGCATTATGGTAGAAGAACTTTTAAACCATAAGGAGGTGAGAAGGATATAAAGAGGTCAGTAATTGGCTAGAGATGAAAAGGATTCTCAAAAATAGGTTCATATCAGATACTTACCTATAGGGCACTTTTGCTAGGCTTCAGGAGTTGCGATAAAAGGACTGAACTGTTGATGATTATATTCTGGAGTTCCAAATGCTTATGATTTGATGTGAAGTGGATGAACCATCAACTCGAACAATATCAAGAATCCTTATTGGATTAAGAAATGACATCCGAGATATCGTAGAACTTCAATAGTTCACTGCATTGGATAAGGCTATAAGAGTAGCCCAGCGAGTTGAAAGATAGAGGAGGAATAGGTTAAGTTGACCTCTACTAAGCCAATTGGCTCAATCAAGTCGACCTACCCAAGGGAATTAATATGCTCAACAAAGTACTGACTGTATAGAAGAGTCAATGTCAGAGCTAAATAGAAGAGCCAACCAACTGATAGTAAAGTGCCATCAAGAACCTATGAGAAGGTGTAGGGATTTGAGAGGAAGATGAGCCATATCAAATGCTTTAAATGTCATGGGTTTGGGCATATGGCCGCTAAATGTCTGAATAGAAGGACTATGATTATCAAGGGAGGTGTCTTGAAGCTTGACATGGATAGCATTGATGAGGAGCTCAAGGAGGAGGTTGCTCTTGAGGAGATCACTACCCAGGAGAGCTAGCTTGTTGAAGAGGTCATATTTGCTGAAGATCTAGATAAGCTAACTTTGGTTGTTCGATGTGTGATGAGTTTAGGATCCTCTATTGAAGAGGAGCAGAGAGAGAATTTGTTCCACATAACTTGCAAAGTGAATGAACAAGTTTGCGTACTCATAGTAGATAGTAGGAGCTATACTAATGTGGCAGCTTTTGACCTGATTAAGAAACTCAAGTTGCAGACCATTTCACATTCGAAGCCATATAAGTTGCATTAGTTGAATGAGAGGAGAGCACTCCATGTACTCAGCAAGTATTGTTGCCGATCTCAATTGGAAACCATTTCGACAAAATTCTTTATAATATGCTACCCTTGTATGTGTCTTATGTACTGCTAGGAAAACTATGGCTTTTTGACCAAATGGTTATGCATGATGAGTTTAGGAAGACTTATGTGTTTGAGAAAGATGGTAGGAAAATTACTTTGAACCTTATGACATTGAGTCAAGTTAGCAAGCTACAAGCTAAACTTGCTTGAGAATCCAAGAAGGCTTTGGTATTGAGTAAAGCTGAACTCTGGGAAGTTATTAAGGCTAACACGCCGACCTTCATGTTGGTCAGACAACTACTAGAATTGAAGGAGTAGATTGAGCTACCACTAGAAGTCAAGAAGCTACTAGATGATTATGCCAACCTATTTCCAGAATAGCTACAAGAAGGATTACCCCTATTTCAAAGCATAGAGCATTACATTAACTTGGTACTTGACGCTACCCTGTCGAACAAACTAGCCTATAGAATGAATCTGAAGAAAGTTGTAGAGCTTTAAAGGCAAGTAAATGAGATATTAGATAAGGTGTATGTAAGGGAAAGCTTCAGCCCCTATTTTGTGCCTACATTGCTTGTGCTAAAGAAGGATGACACTTAGCGTATGTGAGTAGATAGTAGAACTATCATAAAGATTATAATCAAGTATCAATACCCCATTCGAGGCTAGATGATATGTTGGACGAACTGAGTAGTGTGAGAGTATTCAATAAGATCGACCTAAAGTCAAGGTACCACCAGATTTGGATGAGATAAGGGAATGAATGGAAAATTGCTTTTAAGACCTGACATGGCCTGTATGAGTGGATGGTCACGCCTTTCGGATTATCAAACACCCCAAGCACATTCATGAGGTTGATGAATCATTTTTTACGAGACCTAATTGAAGAATTCATCATTGTGTACTTTGATGACATCCTTGTTTATAGTGTCGACTTGGCAATGCATACTGACCATCGCAGAGTTGTTTTTAATGTCCTTTGAGTAAAGAGATTGTTTAGAAATCTGAGGCAATGCGATTTTTATTAGGATGAACTGACCTTCCTAAGTTACGTAGTTAGTGGAGGAGGACTAAAAGTTGATGAAGAGAAGGTATGAGCCATTGTTGAGTGGATGACCCTAACCTCATGTACTAAGGTGAGGAGTTTTCATGGATTGACATCATTTTATTGACGCCTTATCTAAGGATTCAATACTATAGTAACGCCTCTAAATGAGTTAACAAAGAAGAGTGTAGAGTTCAAGTAGGGAGAGAAAGAGGAGGAGTTTTGCCGAGATAAAGGTAAGATTGACCTTTCCCCCAGTCTTACTTTGCCAAACTTTGATAAAGCGTATGAACTTGAATGCAATGCATTAGGTGTCATCATCGAAGCTATGCTGATGTAAGAAGACCGACCTATTTCTTATCATAGTGATTAACTCAAAGAAGCACAATTAAACTATTCTATTTATGACAAAGAACTTTTAGCCTTAATCTGAGCTCTTTACATATGGCAACATTATCTTCTGCTAAAGGAATTTGTTATATACACCAATCATGAGTTCTTAAGATATTTGTAGAGCCAATCAAAGTTTTCAAAACATCAAGCTTGATGGATTGAATTTTTAGTAGGATTTAATTTTGTCATCAAATACAAGCAAGGTAAGAATAATGTAGTTACTGATGCTTTGTTAAAGAGAGATGTTCTTCTCATTGAGTTACAAACCAGGTTATTAGGGTTTGCAAGCATTAAGGATCAATATTGGTATGATTATCATTTTGGCCCTATATTTGGTTGATGTGAAGAAGAAAGAACAGTGGATGAATACCATGTGAGGGATGGTTACCTATTTCGAGGGGGCAAGTTATGTGTACCGGCCTATTTCATAAGAGAACCACTGGTAAGAGAAGCCCACAGTAGAGGACTTTTTAGGCACTTTGGAGAGTGATGGATGTATGAGCTGCTGAATGACAGGTTCTTCTAGCTTAAGATGAAATGTGACATGCATTGTGTGATTGAGGGATGAGTTGTCTACAAGAAAGCAAAAAGCCGAGAAAAATAATGGAAGGCAATGCCTTTACCTACTCTAACTAAACCATGGGCTGATTTGAGTATAGATTTTTCCTTCGAACTACTCTAAACCGCTCAAGACAAAGATTCTATAATGGTTGTTGTAGATAAGTTTAGTAAAATAGCACATTTTTTTCCTCGCACCAAAACTAATGATACTTCGGTTATTGCTTCTTTATTTTTGCTGGAAATAGTCACTTACATAGCATACTGAGGAGTATAGTGTTAGATAGAGACCCAAAATTCTTAAGCCATTACTAGATAACTCTTTGGCATTGAATGAGAACTAAGTTATTGTTCAATACTTCTTGTCACCCCCAAATTGATGGCCAGATAAAGGTTTTTAACCATACCTTAGGAGCATTGCTTTGAGCTATAGTGGGGAAGAACTTAGTTGACCAAGACCTCTATTTGCTAGTGGTAGAACTTGCTTACAATAGGATGGTACATGCCACCACTAATCATACCCCATTTGAGGTCATCTATGGCTTTAACCCCTTATCACCCCTCAACTACACTCCGATGTCGCCTACTAACCAAGAAGATTTAGAAGCAAGAACTAAAGCTTAGTCCCTCCAGCAGATCTGCCAATGAGTCGCCCAGCATATTGATTGAGCTGCTAGAAACTAAAGGAGAAAGGCAAAGGAAGGAAGACCAAGTAGTTTCAGTCTAGTGACCAAGTGTGGCTACACTTAAGTAAGGAAAGGTTTCCAAATAAGAGGAAGAACAAGCTATCTTCCAGAGTTGAAGACCCATTCAAGATACTCTAGAAAATCAATGATAATGCATATCAACTAAAGCTACTAGAAGACTTTGGAGTATCAAACATGTTTAATGTTGCCGACCTTAACCCTTACTAACTCAAGGAGAACTTAGATGAAGACTAGCTAGATTTGATCCTAAATCCCAATCAGCTTGGTAGGGATGATAGGAATCAGAACACTAAACCTTAGATCTGTGGTTGAGCTTGAGGGTTGGAAAGCATGGCCAAGTGAGTTCTATCTTTATGCCTCACCACTAAGGAGTCTGAGCTGCTGTGGTTTGTCGATCTAATGCCTTGGCTGAGTCAAACACTTTTATATCTATTGATAGTTTCTAGTTGCCGACTAGAGATACACTCAAACAATAGCTCGACCCATTCAATCATTTGCTTAGCTGACATGAATTTGAGTTGTTGCACTATATACGTCCGAGGTAAATTCACTTTGGAAGAGTCATTTGCTTAGCTTAGTAAATCTAATCAACCAACTTGACTAGGCATCAACACTTAGCAACACTAAAGTTAATTGTGCAATTTGTCCTTTTGGCTAAGTGTACAACTACTAATCAACCACTAAGTGTCCAAGGACCACTTATGATAAAATCCTCAATATAAGATCCCCCCCTTTTTGCTATATTTTTAATTATACCCTTTTATCATTCCTCGTACATTACTTATTTTAGAAATTACCCTTTTTGTCTTTTCCATTTTAGGTAGGATACCCTAACTTTTTAGGTATGAATACTTACGGTACATGTAGCCACAAATCATCTTATCCTTTATGATATTGAATATACACATCTCCTTTCATGAGCATTATTCTCCATTGCTTACTTTACTCTTATCCTAACCCTTAAGTAAAGCTAGGTGGCTAATACCTTCATTAAACCAACTTGTACATCATATCAAGTTAAGCCATGAGTCTTTAGTAGTTCCTTAGTACATAATATCCTTAGAGTAGATCAAAGGTTTGCTTATTTTACTTTTCATTATCGTTTGCAACCATTCTCACCCTTCCTTTCGAGGTTTCCACAAGCTCGTACCTACCTTTGTGACAAGCCTTGTTAGTCCTTGGATCAGTTCATATCAATACCTAAAGATAACTTTCCTTTTCCCCATATTGACGTCTTAGTAGATAATACAGTCGAAAACCATCTCTTCTCCTTCATGGATGGATTCTCCAAGTACAATCAGATTTGAATGTCCAAAGAAGATAAGACCAAGATGAATTTCATTACAATTTAGGGCATGTTTTGCTACAAAGTAATACCTTTTGGACTTAAAAATGACAAGGCAACTTACTAAAGAGCAATGGTTGAAATCTTTCATGACATGATGCACAAAGAAATAGAAGTACATGTTGACGATATGATTGTGAAATCCAAAGAGGGGGAGAATCACATATATAATCTGAGGAATTTGTTTGATAGGTTGAGGAAGTTTCAGTTGAAGCTAAACCTAGAGAAGTATACTTTCGAGGTGACATTAGGAAATTTGTTAGGTTTCATAATTAGCGAAAGGGGCATTGAAGTGGATCTTGATAAAGTCAAAACAATACTTAACATGCCCTCTCTATGTACACTTAAAGTGGTTAAAGGCTTATTGTGCCGTTTGAACTATATAGCTGGGTTTATATCTCAACTTATGGACAAGTGCTACCCTTTGTTTAAGCTATTAAAGAAGAATGCTAATATAAGATGGGATGAAGAGTACAGGGATGCTTTTAGAACAATCAAAGAATACCTTATGGAACCCCCAATTTAGGCAGCTCCTAAACCTAAGAAGTCGTTGTTTCCATACCTCACCACATTACTAGAGTCTGTAAGATGTATACTTAGCTACAAAGAGGAGGAAGGAAAAGAGCGGGGTATATACTACTTGAGTAAGAAGTTTATAGAGGAAGAGCAGAAATATTATAAGATTGAAAGAACATATTGTGCATTAGTCTAGATCACGTATTGACTCAGACATTATGTACTCTATTATTAGATTAAGTTGTTGACACAACATGATCCTTTGAAATACTTAGCAGAGAAACCCACCTTGATTGGTAGAATCTCGAAGTAACAAATGTTATTATCAGAATTTGATATCACTTATGTGAATCAACATTTAGTCAAAGGGCAAGCCTTAGCAAATTAAGTAGTAGAGTATCCACTAGAAGATACTTCCCAACAGGTGCAATTCAGATTTCCTAATGAAGATATCTTAGTAGCTAAAGAAAATTATAATAGTGAAATGAATGAGAAGCTCTTAAGATGGAAGATTGTAGACATCCCATATTTGCCCCTTGTAATTTTAGTTTTTTTTTTTTTAGTAGGAAAAATGGTCTTAATTTAGAAAAAAAAAATACAAAAAAGAGAAAATTTAGAAAAAAAAAAATAGAAAATTAAAAAAAAAAAAGCAAAAGAGTAGATAATTAAAAATAGGATAAGAAAAATTTGAAATAGCCTTGGCATTTTTTTAATGTTAGTTGGGTTGTGTCCTTAATAAAAGGAATGATGGGCTCGGACTTAGAATTAAGCCTAGCCTAAGCTGATCTAGTCCATATATGTCATTTGATTGCATATATGGATAAGGTATAGGCTAACGACACGATAGTAATACATTTGGTCTTAGCATTGCATGAAGTAAAAGATCATGGGTTCAAATCTTACAATAGGCACATTGTGCCTTTTTCATTTTCTCACAAAGGACAAATGACATGCATTAGATTGTCACTGAGCCACATGTTTGCTATAGTTACAAGGTGTTACTTGGTTAGACTATGAGCTAACGTGGCACCACATCAGCATTTCTACAATGTGTTAGGCTATGTATCTTAACACGTGGCATGACACCATTAGTCATGTGCATTGGTGCTATGTCAGCATTTTTACCATGTATAAGGCTACGTATCATGTTAAGACATATGGCAAAACACCACTGGTCCGTGTAGTTGACGTAGCACCATGTCAGCAAACTTTCCTTTCTTCTGCATCTCTTTCCAACGGTTTCCTCTTACTTTCTCACACTTTCCTAGCTCAACAATCTCTGTTCAAGGCCATTTTTACTCAATTTCCTTCATGATTTCACCAAATCAATGGTGAAATCATGAAGATCTCATGGCCCCCTTAGAATTGAACCCCTAATCTTGTCTCAATTCAAACATTAAGTGGGTTAAAAATTGATTTAAAGTCTCAAAAAATGTTGAAAGTGCTATTTCTCCTTCGAATTCCATTTGCATGATTCAAGCTTCTATAATGGGATTTGAAGTTTCCAACTAATATTTTGAATACAAATGAACATTTAGGGACTCCATTTGACTGGGTATTCGATCTAACATCAAGCGATTCGAAATGAATATTGTCAAATACCAATTTATCATGAAAGTTGAAATTATTGATTTCCTATGTCTAATCCGAGCTTTCAACCTATAAATAGGACCTCTTACTCCTCGAATGGACACACATAATCACTCGAAATAGATCTTACAAGCTAGAATCGGTTCTCTCTCTCTTTAGAATACTAACCGACGACATTGCTCTCTCTTTCTATCCTATCACTCTCGTTTCTCACTTTTGAAATACAAACTACTGCAACCAAACTCCTTGTGACATAAGCTTTGAAACCCAGCCCCTTCCTCACTCCATCGTATCTCCTAGCTATATCTTCGAAACACCTATGGTTTAAACCCTAGCCATCATGTCCTCTACCATTGAAATCCTCACCTCTTATCCTTTCTAACCTCAATCGACTACACCATATGACTCACTACTACCTAAAACCCTTGACCCAATCACCCTTACACATGTAACAACCATCACTACGATTGCCCAACATCCACTATAACCACTACCTTGCACCACCACCTAAACTACCTCTAAACCCTGTAGCACTTTCCCTATACCCCCATTCACCAATTAAATTTTCTTGAATCCTTCCTCACCTGCTCAGAAGTCGCCCTAGAATGCCTTAGAACACTCCTTTGACGACTTGAGCTTCTTCTCCTTCTCCCTTGAACTATCTAACTTGAGTTTTGAAACTAACCCATGTAATTGATTTACACGTTGCTTTCTTATTTGACCTTCCTTTCTGTTTTGTTTAGTTTTTAATTTTTTGTATTTTTTTAACTTATTTTCTATAAATTCTATTGTAATTGTAACTAAAAAAGTCTGAAAAAAAAAATGAACAAAAGAAAAAAAGAAAAAGGATAAGGAAGCATATCAAAACAATATCTTTTGATATATTTATTTTTAATTTGAAAATTTAGATGAATAGTACATATCTTACGGAAGTATATAAAATAATTAAAATTTTATCAAAATAATTACACCACATGAAAGTATATATGAAATATCCTAAAAATAATTTTTTTCATAATTTTCTTAATTTATTTAATATTTTTAGAAAATAAGTAGAAAACAGGGTAGAATTTTGAACTTAGTGATCGTTAGAGCTCTAGTCACTATTGATTGGTGGGGGTGTATTGATTGGTAAGGGCATGGGAGGCTTTATATCAGGTCGCTAGTAAGTCGATGAACTATGCTAGGTTAGTATTTCACTTTATTTTTCTAATTTTTTCTTAATTTCCTAAAATTTCTCACTAATTTTTCTTTGAGTGTTTTGGGTTCCTAAATGTGTAAAATGAAGTTAGGAGTTTATTTATACTAAGTTGGGTCTGCTAGAATTTTTCCATATAATTATTTTAAGTTTTGTTAACTTTTTCATCACAAAATTCAAAGCATGAGGTGTTGAATTCTTGGAGATTTGCTTTTGATTCATCAATTCAACTATTTCCCATGTTGCTACAATGGTTTTTAGATTTTCCCAATTAATTTGGATAAGTTTTGTTGATTTTTAAAGCAAAATATTAATATTTTATGTATATTATATTAATATTTAGTAATTTTGCTAATATACATATATATATCTTATATACTTGGTATATGTAATGTGTAATCATACTCATATAATGATGTTTTACTCATATTATTTATTTTTAAGTTATATTTTCTCTTTAATTTTATGAATTTATAGCTTATTTTATATATTCTATACAGTATTTTATGCAATATTATTCATTTTTATAGCTTAAATAACTTATCTCTAGGGCCTCATTGCGTTTGAAACTTAGTTTTAGGAGTTCTAATGAGTTTTATGCTATATTGAATAACTATACTTCTAAAGCTAAAATTAGGAATTTTTATAACATTACTTTCAATATTTAAATTCTTTTGGTTACTTCAACTAACTTTTCTACCTTAATCATAAAGTTTGAACTCAATTAGATAAATTTTTCCAAAGGCCATAAATCTAGATATGGTTGCCTTAAATACGACTTTAGGGGCATACATAAAGTAAATTCTCTCTGTTTCAATTATACTCTTAATATTTTATTATATTTTTGACTTCCCAGTCTATAGGAATTCCTCGATTAAGGTTACAAAGTTTTTTGTAAATTTCTAGCCTAAATAGGTTACTTTCCCAAATGTCCTAAATTAACTATTGACCCTAGTCATATAAGAATGAGGCTTTGCTCCAATATTTAGATCTTCATGTCCTAATGGTTGGAAATGCTTTACCTACCTTTGACCTAATACCGTCCTTATTGCATAATCACTAGCATCATACATTAGTTCAAACAGTAGACTCTAATTCGGGTCTACCATGATAGGGGCATTAGTTAATTTTCCTTTTAAGCTATCAAATGCATTTAGGCATTCTTGAGAAAATATAAATGGAATATGCTTTTCTAATAACTAAGTTAAAGGTCTAGTTATCTTAGAAAAATCTTTAATAAACCTTTTGTAAAACCTAATATGTCCTAGGAAACTGCGTACGGCCCTAATAGACGTGGGAGGGGGTAACATGGCAATAGTGTCAATTTTGGTGGTATCAACTTCTATGCCTCTCCAAGACACTTTATGTCCTAATACTATCCCCTTTTATACCATAAAATGGCACTTTACCAGTTTACTACTAAATTATTTTTTCACATCCAACTCATACTTTTTTAAGGTTCCTAAGGTTTATTAAATGAATTCCCAAAAACTGAAAAATCATTCATAAAAATTTCCATTATATACTCTATAATTTTATCAAATATTGCCATCGTGTACTGTTGAAAGTTGCGAGTGTATTACAGAGGCCAAAATGCATTCTCCTATATGCAAATGTACCATAAGGATATATAAAAATAGTTTTCTCTTGATCCCTTAAGGCAATAGAAATTTGAAAATAACTAGATAAATTATCTAAAAGGCAATAAAACATATGACCTGATAGACGTTCCAGCATCTGGTCAATGAACGGTAAAGGAAAATGATCCTTCCTTATAGCATCATTGAGTTTCCTATAGTTAATAAAGACTTGCCAACCTATACTAGCTCTTATTGGAATCAACTCATTCCACTTATTTGGTACTATTATCATTCCTTCCTTTTTAGGTATAATCTATACAGGATTAACCTAAGAATTGTCATAAATAGGATAAATCATACCTACATGCAAAAGCTTGATTACTTCTACTTTGATTACTTCCTTTATGTTCGAGTTCAAACTCTTTGCGATTGTACTATGGGTTGATAACCTTCTTTAAACTGGATTTTATGTGTATAGAACGAGAGACTAATTCTCTTGATGTCAAAAATCTTCTACGTAATTACTCTCTTGTTATCGTTTAGTATACAAGGGAGTTTACTCCTTTGTTGTGTAGTTAATCCTGAGGAAACTATTTGATAGGCTTCAAGGTACTAATTCAACTTGACTGCTAAGGTCGAGCTCACTTACTTGTCGACTCATTTTGTTTGCTGAGTCGAATGACCCTATTTCTCATAGCTAGTGTACCGAAAAGCAGAAGGCCCAATTCTCACCTATGCTTAACCAATTATTTACTTGACTTCACGTCTGTTGGTATGCTAATATATCACGTTTTTGAGAGCGATCCACTTGGTAAGACACAGGGAGACTAGTGCTGATTAACTTACGTTTCCGAGAGTTAGATCCACTTGGCAAGATACAGATAAACTAATGCCGACTAACTTTAGAACTTAATAATTATGAGCTGTCCTCTCTAGTGTCTTAGCCAAGCAATGTGAGGCTACTTCCAGGACATACCGAACGTTAGCATGCTGACTTCCCTATAAAATGTATAGTTTTGTAGTTTTGTACATGCTTGTCTTTATTTTATTCATGGGCCCAATTTTTTAGGGTTTAAGGCCTCGTACATTATTTACAGTTTTGCTACTAGGGTTTAGGATGTACTATATATAGCAACATTTGTAACAATACAAACATTATATAGAAAATCAATGAAACCCACCCCCCCATTGAGTCTTTTCTCTTAGAAAGCTCTCTCCTACTAGCTCTTATTAATCCCTTTAGCAAGAATTATGGTGGGTAACCTTATCACTTAGACTGGTGCGTCACATTTGGTGAGTTTTAGGTCGTGTAGAACTTAGTTGGTGCATCATATCCAGTTAAGTGGCTCACGGATTCACTAAAACCCTTACTAAACCCACTCTATTTTCATTCCTTTGATTAGATCGGACCTATCTCGACGGCCTACCTTGTTTGTCCTTGGCGCAGTTTGTATCACTATCACTGGTAACTTTGAGTTTTCCTCTAAGAATGTATACTCTAGATAGTGTGGAAGTTGCTTTAGCTCTAAATTTGATGGTTCTTCAATAGAAGGCTTCAATTTTGCTTCCTTCACATGCTTAAACTATTCAACCCTTTGCTCTTGAGTTAGAGGATTGATTCTTAGCTGAACTTCTACTTTAGTTACATTTAGATCACTAGATTCTTCATCATTCCTTGTGTCAAGAATGATTCCTAAGGATCTTCAGATAATAATTCCTGTAAAGTATCAACATAGAGTGATTAGTAGAATTAAGACTAAAACATGTATTGTCCTATTTATTACATTTTCTCATTACTTCTTTAATTTTAATTACCATCTCTTCTTCTCCTACCCCTAGTGTAAGCTTACCGTCACTAACATTTATGATAGCTTTGGCTATACCTAAGAAGGGTCTACTTAGAATGAGTGGCACCTCAATATCCTCGTAGATGTTTAATATGACAAAATCAATGGGAAATATAAATTTATCTATTTTAACAAGAACACCTTCAATTACACCACTAAGATATGTTACTGATCTATTAGCTAATTGTAAACTTATCCTAGTTGGTTTAGGTTAACCTAAGCTTAGCTGTTTAAATAACTTATAAGGCATTAAATTTATGTTAGCACCTAAATAAGCTATTACTTGTTTAATAGATAGATTTCTAATAAAGGGATAATAAAACTCACTAAAGCCTTTAGCTTTGTGGGAAGCTTGTTTTGTATGATGGTTGAGCATTCCTCATTAAGTATGACCATAGATAATTCTTCTAACTTCTTTTTGTTGGAGAGTAGCTCCTTTAGAAATTTCACATACTTTGGCATCTGTAACAATGCTTCTGTAAAAGTTAAGTTAATGTGCAATTGTTTAAATAAGTTTAAAAACTTATTGTACTGCTCATTGGTGCATTCCTTCCTTAACCTTTGAGGGTATGGAATGGGTAATTTATATTCCTTGACCTTCGAGGGTTCTAGTTGTTCTTTTGGAGGTTCAAAGGTCTCTGTAACTATATCCTTCTCCTCTTCTATCAATGGTTTAAGTTTGACTAGTGTCTTTTCGGTTTGCTTAACTAGGTACATTCAGAATAAATTTATATCAAAATTGCTCAAAATATTCAAGAAAACAACATGATAGATGAGTGTAATTTTACACTCATCAAAGGGCTCAGATGTACAAGGTTTAGGCTTGAATATGATTGTTGTAAATGCTGGCATACAGTTCTTCCAAGGAGTAAAGGCCTTTTTCTATTAGACAATTGAGGAGGGGTAAGCTATGCCCACATTGGTAGAGGATGTTGTCTATGATAGTGTAGTTAGCCATGCTATACGCAAGCCTCTTAGCTTCAGTCTTGTCCTTGGGTAGGTTACCGATCTTGAGGTAAGCAATGATTGGATCCATTTAAGACATTTCTACGAATACTAGGTTGATCTAAAGGGTTTGTTAGGGGAGTTCGTCTATGATGCATTGTGGCATGAACTTGAGAAACACTTGCTTGTTGATTTTACAGGCGTAGGGCATAACCATGGATGATTTCTTGGACAGTTGGTCTATTTTGACATTTTCCACCCAAGGAATTTTGGTTATGCTCTAGGAGGGGAAGTTTGAGGGTAGGTCCCTTATTGTTTGGAGGTACTTCACCATGCTTTCACCTTTCATTTTGTATTTCCCCTTCACTTGTTGCGGCACCAACATGGAATTTGAGTAGATGTTAATCTTTTCAAATGACATCAGTTGTGATCTTTAGTTCTGTGATGAGGGCTTCGTACTCGACTCATTGTTGCATGTAGGGAATCCGAGCTTAAGTGCATAGGAAACCTTGGTGTCATATGTCACAACTCAAAGAGCGGGTTAGTTGTGGAAGGTTGTTGTATATTGTATAAAAGACCATAGATTGGTTTCCTTTTCAATTGATAACCTTTTATATGACATACAAGGCTATTATGCAACCAAATACCCAAGAGTAACATAGGTGAAGATCATATCACAACATATATAATGTTATAAGTATTCATATAGTATCCTTACTATACACAAAGTACGAGACTCTAAGTCCTTAACACTAGCAACAACACTGCAGTAATAAAGAGAGTAGTCCTACATGGTTACTGAATATCATATTATAAAATAACATCAAAACACTAACTGAGAGTCCTAATAAACATATAGATTCACTCTGGCTCTCATTTTCTACATACTTTTCTTAAAAATCCCAAACTAACCTCGTGTATGCTTAAGCTTGGAAGCGTAAACAAGTCCTCCTACATTAGAAGCCTATAAGTGTATAAGTTATAAAGCTTAGTAAGTTATCCCTCAACCATATAGACAAGTAAGTTATCCAACAATTAATTACAAACATATGAATACATAATCAAGCAGAATGGCACACAAATACATATAGTTGACTAGGTATAGTATGAAACTTAGATTTAATGCCCTCTGAAGTCAGGGTTGAAGAATACATGACGTCAGCTAAATCTAGATACCATACTTGAACTTACATAACTATGAAACTCCATCTTTCGTATCATAAGAAAATAGTTATTTAGTTCTAGGTTTTTTTTTTTAAAGAAACTAAGCACCAAGTATGGTTGTGAGTGGGCCTTTGTAGTCCACACTCACCCCTAAATGAAGGCTTCTAGACTCGACCCTTAGTTAGGCAATTGGCACCTTTAACACCTAATAATCCCATGAGTCAAAGTAAGGTCATGTTATACGAGTGCACCATACTAAACACTTTAATGTCAAATATATAAAGCAACCCCTATAAGGCCTTTTGCTATCTTCATGTGATGTGACAGTCGAGATAATTTCAATGTAATGCATGTTTATACATGTTCCAGTTTAATTTAACAAAATCAAGTATAATTAAATCCAGGTATTGTCACATCTCGACATAGCACAAGATGTCCCATCACATAGATAAACTTGTCGTAAATAAGCTTAATTCTAAAAGAAACAACACTTCGTTATATACTTAGTGCTTAAAGGAGTTCAGTTATAAGCTTTTGGCTACAAATATTTACAAAATTTACAAACTTCAAAAACTTGAACAGTAAACTTTAGTTAAACTTCTGGGTCTTTATTGTACTTGTTTAGTAATACTTTCACTTTCAAAATAGTTGACTCTATCTACCACTCTTTGTAAGTCCATCCCAGTTGCTAGTGACGCCCAAAAAATTGCATCGTAACCTAAGGATAAGAGAAAACTTATCCCCCTCAGCTACTATTAAGCTGAGTGAGAGTGGAAAACAAACAACAATATACTAAAGCATGTAATATAAGCACTTAAGTTTCATATTTAGTTAATATTTAAGTAGCAAATAAGATAATACAAATGGTATGCCATGGTAATGCACGTGGCATGCATCAGTACAGATATCCTAGCTAGCCTAGCAACTCATCCAGTTTGGTTGACTACAAATCTAAGCATCCGAAGAATATATCTAAGAACCTAGCAAATTATCTCAACCTAGCAAAACCACGGAGTGTAGTTGAAGTGTTGGTCAATGCAAAACTATAAGCATGAAACTCAAATTTGTAAACTTATCAAAGCAAAACCATAAGTTTTAAGAAAACTAACTTGTAGTCCTTTTTGTGCCATGCTATGAGTGCATCAACCAATTCTCAATCAACATCAAGTATATCAATAAGGCTTATCATGTTCATTCTATCTCTACTTTAGGTTTTGATTTTGCTTCTAAATTAGCTTTTGATTTGAATACTTATTATAGCATAAGTTTTCATAAGTTTTACTCACAACCAAATGTAGAATTCATCACATAACTACATTACCAACATCATACAAAATATAGTATCACCAAGTACCACCATCGTGAATCCAGGCAATATTCAAATAGTCACTCCATTCACAATTCACTAATCAAGGATAAGTCAAGTACTTTACACAACAATTCTAAGTATTGTCTAGACAAACACCACAATTACATGCAAAGACATTCATTCTCCACTAATTAGATATAAGTCTATATCCTATACATGCAAATCCATTTACCTAGTTATCGATACAATCCCAATTTATTGGTTAGCACGAACTTCTTCTTCTACGGCTTCACTTAGCAAGAGTAAGTGCTTCTAGGGTCAATTACAGGTCATGAGTATACACACACATACATATGCACACATACTAGTGAAATACTTGCTTGTTGGTAATTAGTTCATTATAAGCTAGTTTTGATTCAATTGCTGAGTTTAATTCTAAGTTAGCTTTTAAATCTGGTTTTAAATTAGGTTCTAAACATTAATCTGGTTCTAGAACTTTTTGAACAAGCATCTAAACAATTGTGTTAATACAATTTTTACTTTATAACTTTTTGAAGATGTATCTAAAAACATCCTTATTATTAGGAACTCTCTAAGGAAGTATTTGAAAATGTCCTTATTAACTAGAAATTCTCTTATTAACCTACAGATGCCATATTAGTCAAGTATTTGATATCAAGTAGCTTTTTGGTCAAGTCTTTAAACTTGGGACTAACCCATTATTAACAAACTAACCTTCTGAAGAACTGTCTAAACATGGTCATTTTACATGTTTATTCAAAATAACTTATTGAACATCATATTCCAAATTATAGACATGTTAGATCATGTTCATATTTCAGGTTTATCATATTAAGCAACATCATAGTACTAAATTCTTCAAATTCACATACTTATCTATTAATGCCATAAACCGATATTTGCCAACTTACACATATCTAATCTCTCACTCAAACCATACAACTCTAAATTATCATTCATAGTGGAATGTGATCAAAATAAACCTTAAAACCTGCTACCATTAAGCTCCATAGACTAAATCCTCAAGAAAATGGCATTTTTTTATCCAATTTAAAGACTCAAAAATCCCTAAAAATTATAAAAATCATTTTTGTTTGAAAACTCTTCATATAGTATTCATGTGCAATATAGGTGTTCTCTAAAAAAAGTTTGGCTTAGAAACTATGTCAATATGATTATTCAAATCAGTTTCAAAAATCGATCGGTTTTGCTTGATTTCTTAAGCAGTATACTCACTAAAGAAATTTTCAATATGATATTTTCCCCTAAAATTATATACAATAATATGTACAAATAAATTTTTTCATAATTTTTGGAGTTAATTTAGAATTTTTACAATTTTAAGTAAAATCGGGTACAAAATTGACTCACTAGAATGGTGACTGTTCGGCCACCAACAAACATTCCTTGATTATTGACCAAGCTAGGTGTGGCCACCACTACCAAGTGGTGGTGGTAGTTCATGCCTAGGTGCTCTTTAGATTGGTGTTCATGGATCTAGCTTGGCTTGCGCAGTACTTGTTCTAATTTTTCCTAGAATTTTCTCCTTCTTTGTTTTCTTGTTCTTATAATTTTCTAAGTTACTAAGAAGCTTACTGATCATTAGGAGAGTGTTGGTGACAATTCCTAGGTTAGCATAATGAAATATGGCATTTTCTCTCTACTCCAAGAGTTTTATATCCTTAAATCCATGTTGCTAAGTGTCCCTATATTGCTTAATTACTCTACAACTGTCCTAATTGCTTCTATGCCTATCTTAAGATGATTCTAGCTATTTTGTTACTTTTCATAAATTTTTTATGATTTTTCTTATAATTATTAAGCAATTAAATACAAATTTTAGTAATTATTTGATATGTTTTCTAATATATTTACATATCAAGTGTATAACATATATACTACATGACTATATAATCACATTATATGTCATGTGACCCTAAATATTATTGTTATAACTTAAGTAATTTATCTTTAACGGCTTGTTACGTTTTAGGACTCAAATGTCGAGCTCTCAGTAATTAACAAACGTACCCGATAAAAATATACTTTATTGAAATTAAATATTATATATACAATATTTTGAGAAGTTGATCCTTTTAGCATTCTTTGTTTAACTTTTACAACCTTATATTAAAATTTGGCTCAATTTAGACCAAATTGTCTGAAGTCCTAAATTGTTTTAAATACCCTAAATGTTATAATTCGGATTGGTTAGTTTAGTGACTAGAGTACTTAATCGACTAGGGCTTCACAATTACCATGTAGCAAACTAATACACTAATAGCTAAATTTTCTATAGTTTTCTAAAATGCAGCAATTTCACACTATAAATGAACAACAACAGTCACATGCAAATCCTAAACCCCATGCATAAACCAATTTATCAATAATATTTAGATGCCACTATCTACAAACATAAAAATAAGAATGGAATTATCAAGAGTACTTATTTGACTATAGTAATAATCAAAGGTCGTAGTAATCGATGGGGAGATCAGTATCTTCATTAGATCAACTAATGATTAAAGAATATAAAAGGTAATAAATATCTAAGTGAAATATTTATTTTATATAAGTATTTATTTAAGGTTATACCTAAATTCCTTACTTATCTTGCATAAATTTTTCGATTTGCGCTTTTTTTTTTAAATTACATATAACTATTTCATTTTAAATCATTTTTTTAGATGTACTTTCACGTAATGAGATTTGTTTTAAACGTTGAAACTCATATTTTCTATCATGGGCTTAAGGTATTACGAATTTCTTTATTTTTGGCCAAAATGCTTTTAATTATCATTTTGGGCTTTTCTTAATGAGTTTTTTTATTAGGCTTTACTTTAAATTTGGTAATAGGCTTAAATAATTTCTAAATTTTATATATTTTAAATATTTTTAGTTTTAGCCCAAATTGTCATAATTTCTTTAATATACAACTTTAAGCCTAAAAACATTAATTATTCTAATTCTTATTATATTTATAATTTCTAATTAATTTATTATTATTATCTTATTATTTTTATAGTTTGTGGTTTAAAGAAGATTTGGGAAAAGATGATGTGGTAGCTTCTTATTAGTTCACAATGCAATTTTCTTAATTTACCCAATTTTTTATTTTTACCAATTTATAATATTAATATATAGATATATAATACCATAATTAATTAAATATTGGAAAAATTATTTCTTATCCTTCTTTGTAGACCATGTCTAGCATGTATACATATATATTTATATTTTTAATCTATTTTTAAGAAAATAAAATACTAATATATGTATACATATATGTTTCGGTATATATACATATATAAGTACTTTTACTATATTACATATATATGTATTGGAACCTCAGAAAAATAGAAAAAAAAAATATACGCATACATACTTATATAGATTCATATATATGTAATAAATTTATAATAAATCTTCCATGTTTTGTTACTTGTTTATAT
Source organism: Lumnitzera littorea (assembly GCA_024138015.1). NCBI lineage: Eukaryota > Viridiplantae > Streptophyta > Magnoliopsida > Myrtales > Combretaceae > Lumnitzera > Lumnitzera littorea. The sequence continues at coordinate 24,883,529 of JAMXBB010000008.1, forward strand.
ATGTTTATGCCGCTTTGTAATATATTTACATATATATATTGAAGTAAGTATAGTTAGTATTGTATATATATTTACATTACTATACATATAAGAGGAATAAGTATAGTTAAGTGTATTCATACATGTATAGGTACATAATTTAAAATAAATAATATACATAATAAGAAGAAGGGTTATACATCTAAATTAACTTAGAATTTTTATTCCACTTAGTACCTAAAAGTCAAATACATGTATATAACACTCCTACTATTATATTCCTAACACAAGAAACACTAACAAGTACACATCAAACTCAAAGAATACATAAAAACTTGTATTACAAGGGAAAATCAAATACAATACATGATAATATTTGGATTACTCTTTGTCTTGAAATTTTTGAGAAAGTATCCTCCTTATGCCTTCTTGAAATTGATAGAAAAATGGTATTGGAGAAGAGATATTATGTTATAAAATAAGGATGGTAGATGATAGTATAAAAGAGAAGAAAACTGAAAGGGAAATGGAAGTTTAGTGAGGGAGAAGTGTGTTAGCCCAAATAAGAAAAGTGAAGACTTATATGAAGAATTGAAATTTTGAAGGAAACTAAAAGTAAAGTGGGTTTGGATGGTAAAGATGGTGCTAACGGTCAGAGAAAAAAAAAAAAAGAAAGTTGATTTGATTTGTTATCTTGTTTAACTTAAACACATGGGATACGGATACTTTGATGTCATCTTTAGTTATTTAATCACATGGGATAATTTCTCAAGACACTTAGTAGCCAAAAAGAAAAGGGAAGAAAAAGGAAAAGGAAAAGAAAGAAAGAAGGAAAGAAATAAGAATTTACCTTACTGACTTTTCCTTAAAGCCTTTCCACCTTTAAGATAATATTTAGGATAAAATATGATGAACTATGGAAAAATATAGGATATAAAATTAATATATACTATATAGTACATAAACATAAAGTATGTAGTAAAATTAAATCAAAATAAAACTAATACACACACATATATATATACATATGTGATGTTATAAATAATCATAAGATAATATTTATAATCTTGTTAATTTATTTAATTGATATGTTATTTTTTATATATTAGTATTTAGAAATTATTTCTATTCTTTCGCTAGTGATTTTATGTGATTGCGTGTATTTATTGATAATTCTGTCAAATTAGGGCTTGATTACTATTACCATAAATTTATGTGTTTTATAAGCTTAAGGTTTTGGTTTTAGGGTTTTTATCAGGTTTAAGTTCAATCTCTTGTATTTACGCATTCGTAGGATTTAGGATTTTTGTACGTGATTAGAATTTCAATTAGTATATTATGGTTTTTCTTGTTCATCTTAAGTTCAGGTTTATAATTAAGTTAAGTTTTTAATTTATTTGGCCTTATTAACTTAAAAATTTATCTAGGGTACCTTGATTCAATTTAAGGTCTAACCTAAAAATTTATCAAGTTTACACAGTAAGGGCCTTATAGGACTATTCCTACCCCACTCTACCCTCTAATCCCTACCCTCGTGCCCCCCTTACCCCGACCCACCCTAAGTGGAGATCCATCTACTTAAAGAGTTTACATTGGTATATCAACATCACCAGGTGCTTCCTCCTCTTTGTTATATTCATCAACAAGGTCTACTAGGACTTGCAACTTCATGGCCTACTAAGAATGGAATTGGACACCATGAGCATTGAGCTCTAAAGAATACTTAACCATTCGTCCTAATGCATCTGGCTTCTATAGAAGTGTCTAGAGAGGTTGGTCGGTGAGGACGATAATGGGGTATGCCTAGAAGCATGGTTTAAGCTTCTGAGCAACTATGACTACTACAAGAGCAAACTTCCTAACCTGAGTCTACTTGACCTCTAGCCCAGTAGGATGTAGTTGATATGCTATACTAGCTTGTGCTCACATCCCTTAGTTCGGATGACCACCAATTATTTATATGTTGCCCTAGCATTCTTGAGGCCAAAGGGCATGACCTTATAACAGTATGTTCTAAAGTTGGTAACAAAGGAAGTATAGACTTGGTCTTTAGATGCCATGCAAATTTGATTATAGTCGGAGTAAGCATCCATGAAGCTTAGATTGGCATGGCCTAAGGTAAAATCAACAAGCTGGTCAATTTGAGGGAAGAGAAAGTAATCTTTGGGGCAAGCTTTGTTAAGGTAAGTGTAGTTGACACACATTCACCACTTGTTGTTTCTCTTCTTCATGAGGATCGCATTTGCGAGTCAAATGGGGTATTTCTCCTCTTTTATGAGCCTAGCTTGAAAAGGTTTTGCACTTCTTATTCTATGGTTGCCTATTGCTCTAGTGTAAAGTGTTGTCTCTTCTACTTCATGGGTCAAATACTTAGGTTAACCTCAAATGGTGGGTAGCTTCGGGGATGTTGATTATCTCAAGCATTTCACTTGGAGATGTCATGAAGATGTCTGAGTTGGTGCAAAGGAAAGCTATTATGCTTTCTTTTTCTTTTGCGAATAAGGAGGTCCCTATTCGAGTGGTCTGGTTAGGGTGATCACCATATTGGATGACCTTGGTTTCCTCTGCTGGTTCTCCCATGGGAGCCTATACTGTATTCGGGGTAGACTCAATGTGTATAATCTTATCATGTAAAATGTCACTAAGGTAAAGTATCTATGATAGCTTCTAGTCTCCACATATGAGGTCAACTCTTACGAGTGTAGGGAATTTCATCATGAGGCATCTCTGGCTTGTGCACATATCAAATTTGTTGAGGTTAAGGCATCCCAAGATGGCACTATAGGGAGATTGGTGATGATCAGCTACAGAGTTTATCAGTTGTGAGGCAATGTGCTTATCATTGCCCTGTCGAATAAGTAATGTAATTAAGCTTGCAATTGGAACCATCTTTCCTCTAAAGCTGGTAAGGCTTGACTTATAAGGTTGGAATTCCTCATCTAGTTTGTCTTTCATCTTCTCATAGGACGAGTAGAAGAGAATGCTAGCTAAATTGTCATTGTCGACGATTGTCTTGGGGACATCAAAGTACCTAATTTCTACATTGATGACAAGGGGGTCAATGTGAGGGTACTTGATGCCCTACTTGTCATTGTCGATGAAGGAAATGGTTGTCTCTATCCTTGACTTCTTATGTTGGACTGAGAGTACCTTGTGTTGTGGTTAGATAAGACGGTCTTTGTTTGATAGGCCCAGTCTACCTATGATTGCTTGTACTTATCCTCAGTGATCTATTCACTTTGTATTATCAGGTGGGTTCTCTTATTGCAGCTATTGTAGCTCCTGATTGTGGTATTGTTATACTAGATGGGGATGGTTTTGTTTAAGAGTGACAAAGCGATTAATGTGGCCTTTGTAAACGAGGCCTTTGACTACATTCTTAAGTTGTCTAAACTCATCAATGTTATGGCTACGGGCGTGATGGTAGTCACAAAATTTGCCTGAGGTGAGGGCCTTGGATGTTTCTTTGATTCATGGTATGTGGGTAGGCGCTCATACACTTCATAGAAGACTTCGCTTAGAAGGCAATTTAATAGGGTATAGTTGGGGTAATCGGTGAACTTTTTCTTTTGTCTTTCCCGGTGTTCTCAAGATGGTGAAGGATGGTCTCCACAGGGGCTAAGGTTGTCTTTCACCGATGTGTTGCATTATAGGTCATTCTTGAGGCATACTTAGATGGTGTCATCCTATACTACATATTACTTGGCATCGGTCATGAATTCTTCAAAACTATCTAGTCAGCGTAATGTTATGGCCTTAAAAATCATATTGCTTAGGTTTAGTCCATAGATGATGGTCTAGAGAGCTGTTCCACATTTTACTTTGGGGATAAGTATCTTAGCGCAGTTGAAGCGCTCCAAGTATACTCGTAAGGTCTTGTTCGGGAGCGGGTGCATGTTGTATAATGTGGAGGAGTCCTTGTGTATTACCTTACTACTTAGGAAGTGTTATTGGAATCTTGAGGCCAAATCGTCAATAGAACAAATAGAATTTCTTAGAAGCTGGTTGAACCATATTAGTGCAGCCTTGGTTAATGTGCTAAAAAATACCTTATACATTGTGGCATCAGAAAAGTTTTAGAGGTTCATCATTGTATGAAAGTATACTAGATGGTCATCTAGATCGCTTGTTCTGTTGTAGGTATTGAGGTAGGGGAGTAGCACTTCTTTTAAGAGAGTTTCCTCCAGGATGATTAGATTAAAAAAGACTCTTGCTTATGACTATACCTAATTGTCGAGTAAAGGACTTGAGGTGCTTTTAATCGTGTATGTTGGAAGCACATTAGATGTGCTCGCCAAGCTCTTAGATATTCATGTCATCTATGTACTTTAAGGAGTGCTCGAAGGACATGTCCCTCCTAATCTTGCTCATGCCTAAATGAGTAACCTTATAGTGTGCCTTACCATTGGCAGTATTCAGCCAATCACGTAAATCTTGCTTTGGGGGCTATTCGGTTCAAACACCATTGTGTAGGCATACGAGGTCTAGTAGCGATGTAAGGGACCGCATAAGGCATTTGCTAAGTCAGTTAAGAGAGATAATAGTGTCTTTAAGGTTATCCTTGTCGTTAGGGTTAGCCTTACCTTTAAGTTTCTGGCTCATAACCAGTTGCTGTCTTAAGGTGGCATTTTCTTGAAGAACTTTTGCATTAGTTTCCATCAATTGGTGAAACAATGCTTTTTTCTAATCCATTTTTGACGTTTGTGGCTCCGTCGGTGGTGGTGGTGGATTTGTTGTGAGTTGCTTACAACCTTTTGGGAGTATTGGAGAAGGTTGTGCAGTTTTACTCTTAACCATGCTTGTGAGTTTGCATAAAAGATGGGCATAAAATGATAATGGAGTGTATCATGGGTATGATTCTTAGGTCAACTCCTAGTGGTCCATTAGTCGCATGCAGTGGAGGACTTACAAAAAGCTCCCTATAGTGTGGCCAGTGAGGTCCCTTCAACACTTAAGTTAGCAAGGAGAGAAAAGGATTCGTAATGAATATGGTAAGCGAATTGATGGAGTTCCCAAGAGTGGCCAAAAGGATCTCTTACTTGGTGACTTTGCCTTTATTTATAAATTAAGCAATTTAACTTGCTTAGATATGTGGCAAAAGGGGATTAGCTGGCACAAAATTCAAGGGGACGGCACTATCAGTACAAGAAAGAATAACCATTCTTTTGCCGATTGGTGGAGGATTGGGAGATGAGCTTATCATATCAATAGTAAGTGACCGCCTTAATTTAATGCCTAAATTGTAGGCCGATTGTCAAGTGGTCATTCAACATTTAATAATAAAAGTGAAAGAGGCGATGAAAGGGGAGTATGCTTGGCTTGTTGGCCAATGAGATTACTTTGGAGGTGAGCCCTTCTCCCTAGGCTAGGAAGTGGGAATGTAGGTTTCCGATGAAAGGCTCCTAAAGTGTTTGGGGTTGGGCCTAAGTAAGATGGGTAGAGCTTATGTGGATGATGGGCCAACATTCAAATGGTGATGGCCTTAATGTTGCATTCGCCAAACTCTTTAGGAGGCTTGGGCAGCTAAAGCTTCAGGCTGAAGGCCAACTGTCAATAGACCAAATGACCTTTTGAATAAAAAATATTATTTGTAACTTTAGAAAATGTTATGGAAATGAATTTATCTCTTATATATTTCTTAATTATAAAGATTAGAAGGGTCTATAATTTCTTAACTATAAAAAATGCTGTGGATATATATTATGATGGTTTGTATAATTTCTTGTTTGAATAGCGAAACGTATTTAATTTTCTTTATTAATCAATTTCAGATAGTGACGAACTTTTATCACTAGAATAATCACCGCACGGTAACTTTTCTCGCATATGTCAACGGCGAAATCCTTTTCTTTCTGTTGATTGAAGTTTGTTACTAGCATATTTTTACAAATAAAAAACAAGTAACACATGCCACATAGGGAAAAAAAAAAAAAAAACACTCTGGTGAAAAAAATGTGTAAATGTGTGAGAAAAGAAATGAAAATGTAAATGGTTATGAATGATGTAACTTGTTCGTGCACTAGTCTTGCTAAGCAAATATATTGTGAAATTATGCATTATACTTCTATCATTCTGATGATTAAGTTATTTATTGAGTTTCAAGGCTCACCCTTAGATTGGGACTCTGCATATGATGATTTCTGTCTATGAGATTATATGGAATAGACTATGGATATGGTGAATGGGGTGAAAGCTTTTGAAATGAGAGAATTAATTGGAAGGCTTAAGCCATATAATTTGATACGCAAGAATTCTAGTAATCTTTAAGTTGTATGGGTCAGATAATTATGTTTCCTTCCAGAGCGTTGATAGGTGTTACAAAACTTTAGTTGCGAAAAGGATACGAACTTCTAAAACAAACCAATCAATCCAAGGACACATGTACCAATAGAAAATAAACAAATAGTTTGGCTTTCTTCAGTCACAGCACTTTTCGGCCTTAAAATCGTTTCTCTTGCAGATGACTTGTGAATGTTTTTTGAGTTCCATAAATTGTAACATTGTATAAACTAATATAACGAAAATGATACGAAGGACAATACTCATAATTTCCTTGTATGCACACACACACGCATATGTAATCTGTGGATGTTATTTTGCATTTATCATAAAATGAACCTTGTATATCCTTTCCAATTAATAAGGACGTGCGGTAAGTTGCCATGTCCAATTAAATTCAAAACATAATAAAATAAAAAGTCGAGAATATTTGAAAAAAATTAAATTTAAAATATGATGAAAAAAATGACCATAAGATGATGCAAGGAGATGTTCTAAATTACAATTAGTCTACATAATGTCAACTCCAAATATATCTATCATAAGCTTCGTCTCATTGTTATTGGTCGGTAGTCTTCTTTCCTTGAAGAAAACAAATGAGTTAGTTCTGTTCCTTCTGTTTTCAGACTTTGTCCAGAAGGAAAACAAGAGAAAACTAAGGCGTGTATTTTTCGAAGAAGTGGGAACACAAACATTTCCATTTTGTTATACATTTACTATTCTCAAGTCTTCTTAACGGTACCGTACGTTCCTCATTAAGTCTTCGGGAGCATTCTAAGTCTAGTTATTGTTGCCCGAAAGTTGTATCTAACTGTTTTATGTCCGTTACAATAAATGACATTAAAAGCTTGTCGGCTGCATATATTGTGGTTTTACTCTTGTTTATTCTTTCCATGTCAGACTTGGGAACGGCAAGGAAATTTCAGACAGACTTAGATTTAACTAAAACCTTTAAGATTTTCTTTTTAGTTAAGTATGAAGAGTTTGGCATAATAAAAGGGGGCCAAAAAAAAAAAAAAAAAAAGAAAAAAAAGAAAACAAGAAAAAGGAAAACGGAGTCAGCACTTGTCCACAATGAGAGCTTAAAGTTTGAGTATGTCTCTAGATATTGAAATATATGACTTAGTAATCAATCAATTGCATTTGTACATTTTCCGTATTATATGAAAATACTGTGTATCTTCTTATTGTACAAAAGAATGGTTAACTTAGAAATAATGAATACCCTATAGTGTCTTTATTTGAATATTCTTGTACTATGTTCTAAAATTTTGAAGGTGAAACAAGCATGTAGAGGAAAAAAAAAAAATTAAGTTTTTGAAGAAGTGGGAGTTTTCATCACTTTTTTTAATAGTGAAGATATTGATCCAGTTAAGTGCTTAATGAAATTTCAAACCTACTCGATTTCGGCTCACTGAAAAACGTATTTAATTTTTTCCTTCAACGATGAAGCAATTATCCCAAATAATAATCACGGATGAAATTTTTATGTTTTAAATGGTGTTTTTATTCAAATAAATACAAACACCTCTATATTTCTATGTTTTACAGTATATGATTGATGGGAAAATACCATTTAATAAAAATCTTAAGCTTTTAATATCTACATCGGTTAATCCAGTTTCAATTGAATATGTGGATACAAAGGATGAGTTTAGGTGGGAATAAAGTCTAGACTTCAGTATAACCATGAGGCAAAATCTTCGGCTAGTAGCTTCTAGAAATTGAATGTAGATAAACGTAAAGCTTCAATCTATTAAAGATAAGTCAAAGCCAGTGAAACCTAAAAACGACAATGAAGCGTGTCTCACGCCCGTCGACTTCCACAATGTATGCCCCCCCGACCCCCAAGTCTATGAGATATATTCTATCTGTCTCCAAGTTTCAACACGACCCACATACCTACGTTATCATAAATTAAATCGAAGTTTACTTTGTTTATTAAATTGTTCTGTTGTGGAACTTGTAAATATGGAGCTAATAAATATATTCAATGCCAACCAACTTTTAAAAGAGAAGCATTAACACTGCAGTCATGTTTACACACTATACCTCCTACAAATAGAAGGCTACAATAGACTAAAATTGTGACCTACTTTTATATGGTATTATATGCTGCTATATAGAGAGAGTAGATAGCGAAAAGTAAGTATTCGCTACATACAGTAATACGTAATTTGCAATTTTCAAGAGTAAAATAAAATTGAACTTAAAAATTAAAATACATAACTTCTGAAACAGAATCAGGGGAAATAAGTTCAAATTTAATTGAAGTGTGCAAAGCAAGTAGAAGGGATTGAGGCCTAATGAGCATGTCTTGTGAAAAGTGATGCTTCGGCGAACCTCTTTAAGGAATAATTAGTATCCTTTTTACCATTCTGACGTAATGTCGGAGGTTTTCTTGGAGCTGAGATAATTGAACTTCTTCGAAACAACTTAAAAATATTTTTGTGGGTTGTGTATTGGGTGGTAGCAAAGTCAACCTTTAAATAAATGAGCCGTTGTATGGAAACACAATGAAATCATCGGGCAATGAATAAATAATAGGCAGTTGAACAGGAACCATAAACAATGCAGAAATGAAAAGATAAATGTGCACTAGTATTGACATAGGAAAGTACCAATGTAGAGAAAGAGGAAGGAAGGGGAAAAGAAAAAGAAAATACCATGGCCAAAGAGAGACAATCAGTATAATGGAAAAAGAGAGTACAAAGAATTACCACGTATGAGGCCCTCTGAAAAAGATCATAGCATTAAACTCTCACTGCAAGACTCTTTAATAGAACCTTAATGTCCTTTTATTTTCAAGAATAGATAGGTTATCTTTTGAAAATAACTATTATTTGGAATAGCTAAACAATACAAGTTTTATTATTTACTTCCGATAAATCTCTATAGCATGGAAAATCATTCTATTATATACATCATGCTATGATATTGCACTGTTTAGTTAAGAATTAAATAAAATACCGATATGCTACTAGTTGGCAAGAGATACCATCCCTACTAACACTTTGCCACTACCATACACCATCATGGTCACCACTTTTACATCTCATCACAACCATTACCACCAACATCAACACCACATTTATGCTATTGAATCACTATCACTATCAACACTATGATAGTAGTAAACTATGTGATGGTGGTGATAGTAGTCTCAAGTTGAGGTAAGGTGGTAGTTACCGTAGTAGTGATGTTGGTAGGCTATCACCCCTACTAGTAGCATTGTGATGATGGTGGTGGTGCTAATGAAAAGATTGAAGTGGTAATGGAAGGGATGGTAGTAGTTGTTATGTGATGGTGACAGTGATGTAAGGTTAATGGCATTGGTGACAGCATTAACGATAACCATCATATAGGCTAATAAAATGTGGTAATGGATTGGTAACAGCTACTAGTAATACAACAACCGGCAATATTGCTATGGTAGCAAAGACAATAGTGTTAATAGTAGTGAAGGGTGTAATGGTAAGTTTATGAAACTATAATAGTGAGGTTTGTAGTGAGATGATGCTACAATAGTACAATAATGACAATATTAATGAAAGGACAGTTGTATTGATGGTGCAAAGCTACTAGTAGTGGTGTAGGTATTGATATATCGAACTCTAGAATAGATAAGTGTAGCAATATAGGGAGTAACTTCGAGCTTGTAGAAAGCACAAAATGGTGAACAAAAATGACATGAAGATAAGCAATGTCCATGAACCACTTTGAAGATATGATGCACCAAGGTGTTCCTATGGACCAAGTAGATCAATTGATTAGGCAAAGCTAGGTCACATGTCACCTAGCCTTACTTAAGGAATAGGATAAGAGTAGAGTGAGATGTACTTTGAAACAAGCATAAATTATAGAGGAAAAATGATTAGTGTATGTTGATAATCACTATTTTGGCTTACAATTTACAAGGGTAATTATACTAGAGAATTTAGGGCTATATGCTATATAAGGAAGAGACCAAAAGGGTACATCCTAAATTGAATAAAATATAAGGAGTAATCAAGTATACAAAAGTAATTGGAGCAAAAGAAGCTTCTATGGATAGATTCCTTCATGTCTTGGGTAAGGTACACGTAGTTATCATCCATTGGCTACTGCTTTTGAGGAAAAGGAAAATTGTTATTGCCAAAATAGATGACTATGTTGACCTAATCTAGTCGTAACCATTAGTATGCTCAATTGGCTTAGACTTCAGATAGATTGACATTCAATAGAGTTGATTATGTCATGGATGTTTAGGGCCTAGTGCTTGATGCTTAAGGGTAGGTACTTAAGGGTCGAGTTGCTAAATGAGCTCATTAAGTAGTTTGAAGAGAGGTCCAATGTCACTAATTGAGGGCGATTTAGTCGTGGTAGATGCCGTATACCGTATAAAAAACTCTCGATTAGTTATCCTTCCAATCGAGAACTCTTTACACAATATACAAGGCTCTGCAACATATTGGCTTCCTAGAAACACATAGATTCAAAGGATATCATCACATAACATTTTTATATAACATTTAAACTACAAAGTTACAGGAAGTAGTAATTTAGTACATTTAGTTCTATATTACTAGCAAAACAAAAGTACATAAGTAAAAGTTTGCATAATCAGTTCTCTTATCACACTGAATGGCTCGCTCTTGCTTAGGTCTCCAAGCTAACCTCTAGCATTCCCAAGCTAACCTCTAGCATTCCCTAGCTAGCCTCAATGAATAAGCTATCTTGCAACAAAAGTCTAAGGGAGTATAAGCCTAAGCTTAGTGAGCAAAACCCTCAGCCACATCACAAGCAAGTTACCAATACATTATAGTCACGTATATGAATGAATGATCAAATAGAATGCTAAACAATACATATAGTTAACTAGTCAATATATGCAACTCAGATTTAACGCCCTCCAAAGTCAGGGTTGAAGTATATACCGCACCAGTTAGATTCGAGTATTAACTAGAACTTACTTTACTATAGAACTCCACGTTCCGTACTTAAATCAAATAAGTCCTTTATTTTCATAAAAACCAAGTTCTAGTATAATCGTGAGTGGCCCCTCACAGTCCATACTCACCCCTTAACGAAGGCCTCTAAACTTAACCCTTAACCATGCGATTGGTGCCTCTAATGCCTAGTATTCTCACGGGCTAGGATATGGTCATTTTGTACGAGTGCACTATACAAAACTAATAAATTTATAATAACAACCTTCGAATGGCCTCTCTCTACTTTTGTATGATGTGACGGCCGAAATTATGTCTATGCAATGCATGTTGATGCATGTACTGGTTTCTTTTTTTTTTAACCGAGTATTGTTAAGTCCAATTATGATGTTACCACCTAATAACACACAATCATTATCTATACTACCATGCAACAAACAAATTATTATTTGTACTTAAGGTAAATTTACAATTTAGCACATAATACATACACAAGCATTTCCCTACTCCACACCACAATCAATTAACAATATCATTTAAGTCTACTATCTATAATCACATACAAGCATGGAATTATAGGATAAATACTCATTCGGCCATGATGACTCGCTTTAGTTGTAGTAATCAATTGGAAGATCCTCGCCCACATCGGGATTACTTAATCATTACGATATTATAACGATAGTAAACAATTGAATTAACTAGTGATTTTAGATATCTATTTATCTAATTTTACTTAGATTACTATTAATTTTTATTTGATTAGACTTTATCATTAATTATATGTAACTTTTTCATTCTATTTCTGATATTTACAAATTTATAGTCATTTTTCATCGTTTTCGGACGTACATTCACATGGTGATATTCATTTTGGACGTTAAAACCTATATTTTATGATATAGATTAAATTTATTGAAATTCTAACTATTGAAGCTTAATTATTCTTATTAGCTAGTTTTATGTTCTATTTTAGTAGTTAATGATTTCATTAGGCATTAATTTTTACACATAGATGATCTTATAGTTTATTATTTTAGAGGCTTATATCATGGCTTATGTCATTAATTAATTATATCATGGCTTATGCTATCATTTGATTATGTCATTACTTACATTATCCATTATATATGTATACTTATCCTTATATATTGATATACTTTACACATATGTTATGTACATACTTATACTTCTAACATATTAGTATGTATATTTGTTTATTTATATGTATACTAGTACACATATCCATATGCACATATGGTAATATACGTATTTTTATACGTATTTTCGTATACCTAGGGTACCCTTTTAAGAAAGCTTCACAAATTTCATATTTTTGCACTTTAAGGGTATATTTAACAAGGTATATGTATGTATAATTAGTATATATCTCTTTTTAGGTTATGTACATAAATGATACTTATGTATAAGGGTCTTCATACATGTATTTATCAAGTGTATTCCTATGTTCACATGCTTAAGTATATATATACATGTGTTCTTCCAATTATTTAAGGATTCTAACACTTCTAAGCTTGAATATGGAGCTTCCACTTCCAACAACACATGCACATATTATACCAAATTTCTACACTAACCTGACTTATATAACTAACTACTACATAAGATAGAAAATCATATGATAACATACCTTTTTCTCCTTGGTTTATGATAGTAGGAATTGTGAAAATGAAGTGAGAAAGTGTTTGGAATTAAGGGAGCAAGGGGGTTTACGGTTTGGAAATGGAGGAAAAAGAGTGTTTTATGTCTTCAATTGTGTTTTTGTACAAGAAATGTATGGGGTTTAGGTGAAGAGGAAAGTGGATGGTAAGAAGGAAAAGAAAAGGGGGAAATATCCAAAAGAAAATAGAAGAATTCAATAGAAAGAAAGGGAAGGTTCTAGTGTGATAAAAACATATTTGTTAACTTTTCAATATGTTGACTTAGTCAACATTTGACTTGGTCAACATTTCAAAATTACATGTAATCTAAGTATACATAATGAAGTAATTAGGGAAAATTAGGAAGAAAATTAAGGAAATGAAAGGAAATATGAGGTTTATTGAATTGATTAGTAAGAATAGGTAATGAGATCTGCCTTTAGGTATTTATATCCTATATAAATTATTTGGTAAGCTACTTAATGTAATTATTATAAAAAGTGTCATTTAGGGTACTAATACTTACTATATGTAGTATAATTATCAACTAAGTTCATAACTCTATATGATATTAACTTAGCTATATAGTTAAAAGATGGATGTGATCTATAATATAATATCCTAGTTCCTAAAGGATTACTTTAGTATTATATGTATTTATGAATGATTAAAAGTTATCTTTAATCTTTTACTAATGATTTGGCAAGATATTAAGGATATATTATCAATTAGGGTTTTATAGTAAGTTATGATGAATTAGTACTTTTATATCCTTAAAGTTATAGTTTTAGAATTTTTATCACTTTCAAATGAAATCTTTAGTGTTTAGATTCATTGAGGATATAAAAGTTTTATACGCGACTAAATCTTTAGTTATTATTTTAGGGTTTTTATCTTAACTAGCCTTGTCAACTCTTAGGAATATCTAACATACTTGAGTCTACTTTAGATGTTAGGTAAAAAAATTTAGGGGTTTACATCTAAGGTGCCAAGTTGTCGACCTATTGAGTTGTTAGATATAGTATGAAGTTGGGAATAATTCGATAGTTGCAGTAGGAAGTTGGTCGTGAATAAGAGTTCAAACACCTTAAGGGCTAGTTGGGAAGAGAGAATATGCCTAACCATGTAATTAAGTCCTCAAGCTCGAGCTTTGGTCAGGGGTCCATCTAGTTGATTCTCATTATGCCCTTTGGGTTGATTGGAATTTGGGATCAAATCTAGATGATCTCCTTATTGCTCATCTTCTTCTAATCGATAGTAGCTTAGGTTGGTAACCTTAAACACATTAAATACTCTAAAGTCTTCTAGTAGCTCTAGTCGTAGGCATTGTCATTGATCTTCTAGAGTATCTTGAATTGTCCTTAAGCTTAGGTGAATACTTTAGTCTTTCTACTATTTGGGAACCTTTCTTTATCAAGTGTAACCAAACTAAGTTACGAGTTGAAATTGCCTTCTCCTTCTTCCTTATCTTTTCTACTCTAACTTCTTTGTAGCTTAGTCGATTTGTTGAGTGATCTTTTGGTAGATCTTTTGAAGAGATTGAGTTCAGTCTCTAGCCTCGGAATCTTCTTGGTTGGCTGTAGGTATTGAGGCATGCTCAAAGGGTAGCTCAATGTTGAAGCCATAAACGACCATAAAGGGTTTTTGGTTGGTGGTGTCATGGATGGATATGTTGTAAGTGAACTCTACCACAGGCAGGTAAACATCCCTATTAGCTAAGTTTCTTCCCATTGTAGCCTAGAGCAATGAACCCAAAGTGCAATTGATAACCTTTATTTAGCCATTGGTTTAGGGTTGACAGGATATACTAAAGAGTAATTTGGTTCCTGACCAACACTAGAGAGTTCTCTAGAAATGGCTCATAAACTTTGGGTCACTATCTAATACTACACTCCCCAATACATCGTGCAATTAAACGATCTCCTACAAAAGGGGAAAGGAAATAGTGGTAAGCATCGATAGTTCTAGTATACGAAACAAAATGTGCCATCTTATGGAATCTATTTATGATGACCATGATAGAGTCTTTTCCTCAAGTTATCCTAAATAGGCCCAGGACAAAATCTATCCTTAGGTCAACCCATGGTCTGGTCAGGATAGGTAGAGGCATCACTCTTCCTTGCTTTGATTGGCTCTTTGCCTTCTTATAAGTCACATAGCCTTCTACTATTAAGTAGGCATCCCTTCTCATCTTAGCCCAAAAGAGTCAAGCATTCAATAAGTCAAAGGTTCTCTTCTCTCTAAGCTATCCAAAGAGCCCTCCAATATGAGCTTCTCTTACTAACTACTCTTTAATAGAATAAGTTTGCACACAGAGCTTGCCACCTTAGAATAAGTATTCATCTTCCATAAGATAGTCATCCACCACCCTTCCTTCTCCACATCATTCATATACTGGATTAAAATGGGGATCTCAAGGGTATTACTCTTTCATGCTTAGAAACCCCAATAATCTAGTTTAAAGGTTAGTAAGAGAGTGTGCTGCCTCAACATGGCATTGGTGACCACATCCACTTGTGCTTGCACTTAATTACAAAGTTGAATTCTTCCAAAAACTCTACCTAACTAGCTTACCTCTTTGAAAGCTTACATTGGCTTCTCAAGTACCTTAAGGACTTATGGTTAGTGTATATGAAAAACTCCTTAGGCAAAAGATAATGTTGCCACACATGAAAAACTCAAATTAATGCTAGAAGTTCCTTTTCATGTACCAAATAGTTTAGTTGTACTCCTTTGAGCTTTTCATTGTGGTATGTAATAGTTTAGCCTTCTTGCATCAACATAACTCTAATGCCAAACACTTGATGCATCGCATTCAAGCTTGAACACTTTTTCAAAATCAAGTAAAGCCAAAACTGGGGTAGAGGTCAATCTCTTCTTCACCTCGACAAAGCTATTCTCTTCTTTCTTTCCCTATTTGAACTCTACGTTCTTCTTTGTTAGCGTAATGAGGGGAGTTAACAATTATATTGAATCCTTGGATAAAATGTTAGTAAAATAAATTCAAGCCATGAAAGCTTCTCACCTTAGCATACAAAGTTGAGGTTGGCTACTCGACAATAGCTCAAACC
Organism: Lumnitzera littorea; assembly: GCA_024138015.1. Classification (NCBI taxonomy): domain Eukaryota; kingdom Viridiplantae; phylum Streptophyta; class Magnoliopsida; order Myrtales; family Combretaceae; genus Lumnitzera; species Lumnitzera littorea. The sequence continues at coordinate 24,899,447 of JAMXBB010000008.1, forward strand.
TTTTCATTATCTACTCATAAGCCTCCTCCATAAACTACATATGTTGCGAACTGTGACCAAGAATAGACAAAGTCAGTTGTTGGATAGGTCCAAGCTTATAAAAAGCTTGAAAAAGGGTTAATGGGGAAAAGTACGAAAAGAGTGACAAAGACGAATGGAATAGTAAGCAAAAACCCATGAATAGCTCTAAAAGATATGACACACTAAAGGAACTTCCAAGGACTCATGACACAATTTAATATGATGCACAAATTGGTCCAATGAGGTTACTCGCCACCTAACCTTGCTTAAAGGAAAGGAAAAGAGTGATGCTGAGTGTAAATAAGTAGTGTTTATGCAAGGAAGAAAGTACTCAAGTGTATTTAAGGTAATTTGCCTCTTATAGCTATAAATGTAAGGGTATTTATACCCATGAGTTGGGGCAACTTGCCTAAAAGGAAAAAGACAATAAGGACATTTCTTAAAGAAGTAATATACATGATATAAGAGGGTAAAAATGAATATACAAGTAAATCAATCATTAGTGCCATAGATTCTCCATACGATACTATATACATAGCGATGCTGCATTGGTAAGGTTGTTAAGGGATGTGGACAAAAAGTACTGATAGGTGAGCTTGTCCGAGTAGGGATGGCTTAGTTAGTTCGGATTCTTTGTCACTCGACTTCTCGGCAAGGATGATGCCAAGTGATTAGTTAACTCGGCATTATAGTAGTCATCAACTCAGCATAATAGTAGTCATCAACTCGGCATAATACAGAATCAAGGGCGGTCATTCGGTATGGCTTTAAAAGTGACTCGGTAAGTAAGTACTCAACCTTGGTAAGGGTTGGTTGGAACATAAGGATTCGTCGCATTAGCCCCTCTAGTCTTCGGGTTCGATTGCGAGTTAGAGGTCCTGTAGCTTGATTCCCATCAATATACCTAAGGAAAACCACTTCTTCCTGATGCAAACAACATTTCTTATAGTTATTAGATAATTTTTTGGCTCGAAGCACATCAAATATAGCTTAGAGATGGGTAACACGGTTGGAAAGATCAGAGCTGTATACTAAAAGGTCATCAAAATAAAACATAACAAACTTCCTAATCAAATCCCTTAATATATTTTCATTAGTTTAATGATGGTGCTCAAGGCATCGAACAAATCGAAGAGCATGACTAACCACTCATATAGACCATGGCAAGTCTTAAATGTTGCTTTTCACTTATCTCTAAGTTTCATCCTAATATGATGGTAACTAGATTTTAGGTCGATCGTATTGAATACTTAAGCATTGTACAGTTTATCTAACATTTCACCTAGTCTAGCAATGGGATACCTATACTTGATTATAATCTTGTTAACAATTCAGTTGTCCATATACTCTAAGTGCTATCCTTCTATAGCATAAGTAAGGCTAGAATTGCATATGTGTTAAGACTCTCTCATACATACCCCTTCTTCATCAGCACATTGGTTAGTCTTTTTAGGTCAATAGCTTGCTTAGGGTTCATCCGATCGGCTGGCTTGTTGGATAGAGTGAACCTAGAACAACATCAACGTAGTGCTTAATCCTTCGGAACGGGGTAGTCCTTCTAGCAACCACTTATGAAACAAGTCAGCATACTCCTCAAGCAACTTCTTAACCTCTGCTGGTAGCTCCACTAGCTCCTCCAACTCTAGTAACCTTTGGATCAATAAGAAGGTTAGCATGTCAAATTGTATGACTTTTTAGAGCTTGGAATGACTAAAGATGGCAATTTATTTATTTATATTTTTTGAAGGTTTTATTGGATCCTTGGGCTAACTTAGCCTACACCTTATTGACTTAGCTTAGGGTCATTGAGTTTAAGATAATCTTTCTTCTATCCTTCTCGAATGCATATGTGGTTCTATATGTGTTGTACATGACTATCCGATCAAATAGTTAAGGTCGACCTAATAGTATGTATGATGCGCACATAGGTAGTACGTCATAAAGTGTAGAGAATAGCAAGAGCATTTGCTAAATGACATGAAGTGCTTTCTTCTCATTTAGGTAATGCAAAATGTACGGTTTCGAATACAACAAGGTCAGTAGCTTAAGCCTTTGCACTAAGCCAGTAGATACAATATTAATGTAGCTCCCACTATCCCACTATTCTTCTTTAATAGATGGCTCAAGGCTTATGGCATTTGAGACAACCAGGGTTAATTTATCCAAATCCTCAACAAACACATCTTCTTCAATAAGAGCATGAGTGTTCTCATCAACAATCTCTTTCACTTTAATTTTCTCCTCAAGCATTTCATTCGTGCTATCTACTTCAATGGACGGGGCCTCTCCTATAATGATCATGGTATGTTGGTTTAGGCACTAGGTAGCTATGTACCTAAAATCCTTACACTTTAAGTGTTTAGTCTTGCTTGTCTTTCATCCTAATGGCTAACCCTTCTCAAATCTCCTTAGGGGTTCCTTCTTGGTGAGTTAGGTCCTCAAGTTAGGCAAGATATCAGTTTGCTTGGTCAGATCAGTATTAAATAAAGCTCAATGACTACCTTACATAAGTCAACTGGTCGAGTAGGTTGGCTCAAGTAAGGTCTGTTTTGGCACAAACCGTAACCAAGAATAGATAAGGCTGGTCGTTGGATAGGTCCAAGCTTACAGAAAGCTCAAAAAAAGGTTAATGGGGAAAGGTAAGAAAAAAGTGACAAAGATGAATGGAACAGTAAGCAAAAACCTAGGAACGGTATGATGCACCAAAAGAACTTCCATGAACTCACAACACAATTTGATATGATGCACAAATTGGTCTAGTGAGGTTACTTATCACTTAACCTTACTTAAAGGAAAGAATAAGAGTGATGCCGAGAGTAAACAAGCAGCGTTTACGTAAGGAAGAAAGTACTCAAGTGTATTTAACGTAATCTGCCACTTACAGCTACAAGTACAATGGTATTTATACCCATGAGTTAGGGTAACTTGCCTAAAAGGGAAAAAACAATAAAGACATTTCCTTAAAAAGCAATGTACATGATACAAGAGGGTAAAAATGAATATATAAGGAAATTAATCATTAGTACTACAGATTCTCCGTATGATATTGTACATGTGGCGATGCTGCATTGGCAAGGTTGTTAGGGGATGCAGACAAAAAGTATGGATAGGTGAGCTTGTCTGAGTAGAGATAGCCTAGTCAGTCCGGATTCTCTATCTCTCGGCTTCTTAGCAAGGATGATGCCAAGTGATTGGTCAGCTCAGCATTATAGTAGTCATCAACTTAGCATAATACAGAACAAAGGGCAGTTATTCAGCATGGCTTTAAAGGTGACTCGGCAAGTAAGTACTCGGCCTCGATAAGGGTTGGTTGGAATATAAGGATTCATCGCGCCAGCCCCTCTAGTCCTTAAGCTTGGCTGTGGGTCAGAGGTTTCGTAGCTTGATTCCTATCACTCCTTCTGGGTTATTTTAGATTTTGGATCAAATCCAATTGATGTTCACTCAATTCTCCATTAGGGTGATATGGATTGAGATCAGCAATGTTGAAGGTGTTAAAAACCCCATAGTCCTCAAGTAGTTCCAACCTATAGGGATTGTTACTAATTTTCTAGAGGATTCTAAAAGGCCCTTCTACTCTTGTAGATAATTTGTTCTTCCTCTTGTTCGGGAAACATTCCTTGCTGAGGTATAGCTATACCAAGTCTTTCAGCTAAAATTGCTTGGCCAACCTACCCTTGGTCCTTTCTCACATTCTTCTGGTAGCTTGGTTGATAAGTCAAGTGACTTTATCATAGATATGTTGAAGAGATTGTGTTGTCGCCGAGGTGTTAGGGTCCTCCTACACGGTGCTAGTATAGGAGCGTAGTCAAAGGGCAACTCGAGATTGAATCCATAGACCACTTCAAAGGGAGTCTACTTAGTGGTATCATGTACGGTCCAATTATAGGCGAATTCGACTACTAGCAAGCAAACGTCCTAATCAGCCAAGTTCTTACTTACTACAGCTTGGAGTAGTGACCCTAAAGTACGATCAACCACCTCTGTTTGGCCGTCAGTTTAGGGGTGACATGAAGTACTAAAGAGTAATTTGGTTCCCAGTTGATGCTATAAGATCCTCCAGAAATGGCTCAAGAACTTCGGGTCCCTGTCGGAGACTACACTCCTTAGCACGCCGTGTATTTATACAATTTCCTGTAAAAAAAGATAAGCAATGGTCGAAGCGTCATTAGTTTTGGTAAAGGGCACGAAGAGTGCCATCTTACTGAACTGATCCATGATGACCGTTACAGAATCTTTGCCTTGGGTAATTCGTAGCAGTCTGAGAACAAAATCTATACTCACTTTAGCTTACAACTTCATCGGAACAGGTAAGGTCATTGCTTTCCCTTATTTGGCTTGGCACTTGGCCTTTTTGCACATTGCACAGCTTTCCACAACTCGGTACACGTCTCTTTGCATTCTCAACCAAAAGAATCGACCATTCAATAGTTCAAAGGTCCTCCTCTCTCTAAAGTATCAGGAGAGCCCTCCGCTATGAGCTTCCTTAATTAATAATTCCCGTAAGGAACAAGTCAGTCCGCATAGTCTTCCCCCTAAAAATAGATAGCTATCCTCTACATGATACTCATCCACTATCCTCCCATTGACGCATCATGAAATTATTGATCCAAAGTATGGATCCCCGAAGTACTGTTCTTTGATACTCGCGAAACCAAACAGCTTGGTTTGAAGTTCTGATAAGAGCACATGCCTCCTCAAAAGAGCATCTACAACTACGTTCCTATTTCCTTATTTGTACCTTATCACAAAATTGAACCCTTTAAGGAATTCAACCCACCTTGCCTACCGCTTCGACAACTTAGTCTAACTTTGGAGGTACCTCAGTGATTTATGGTTAGAATATATGACAAATTCTCTCGACAGTAAGTAATGTTACCATACTTGCAATGCTCGAATCAATGCCAAAAGTTCCTTGCCATACACGAAGTAGTTCAATTGTGGTCCTTGAAGCTTTTCACTATAGAAGGCAATTGGTCGATCTTCTTACGTTAGGACAACGCCTATTCCAACATCCGATGCGTCATATTCCAGCTAAAAAATTTTGTCTAAGTCAGGTAGTACTAACACGAGGCAGAGGTCAATCTTTCTTTTATGTCAGCAAAGCTTCTCTTCTCCCTTTTTCCCCATTGGAAGTCAGTATTCTTCTTTGTTAGCTCGATAAGTGGCATGATGATGGTGCTAAAGTTCTTGATAAACCTTTTGTAAAATGAAGCCAATCCATGGAAACTTCTTACGTTGGCACAAGTAATCGGAGTCAGCCACTCGACAATTGTTTTCATCTTCTCATCATTGACTCATAAGCCTCCTCCACTAACTACATACCCCAAGAATACCACTTCCTCCTAGTAGAAGAAACATTTCTTTAAGTTGTCAACTAGTCTCTTGGCATGAAGGATGTCTAAGACTGCTCTGAGATGTTTATAGTAACTCGACATGTCGACACTTACACCACGACACACTTCTTGATGAGATGTCTCAACACATGGTTCATAAGTCTCATGAAAGTGCTCGAGGCATTGGACAAGCCAAAGGGCATAACCATCGACTCGTAAAGTCTATGTCGAGTTTTGAATGTAGTCTTCCACTCGTCTCTTGACCTCATGCGGATTTGATGGTAGCCAGACTTGAGCTAAAAATCTTAGCCCCACTCAGTTCATCCAACATGTCTTCTAGCCTCAGGATTGGAAACCTATATTTGATCGTAATTTTGTTCATGGCTCGACTGTTAACACACATCTACTGGGTTTCATCCTTCTTCAACACTAGAAGTACAAGCATAGCATAAGGGTTGAGACTCTCTCTCACATAACCTCTCTCTAGTAACTCATTAACTTAACGTTGAAGTTCAAAAGCCAACTTAGGATTCATCCAATAAGCTGGCTTATTCGGAATGCAACTCTAAGTACTAAGTCAATGTAATGCTCTATGCCTCAAGTTGGGGGCAACCCCTCAAGTAAATGTTCTGGGAATAGGTCACTATAATCATCTAGTAACCCCTTGATTCCCTAAGGAAGCTCACCCCACTCCTTCATTTCCAAAAGTCACCTGACTAACAATAGGGTCAGCTCATCAGCATTGATGGCTTCTCGAAGCTTAGCTCTACTCGTCACTAGAGCTTTCTTCGATCCATGAGTGAGTTTCATCTATAGCTTGTGAACTTCTCTCGGTGGCATTGGATTCAGTGTGATCTTCCGATCATCCTTTTTAAGCATATACGTGGTCCTGTAGCTGTCATGTATAACTTTCCTGTCAAATAACCATGACCTACCCAACAACACGTAAGAAGCGCACATAGGCAGCACATCGCAGAGGATTTAGTTAGAGTAATTCCCTATAGTGATCGATAGCAATATTTGCTGAGTGACATGTAATGCTCCTTTCTCACTCAACTAGTGCAATTTGTACGAGCTAAGATGTGCAACAATTGGCAACTTCAATTTTGAAACAAGATCGGCCGATGCCACGTTGATGCAACTTTCACTATCCACAATGAGAGCATACATCCAATCATTCACCTTACAGGTGATATGAAACAAATTCTCCTTCTGCTCCACCTTTTGTGAGGGTTTTACGCTCATAGCATGCTGGATAACCATGAGTAACTAATCTAAGTTCTCGGGAAACACATCTTCCTCAATTAGTTCTTTTGTGGCATTTTCTTTCTCGGTAGGAACCTTTTCCTCCTCAAGTTCCTAATTTATACTCTCTACTTCTAATTTTAGGATGTCTCCCTTAATGACCATCGTCCTTTGGTTCGAGCACTGAGCAGCCATATGTCCAATCCCTTGACACTTGAAACACTTGATTTGGCTAGTCTTCCTGCCAAACCCTTACCCCATCTCATACATTCAGGTTAGCACTACATCTTTAGGGCGGCCTTTCTATTCATCTCTAACATCAACTCTTATGCTTGGCTTGATATTAGACTAAGCTCGGTGACTAGCCTATCTTGGTCGGCTAGTCGGCATTCTGGTTATTGCTCGACTCCTTCTTTACCTTTCCATTCGTTGGGCAATCCTAACAACTTCATCTATTGTGTCAAATCATTGGAGCTCCACAATGTCTCGGATGTCTCCTCTCAATCCAGTAATAAACCTTAAGACTGTTCGAGCTGGTGGTTCCTCCACTTTGCATCTTATCGTAAGCATTTGGAATTCTTGAACATACTCATCAACTATTTGGCCTCCTTATCTCAGCTCTTGAAACAGAGTGAAAGTATCTTAGAGATACGTTTTTGGCATGAATTTATTTCTGAGCACTCTCTTAATCTCGGGCCAGGTGTTAATCACTCAGTACTCCTCTCTTCTTCTCATGGCTTGAAAATTCTTCCACCACATGGCAGCATATCTGGAGAATTCAACATCAGTAATCCTCACTTTCTCATAATCCTCATATTAATAGTAATCAAATACATGCTCCACCTTTTCTTCCCAATCTAGATATTCGTTAGCATTCCTAGATCCATTGAAACTCAGAATCCAAAGCTTCAGGTAATCGGATGCTCTGTAGACTCATACACGCTCCTCTTCAAAATGCTCTTTTTCCTCCTCATCAAGCTCTCGTAGGTCTATCCTTCGCTTTACTCGTCCACCAACTCCTCCACCTCAAACTGGTCGAGCTGGGTTCTGACCTCGAATAGATTGAGCAGCTTGTGGAGTGTTTTACGTAGCCTCAGTGGGTTAGCGAGACAGTGCATGAACAGCTCGGGTTAGATCTACCAAGAGGTTAGTTACCTCATCAAGTCTCTCACTAGTGCTTCTTGGAGTTCCCTGAGATTGCCGTCTATGGTAGACAACTCCACTATCATCACCAACACTAACATTCATACTTGGGTCTATCATTTTTCCTCACAGAATCAAATTTAAACAAACCTTTCAGAAAGTGAACAGCTAATAACACAATAGTCAAATGAACATAGTAACTGACTCTGTTCTCAAGCACAAAATAGAGTATAATAGAACTCAAGAAGAACTAGCTACAGGTCACATAAAACCTTAACTCTGATACTAAGATGGTGCGAACCTTGACCAAGAACAAATAAGGCCAATCGCTGGATGGGTCTAAGCTTGTAGAAAGCTCAAAAAAGGGTTAATGGGGAAAGGTATGAAAAGAGTGACAAAGATGAATGGAACAGTAAGCAAAAACCCATGAACAGCTCCAGAGGATATGACGTACTAAAGGAACTTCCGAAGACTCATGGTACAATTCGATATAATGCACGAATTGGTCTAATGAGGTTACTTACCACTAACCTTGCTTAGAAGAAAGGATAAGAGTGATGCCAAGAGTAAATAAGCAGCATTTATGCAAGGAAGAAAGTACTCAAGTGTATTGAAGGTAATCTGCTTTTTACAGCTACAAGTACAAGGGTATTTATACTCGTGAGTTAGTGCAACTTGCCCAAAAAGGAAAAGACAATAAGGATATTTCCTTAAGAAGCTATACATGATATAAGAGGGCAAAAATGAATATATAAGGAAATCAATCATTGGTGCTACAGATTCTCCATACAATACTGTACACGTGGCGATACTAGATTGACAAAGTTGTTAAGGGATGCGGATAAAAAGTACGGACAGATGGGCTTGTCCGAGTAATGATGGCCTAGTCAATTTGGATTCTCTATCTCTTAGCTTTTTAGTAAGGATGATGCTGAGTGATTGGTCGGCTCGGCATTATAGTAGTCATCAACTCGGCATAACACAGAATAAAGGGTAGCCATTCAGTACGGCATTAAAGGTAACTCGGCAAGTAAGTACTTGGCCTCGATAGAAGTTGGTTGGAACATAAGGATTCGTCATGCCAGCCCTACTAGTCCTCAAGCTCGACTACAGGTTAGAGGTCCCATAACTTGATTCCCATCATGTTCGGTTTATTCTTTCTCTACCTCTATACTTGCTAAACAATTCTTATGGCCTCATTAAGAGTGGTGAACTCTTTAAGTTTATAAAACTCTTTTTCTACTACATAGAAGCGTATCTTAAGAACTCGAGGGAGCCATTCTTACTTTCTCATAGTCGTTGTGTTCATAGTAGTCGAAGACTCTCTATACCTTCTCCTCCCAGTTAAGGTATTTATTAGCATTACTAGTACCATTGAAGCTTAGGATTTGGAGTTTCGCATGGTTAGTAGCTTGTAGTACATGTGCTCTTTCCGTAACCTCCAAATACTCATCCCCATCTAGATCTTCCACATTAGCCAAGTTTATTCTCTTTTGAGCCTATCTTCCTACTCCTCCATCTCATTCTTAATAAGCAAGGAATAGTCTTTGAACTAGTCATGCATCTTGAGTGACATCCCCATCTTTAGGAATAGCTTAAGGAGCATCATAAGTGACCTTAATAGGTTGGGAAGATAAGTTATGAACAACTTAGGTTAGTTCTACTATCATATTTGCCATTCCATCAAACCTCTCATCTACACTTCTAAAGGTAGTTGGAATTTGCCTTGCATGATATCGAACACTACTTACATTGTCTCTAACATTAGTGTTTACACTTGAATCAATCATCTTATTCGGTGACAACCTTAGCCCACTTCAATCAAACAACAAATGATCATACTTACTTGCAATAGTACTTAGAGATAACACAAGCAAATACAAACAACCAACTCCTTACACATAAACTCTTTAAGTTTACAAAACTCAAGCCCAACAACCAACAACTATACTTTAGTACGAAAACCCAATACATTCTGTTTTTTAAACTCAAAAATAAGGTAAAACAAAGTACTTTTACTTAGTAATGGAAACCATATGCTACTACTTGCACAGTTACTCATAACCACTGTACCTACTTATCAATAGAGTGCATATACAACAATACTCATAACACAACTATAACCACACACTCACAACCTTCAAAACATACTCATTGTACAAACATGGCCATTATGAGAACACTCACAATCCTTCACGAACCTCTACTTTAATATTAAGGTGGTATGTCGAACCTAAGAATAGATAAGGGTGGAAATATTGAGGATGGATCCAAGCTTGTAGAAAGCATAAAATGGTGAATGGAAATGACATGAAGATAAGCAATACCCATGAGCCACTTCAAGCATATGATGTAATAAGAAGTTCCTATGGACCAACTAGTTCAATTGATATGATGCACAACTAGGCATCGTTAGGTCACTAACCAACTAACCTTGCTTAAGGGATCAGATAAGATTAGAGTAAGATACACTTTGAAACAAGCACAAATTATAGAGGAAAAATGACAAGTGTATGTCAATAATAACTATTTTGACTTACAATTTATAGTGGTATTCATACCTGAGAATCTAAGGCTACATGCTATATAAGGAAAAGACTAAAAAGGTACATCTTAAATTGAATAAAATACAACGAATAATCAAAGGTACGAAAGTAATTAGATCAAAAGAAGCTTCTATAGGCAAATTCCTTCACATCTTGGTAAGGGTGTACATGGCTATCATCCGTTGGCTACTGCTCTTAGGGGAAAGAAAAATTGTTATGGCCAAAATGGATGAATGCCAAGCTAATCTGGTCACAGTCATCAGTAAGCTCAGTTTGCTTAGACTTCGGATGGACTGACGTGTGTTAAAGTTTGATTAGGGGCTAGGTGCTCAGTGCTTAAGGGTAGGTCTTTGATGGTTGAGCTATTGAATGAGCTTGTCAAGAAGTTTGAAGAGAGGTATGAGGCATCATGTATCAACCTATTGAGCTACTGGACAAAATATAAGGTTAGGAACATCTTGGTAGTTATAGTAGGAATTTGGGGGCAAATAGGAGTTCGAGCTCCTTAAGGGTTAGTTAGGAAGAGAGAATGTACTTAACCATACATTTAAGTCCTCGAGCTTAAGCTTTAGTCAGGGATCTGACTAGTTGATTCCCATCAGGTATAGCGACTATGATTAATGGTAGTAAGGTATTAAGGTGGGTTTTGTTATGATGATGATAGTGAGATGGCAAAGATAGTGGTAATAGAGGTTAGGTTGATAGTGGTGGTGATGGGAAACAAGAGTTGATTGTGTAAGATGGTGGTAATGGTGCTAGTGGCATCATAATTTTAATGAACTAAAATTGTCACATATTCATGAGTCATATTCATGTTTAGAAAGAATAACTAATATTAGGGGTGTAAATAAAGCAAGCTGATTCATAAATTGCTTAAGTTCAACTTGAATTTCACTTGAATTCGATTTTGTAGCAGTCGAGTCAAGTTTGAGTTTGAGCTTTAGAATATTGAGCTTGTCGAGCTCATGAACCTAATAAGCTTGGTATAATTTTTAATTTCTTCAAATATAAATGAGTTTAAGGTTATTTAAGGAAAATATATATAAAAAAATTAAGCTTAATCGTACTATTTGAGTCAAACTTGAGTTTATCATATATATATATATATATATATATATATATCTTCAAATCAAACTTGAACTCAAAATTTAGAGTTTGGTTGAACTTAAGCCAAGCTCGAGTTTCGAGTTTTAAGTCAAGCTCGAGCTTAATATTGTACTAGTTCAACTCGTCTTAATTATACCCATAGTCGATACCATCTTATATATGGGGACAATTATTCCTTATAAAGATAGAACAAAAAAGTCTCTTACTAATCATTAGTAAGTTAAGTTTAAATAAATAAGGGAACGAATGTTATTCCAAGATTAACTTATCTATTTTCTCTTGATTACCTTAAAGTAAATGGTTGTAAGATACCAAATATATATATATATTATCCTCATAATATATAGGAATAAGTATATAATAGTTAAAAATTGAATGAAGTAGGACATAAAAGAAGTTAAAATGGAGTATTTAGTAGACTACTATAAGCTTCAGTTCACATAGAAAGTTTAGAGATGCTACAATGGACTAAGAGAAGGTTCAATTTATTAAGCATGTCCTAATAGGTCTGCAATTCAAGTATGTAAAGTTGAGAAAGCCCATTTAGTAAAATGACACCAAGAGTTTGAGTCACAACTCTAATGATTCTCTACCTTGGCTTAAATTCTTAAAGGTGCTTTACCAAAGGCAAAATGCTCAAAGCTCCTCAAGATAAGTATGTCATGAGCTCCTTTACTAATGTCTATCTTTTACATACTTGGATCTTTAAGACACATAAACTAAGTTTAAGTGGTGCACCTCACTTCATAAGCTCTTCATTAACATGCTAGCTAAATTGTTATAGATGTTAATCTTTAGAATCACAATATTCTTTGTATTGATCATGTCACACACAAAATGTTACGATATGTGTATATGTTTCATCCTTTAAATGAATGGTAGATTGAGTTTGGTAATGTACAATAGTGCTTTGTTGAAAATGCAAACTCAAAAATCAAACTCAATTGAATTGCTTCTTTGATTGCCTTATTGATTATTACAAACTCATCTTGTATAGCAAATAATGCTACATATGGTTGAAATGAAGCCTTTTGGCTAATAGCATAATATCCCTAACAAAATTCATAACCTCTTAGAGATCTTTTAGTGTCCAAATGCTTGGTGAAACACTTTAGAAATCCAGTCAAACCATTATTACAATTTCCAATTGTTAAGAAAGCACTAGATGTTCTCATTGAATAGTTTAAAATCCACTCAACAATATTCTAGTAAGTGTTTACTAGGTTAACATTATAGCAACTAATTGTCCTTATAGCATGTGTATCGTCAAGATAAAAGCATATGATATTGTGCATAATAGTACCAATTGTAGTGAAATAGAGGACTTTAAACATATACCTAACTTATTCCCTAATTGTAATCACAACTTAATAAACAACTAGAAACTGTATGCTAACGGTGCCATTTGCTAAACCACTTTAATTCCTTCTCTATGTATCTTTGCTAAGACAACCATGAATGGCATAAAGGTCTTTCTCTAAAAATCTCCACATTTAGAATGTTATTTGTTGTACTTAGGTCTTCATCTTATAATTACTACATTGAATGTAACGTGCCAGACTTAGGATGCTACAAACTGCTATGTATCCTTATCCTCTAACAACATATTAGGTGTAAATGAGCAACTAAAAATCTCCAAATTATTTCATAAAAATCCTTTAAATAAGGAATGAGCTAATACTAAATAAGTGAGTATGCCAAACATCATGCTAAGAACATACAAGGAATGCAAAGGAAATAAAACACAACTAGTCATTTTCACTTTATATTAATTAATCAATTAACAATCAGCACAAGAATACTCAAGAACCCAGTCACACACTTAATATGATTGCCATCCATGGCTCTAATAATATTACTAATATAGGTTTACTGTCAAACGGTATTGATGACTTCCAAACATCACCTTCTCTATTGATAAGGGCTTACCATTACATGGTCCCTATACCTTCCTAGTCGTCACCAATTCTATGGGTAAGGGTTCACCATCACATGGTCCGCATACCTTACCTAGAATGATACAAGTTCACCATCTCATGGTCTTATATCCCTAAATTTATGACAAATCATTTCCAAGCATGACTCTACTAGGGATAATGTCACTTAAGGATCATAGGGTTGCCCTCTAAGAATCTACTATTACATTGAGCTATGTATAAGCAACATACGTAATATTAAAAGTCAAATTATTTATTGATGTGCCTAGGAGCTTAGTTATTACTAAGACTTACCGTAGCGGATTTGAACCAATGGGTCCTTCGAAATGTCAAAGAAAAATAAAGTGAGTCAGTCTACAAACTGACAAGAATACTCGATGTGAAGTTGCATGGAGGATATGATGCACTAACAAACACAATATGGCTTGACACTTCACTTGATATAACACATAAGTTGATGTCAAGGTCCACCTGCCACTAATCCTAAGTTATTTGGCAAGATTAGATAAGAGTATATGAAAATGGACTTAGAGAGGGTTATCTAGCAAGAATAGTATATTCAATGTATATCTATAGGGTATGATAATTCCAGCTTACAAGAAGAAGGGACTATTTATAGTAAGTCTCTAGGGAAACAATACAAATAAAGAAACTACAAAAAGGTATACATAAAAAGGAGATTCTTAGTACATGATAAAAAAGAGATTCCTAATAAATGTGAAAAAGGGTAAAAAGGACAAACAACAAAAGGGGAAAAAATAGTATAGCATTAGATAAAATGAATAGATAGCAGTGCCACATTGGTTCTGTGTAAAAATCCTCTGGGTACAGTAACTATGTAGAATCAAGATGTGGTGGAATTAGGGACTATCGAGATGAGGAAGGTGTATAGTAAGTGTTGGTAGAAAGTTAGTAGAAAAGTACTTGACCCGAAGAAGAATGTCTTGTCACTCAGTAGGTGTCTCTTGACAACTAAAAGTTTGATCATTTAGCATAGAGCCCTCAATAAGCGAATAGTCAGTGTTAGCATAAGAGAGAGAACAAAGCAAGGTGTAACCTTTTGGAGTTGTCAAAGAATTCAACCATCCTTCTTCCGCATAGAGTTTCTTATCATCGGTAGGCTGTCAAGAGAGAATTCTTCGAGTGAGAGATTAGAGGCTTCAAAGATGTGCATGAGTAAGAGGACTAGTAGTCAGTAGCTCATCAATTCCCCAGGGTTATTGAAGATTTGCCCTCAAATCTTTGCCCTCTTCTTCATTTGGTACATAGTGTATCAAATTAGCTACATTAAAAATAGCAAATACATCGTATCCATCGAGTAACTTTAGCTCATAGGCATTGTTGTTGATACATTAAAGGATCTTAAAACGTCTGTCTGATCTGGGGGAAAGCTTGTTCATCCTCTTCCTAAGGAAACGCTCCTTGCTGAGGTGAACTCAGATAAGGTCTCCAAGGCTATAAACCACTTGTCTCCTTCTGCAACTTCCTTGTTCCTTCTATTAGGCTACAGTCTATACTAGTTGTTCGGCTACCTTTTGATGCAACTTCTGGAATTCCTTAAAGCATTGTAAGCTAGATTGGCTTTCCCCTTGTACGGTTGGGCTAACAGCTATATCCAGGGGTAAGTTTAGGTTAAGTCTATAGACGACCTCAAAAGGTGATCTTCTTGTTGAGTTGTGAACTGATGGGTTGTAAGCGAACTCAATGACAGGTAGGCATAGGTCCTAATTGTGTAAATTCTTCCTAGCAGTTGCTCGCAGAAGGTTACCAACTGTCTTATTGACTACTTCGGTCTAGCCGTTTATTTAAGGGTGGTAAGAAGTACTGTACATAAGCTTGGTGCCATGTTTTCTCCATAGGGTTTTCCAAAAGAAACTTGTGAACTTCGAATCATGGTTGAATATAATACTTCTTAACAGCTCATGCAGACGTACAATTTCCTGCAAAAAGAGGTTAGCGATAAATAAAGTATTGTTAGTTCAATGGTAAGGAATGAAGTAGCTCATCTTGCTAAAACAGTCGACCACAACCATAATAGAGCCATGTCTTCTCGGCGTTCAGGGAAGGCCAAGCATAAAATCTATGCTTAGGTCGATTTATGGGCACTCAGGTATAGGTAGGGGTGTGTACTCTCCGTACAGCTCTCTCCTTCCTTTTGCATGTTTACACACCTTGCATTGCTCAAGAATTTGGCACACATCCCTCAATATGCCAAGCCAGTACAAATGTTCATGTAGTATTTCAACCGTCCTCTTTTCTCTGAAATGGCTAGCCAATCCTCCGACATGACCTTCATGGACAAATAGTTCTCTAGCTGAACCACTTAACATACAAATTTGCTTGCCCTTCATTAGGAACCCCTAACTCAAGTAGAATCCATCCACAACACCTCCAACATTACACTTAGCCATTAAGAGCCTAAAATACTGGTTATACTCATATTGATTGGGCAGGGTGCTGAATCTAAGTACCTTGGCTTGCATAGTTGTAATTAGGATATGATGTCGAGAAAGAGCGTTTGCTATGGTGTTTGTGCTCCCCTTCTCATACCTGGTGACATAACAGAAGGTCTTTAAGAACTCGACCCATTTATCTTGACATCAAGAAAGTTTATGTTGTTCATGAAGATGCTTGAGAGACTCATGATCTGAGTAAAAAATGAATTCTCTCGGCAACAGATAATGCTACTAGTTCTACAGTGTTTGGACAAGGGCATAGAACTGCTTGTCATAAGCTAAGTAATTTAGAGTAACACCTCAGAGTTTCTCACTGAAATAGGTAATTAGTTAGCGTTCTTGCACGAAGACAACACTGATGCTGACCCCAGAAGCATCACACTTTACCTAAAAAACTTTCTTGAAATCTGATAGGGCAAGTACTAGAGTAGACATCAACTTAGACTTCACATCTTTAAAACTCTTCTAAGCTTTCTCTGACCACCTAAACTTAGTGTTCTTCATGGTCAATTTAGTTAATGACATAATTATGGAATTGAAGTTCTAAATGTATCTCCGATAGAACAAAGTTAGACCATAGAAGCTCTTGACTTCAGTAGTACTAGTTGGCATAAATCACTCAAGAATAGCTCTGACTTTCTCATCATCAACTTGAACTCCTTTTCCTGAAACAACATATCTGAGGAATACAACCTCACTTTGACATAACACACATTTCTTTAGGTTGCCAAATAATCTCTCGGTACGGAAGATGTTGAACACCGATCTTAAATGCTTAACATAAGTGATGAGGTCATCATTGTAGACCAGAATGTCATCAAAATAAACCACAACACATTTGCCAATCAATGTTCTAAGTACATGATTCATTAGCTGCATAAATGTACTCAACACATTAGTTAGGCCAAATAGCATTACCATCCATTCGAACAGGCCATCCCTTATCTTAAAGACCGTCTTCCATTCATCTCCAAGCCTCATTCGCATTTGGTGGTAGCCTCTCTTTAGATTAATCTTTGAAAAGATGTATGCACCATGTAATTCATCGAACATATCATCCAATCGTGAAATCGGATATCGGTACTTAACAGTAATTTTGTTGATAGCATGCCTGTTAATACACATTCTCCATGTCCCATCTTTCTTTGGTACTAGCACGGTTGAGATGGCACATGGGCTCATGCTCTCTCAAACATACTTGCGATCCACCAACTCATTAACTTGCTTCTTCAACTCAACTACCTGCTTAGGATTAAGTCTATAATTAGGTCGGTTCAGTAAGGCTGCATTAGGTTGAAGATCAATGCAATGCTGAATCTGTCTTAAAAGTAGTAAACCTTTCGACATCTCGGTGGGAAATAGATCGACATACACTTTGAGTATAGCTTCACTTCAATTGGAAAGTTCTCGGCATCTCTCACCTCTAAGAGTCTCCTAACTAAAAGGAGCACATAGTCCTTAGCCTCAACTTTTTGGGTAGACTGAGCTTTGGAAATCACTATAGACTTTAGCTGTAGAGATCTAGCAACCTTTTCTTAGGTTTTTGTATTTCCTTAAGACTCATGGGTGTCAGTATAATTTTCTTTCTATCCTTCTAGAATATGTAGGTGTTCCTATACCCATCATGCAACACTCTTCAGTCAAATAGCCATAGTCGGCTGAGTAATATGTAAGAAGCGCACATCGAAAGGACATCACATAACACCTCGTCCTTGTACCTATCACCAATGGTAATCAACACTCTAGCCTGTTTGGCAACATGTAAGTCTCTTTTCTCGTTTAGCTAGTGAATCTTGTATGACTTAGGGTGTGAGAAGGTAGGCAATTTCATGGCCTTTGCTACCCCTTATGCTATGACATTGGTATAGCTCCCTTCATCAATGATCAAGGCACATAGCTTACTATTCACTTAGCAATTCGAATGGAAGAGGTTCTCCCTTTACTCATTCTCATTTGCTATAATGCACTAAGAGACCATTAAATGACAAAACAGTACTCAATACTACCTTTAGGAGGTATATCGGCATTTGGGTCTTACTAAAACTCTTCTAACAATTGCTTAACTCCTATCTCTTCCTCTCATTTGCTCGTACTTTCTACTTCAAACTAGGGCTTCTCTCCCTTTATAGTCATGACTCGGTTGTTCAAAAATTGACTAGCCACGTGTCCATAACCAAGATATTCAAAGCATTTGATTTTTCGGGTCTTTCTTCCTAAGCTCTAACCTTAGTCTCTTCAGACCTTAGGTTCCTCGACCTTACCCTTACCTTGGCTTTCTTCTTATTGGATCGACACTTGCCCTTGATGTTTTATCTTGAAATTGTTTGTTTCTTGGTCATTCCTTAGTCAGCTCGGCATGCCACTTTTGCACAACAGTATAGGTCAGCTACTTAACATACGACTAACGTGGTTCTACCTCTACCTTTTGACTCTCTATGTTACCCTGATGGCTTCATCTAAAGTCACAAGATGCTGTAACTCCATATGTTACCGATTTCGGTCTTAAGCCCAGAAATAAGCCTTACGATAATTCGCATCTTGAGTTTGTCGACATCAAATTAAATCATGAGTAATTGAAACTCTTGGATATAGTCATTCATTGATCTACTACCTTGTCTCAAGTCTTAGAGATGTTTGAAACTGCCTTGCTCATAGTGTTCGGGAATGAATTTACCTCTCAGGACCCTCTCATTTCATTCCATGTTTGAACTTTTCATTGAGCTTTCAGGTAAACATTCTAT
Organism: Lumnitzera littorea; assembly: GCA_024138015.1. Taxonomy (NCBI): domain Eukaryota; kingdom Viridiplantae; phylum Streptophyta; class Magnoliopsida; order Myrtales; family Combretaceae; genus Lumnitzera; species Lumnitzera littorea. The sequence continues at coordinate 24,917,979 of JAMXBB010000008.1, forward strand.
GATTTCTTCCATCACATTGCTGTATATATAGAAAATTCCAATGTAGCCACTCAAAGATGAACAACATCCTCATAATCATAAAAGTCAAATATCTTTTTGATCTTCTCCTTCTAATCCAAGTAATCGTCAACACTACTAAACCTATTAAAGCTTGAGATTTGTACTTTGAGGTGTTTAGCGCCCTTAGGAGCCCAAAGTTCATGCTCATCAACTTCAACATATTGTTTTTCCTCTTTATACTCCTCCACTTCATCTAATTCTAACCTCCTTCTCGCCATTCTTTTGGCACTTCATAGTGGTGCTTAGTTCATAGGATTAAGCTTGGGTGCACATGGTTCACCCATCTGTCTTCTCAGCCCATCTCTCATTTCTCGACCTTGTTTAACAACTTTCTCTCATGACCCAATCTCTAGGACTCTCTGTACTGAAATAGCTAAATTAACCACAATAGTAGCAAGGTCTTGTATTTGCTCATCAATAGCATGTGGTGTTTGTTGGGTAACCCAACCACGACCATGAGCATCACTCTTAGCATTGTTAATCTCTCCCTAAACACTAGGATTCAAAATTCTCAAAATGAAGCATTAGAAAAATACTCTTCACACCAGAAATCCATACATACACAAATATCACACGAACTGTAAAATTTCTTCTTCTCGATGAAAACAAAGAATAACATATAACAAACCAAAAGGAACCATTGCATACAGCTTTCAGTCATAACCTTAAGCTCTGATACTGGGATTATATGATGTGCCCAGGAGCTCAGTTATCATTAGGACTTACCGTAGCAGATTTGAACCAATGGGTCCTTCAAAATGTCAAAGAAAAATAGAATGAGTCAATCTATAAATTGACAAGAGCAGCTAATATGAAACTGCTTGGAGCATATAATGCACCGATGAACACAATATGACTTGACACTTCACTTAAAATGATGCACAGGTTGATGTCAAGGTCCACTTGTCAATAATCTTGAGCTACTCAGCAAGACTAGATAAGAATGTATGAAAATAGACTTGGAGAAGGTTGTCTCGCAAGAATAGTATATTCAATGTATATCTATAAGGTAAGATGATTTCGGCTTACAAAGAGAAGAGATTATTTATAATAAGTCCCTAGGGCAACAATACAAATAAGGAAATTACAAAAAGGTATACATAAAAAGGGGATTCTTAATATATATGAAAAAGGGTAAAAAGGACAAATGACAAAAGGGGGAAAAATAGTACAATGTCAAATAAAATGGACACTTAGTAGTGCCACATTGGTTATGTGCAAAGATCCTCTAGGTAAGCAGCTATATAGAATCAAGATGTAACAATATCAAGGACTACTGAGATGAGGAAGGGGTGCAGTAAGTATTGGTAGGAAGTTGGTAGAAAAGTACTTGGCCCGAAGAAGAATATCCTGTCACTTGACAATTGAAAGTTTGATCATTTGGTATAAAGCCCTCAATAAGCGAATAGTTGGCATCGGCATAAGAGAGAGAATAGAGCAGGGTGTAACCTTTTGGAGTTGTCAAAGAATTTAGCCATCCTTCTTCTGCATAGAGTTTCTCATCATTGATAGGTTACCAAGAGAGAATTCTTTGGGTAAGGGATTGGAGGCCTCGGAGACGTATGCGAGTAAGAGGACCAATGGTCGGTAACTCATCATTTATTAAATTCATTTTTATTTCTAATCTTAGCAAGCATAATCAAAGTATATAGTAAACAAGTACCTGGTTGCTAAGCAAAAGATATAACTAAGGGAACTTCCTTTGAAACTCAACACCTAAAGCACAAAGGAAAATATACTCCGTAAGCATTTGTGTAAATTTATCTTACATTTTCCTACTTGATTCTATTTGGTTTATAAGTCTTGCTATTAGCTTAATCTAGGGTTTAAAATTCACTTTAGAGTCTTAAAAAAGTTTAAGAAAGAGTAGAATAAGACTTGGAACGTAATGGATCGAGAAATAAGGAAAAAAAAAATAAAGAAATAAGATCACAATCAAGGTTTACTATAATAATCCTTAGTCATGATTCTCCTTTAAACTTAAGCACCAAGATTACGCCTAAGGATTATAGTCAAGATATAGGACATGAACCTCTTTGCTAACAATTTCCCACTTTATGCTCCAACATCAAAACAACCAAAAGGGATCATGAATAAGATCATGCTAATGATCTTTGTCCGTGATCTTCTCTTTCAAAAAACTCCTCACATCCTTCGATTTTCAGAATCCAAAACCCTTTTAATTAAATCTTAGATCATCATATAACTACTAAACTTTCCCTAATGATCTTTTTATTTACTTCTTTACCATGAAATACTCAAATTTATTCCCAAATCTTTTGAGATCAAACAACTATCACAAGGAATCAATGTGCTAGAACCATATACCTTATCACCTTATGATTCAATAACAAACAACTTGTGAAACCATAATCTCCAATCCAATCTTTAAGGACTTTTTAATATGAAAATACCATTATTAGGGATAATTCACCAAATTCCTTTGTTAAAAAGAATTATGGATCATACCTCATCTTTTTCTCGAGTTATACCTTAAATGATCATTTAGCCTTGAATAGTAATGCTTCTAATAACAATCTTGATCCATTATGAACAAGGAAAACCCTTTTTATGTGTGAGGTTCCCCTTCAAGACCAATGCAAAAGGAGACTCCACCATTACCAAAAAGAGGAGTCTATAAAAATTAAGGAAGAGGGAGTAACTTAGGTTTAAGGCCTTTTTATGGTGAAGGTTTCCTAATAATATAAACTTCCAAAATTGGCCCCATACTTAACTATATATTACTTAAGTGCCATTACTTTTAAATTATTTTCTTTTTAATGATTTTGCGAGGTTTTACATTGAGTTTGATCTTCAATCTTTGTATATTAGACAAACTCTTTACTAATAGACATGTCATTAACATACAATTAAAGATAAATAGGAGACACCATTTAAGCTTTAGATATAAACACAAGCATCATATTTGGAGCTCCTAAAGCCAATACTCTATACTAAAATTTTTAAAGAGAATACACCATTTGCTATAAGGATTGTTTAAGTCTACATGAGAAATTCTTCAATTAATGTATACAGTCTTTCCATCCCTTAACAGTAAAGCCTTCTAAGTATTTAAGAGTAATATGCTTATCAATATTATTATACAAGAAGGTTGGTTTAATTTCCAACTCCTCTAACCCTAAATCATGCATGCCAAAAGGAGTAAGTGAAGAATATTGTATTGAAGTATGCTGAACAATAGCTTAGAAAATATTTTGGAAATATAGACCTTCTAACTAACTATATACCTTATCTCCATATTTTCCTTTTACTTAGTGTTCTCTGAGATAAGTTGTTCCTTCTTGATCATGCATAGCTAATAGCTTTATCCTTAGTGGGTGGTGGCATTAGCTTATATGTATCAACTATGTAAAGAAGCTACATCATATCCATATTGGTAATAACCATCCATTTGCATAAAGGAGTAGTGATTATCTCATAGAACATTATCTATTCTTCCACTAACATTATAAGACCAAATTGTAAATGAAGACTCTTTTCTTCATATAGCAAATAACACCTCTACCTCTTCCAATTTATCTATTTGATCTAATATAATGGTTGTTAACTTGTAGATTATGAAAAATTCATTAAACATAACAAACTCCTTTATCTTTAGGTTATACAATATGTAACTCTTCATGCGTACACTGAAAGATACACTTGATAATACTAGTACTTGACTTATGCATACTTATGTGTGCATAAGTTAACAGACCAAATGCTTCGACTCTCCTAGATATGATTGTTATACATAATAGTAGAGTAGCAAGGGAAATTCCTCAAGAATCTTGCATCCAACCACCCTTGCAATAAATGATTTATAATAAAATATGTTATGGTTAATATGCTTTTACCAAAACCATTTTCTAAGTTTAGAATCTAAAGGCATAGCATAAGAGCCCTCAACATTCTATATTAAACACTTGGAAATCTTGTATTAGTACCTAAATCTTTCTCTCATAAGTCTTCATATTCATTACTTTGCTTTTATGTGTAAATATCTACCATAAATCATAAAATCACTAATATATCATAAAAGTGGATACAATTGCTTATAAAAACTGCAATTCTTATGATTTTCAAGGGGATATCCATAATGTTACATATTCATGCATAATTTTAGTAATTTTTCTTTGAAAAATGTATTTGTTCTTATATGTTGTTCACATTATAAGAATTCATAAATGGCATGTTTGCTGAAATCTACATATCTTTCTCAACTTTACTATCAAATAGGTGTAATCATAATTGTCAAAGTTGTAATTATGCTTATGCGATTCTATGAGTTTATGATTTTTGGAGTCTTTTTCGAGTTAACTTGACTATAGAATTTTTTTATTATAGAAACTTATGTTTTCAACTAATTTTTCATATCAAATTTAATAAAAAATTTACGTTTTTAATTGAGTTTACCAATTATATATATATGAGTTAAATGAACAAAATATAACAAAATATAATAAGGCTTATACTAGTCTATTGACTATGAAGGCTATGGATACGACTAGAAGGGTTGTTATATAGGGTACTTGACCTGTTTAACTTGATAAAACCCTATAAGATTTAAGGTCTAGTTCTAGGACATGGAATAATAGCTAATAAAATTTAGGGATAGGTTATGAGGTATAAGAAAAACTTGATAAGAAACACAATCTAACAAAAATAATAAACTAATAACTTTTTTTTTTTAGAAATTAGTAATACAATTAACATATATATTATATAGTACTAGACATTTTGATTTTAATTCCAAATCCCTTTTAACTTTCTCTCTTAATATTTTATTTTATTTTCATATGGGTTTCGATCGTATTTAGTCATCATGTCTAGTTTTTGTTACAAATATGTGTATTAAATATCTAATGTAAATTCATGGACATGAAAAACGTGATTTCTAGAGAGAGAAAAAAAAAAAAGAATCTACAATGCTTAATTGATTTTATTTACAGGTCGAGGCGGGATAGATATCATGTATTATATTTCCTGATTAGGGTGAGGCACTTGTTAACGTTAAAAACCTTGTAGGATTTTTCGTAGGTTTTGGGAACCTCCATAAGTAACTAAGGTAGGTTTGGGTTTTATAGAACCTGTCCCAAACCTATCTAGTTTGCATCCCTAATAAATCATCTTCTTTATTCTATTCAAATTATTTTCCTTTTTTTTTTTCTCTCCTAATACCTTATTTGATATCATATACTTCATTCAGGTTTTAACTCCAATAGAAAAGCTTAAAAGGAAAACTATATATTTAAGTTTATACTATTAATAGTTCAAATTGAGTTGAAACATTCAATTCCCTTCAATTCACCGTTCTTTTTTTCAAACAAAATAATTGGCAAAAAAAAAAAATAATTATGACTATTTCTCCTTCTTTTGTGAATTTTAGATTATATATTAAAAAAATTATAGAAAAAGAACTTAATTTTTTTATTTCATTATTTCCATCTTGTATTTCAAAAATTTTATAATTACTATAAGTATATCTATTGTTTTTTAAAAATTATTTTATATAGATTGTAGAGAACTATATGTCTATATTTCAATTTTAAGTTCCAATTTTATAGAACCTCCAGTGATTTAGGTGGAATTACAAGTTTGAAAACCTTCAATGCAATCCTTGAAAATCATGTAATTTTGCGATAAAACTATAGTATGCCTCAAAAGATTCTTAATTTCATTATTAAAATCTAAAAGTACTTAAATATCTTATAGTTTTGGATTTAAATCCATTAAAATTACTTTCTCCAAAGTTTCATAAAGTTATTCCCTTTCTTTAAATGCTATTACATGCAATCAACATTGAGATTATAATAAAGAAGATGAGTCATCATAATATCACGCAATATTTAAAAAATTTAAACAATCTCAACCATTAATTTTCTAACTTTATTTAATGTACTTTATATGAATTTATCTTTTAACTCTAATGTGAAATTGATATTCACGCAAATTCCGTAATTCTCCCACTTCTTAATTCCTACGGTTATGATGTAAAAATGTAGTTGTACTTGAATACCACGACATATACTTTATCAATCTTACAGTAGAATAATAATATAATTATCCTTTAAACTTCGTAGTTATTCTGTGATATGTAATTTTCCTGTTTTACTATAATTATGATTAATATCTTGTAAGGATATCATCCATAAAAGGGACCTAAGTCAGCATAAAATTTTCATTGACTTGATTATGGGAAACAACCTAGCTTTACTCATAAATCAATTATGACTAATATGTCGAAATCTTTGGCGTGTTCCAAATTGTCAAAGAAGAACTACATGCACCCCTTGTAAGTCTTAATAAGTAACCGACCCAATATAAAAAATCAATGCACTTTGTCAACGAAAATAACCCAAATGGTGGGTGGCTGATGCACTAACTCACCCCTTTGGCATCCATGGCTATAATTACAATATTGTCGAAAGCTTTGACGGCCAGTTCCTCTCTCCGAGATACATTGATGTATACGTGACATTGTACGGGAGTATAAGGGCAGCCCGACTGTTTTTGAAACGCATAGATACGAAGACAAAACTGTAACTGTCATGATGTATTAACATAGAAACTGACATGTATTCCATACGATTAGCATTGATAAATAATTATAAACCACAGATTATGTGGTAATTAAATGAGAAAAAAAAAAAAGTCTTTTATTTCAAAAAGTACCAAAACACATATCATATTCATGTAGTATTTATTCCCTATTTTCTTTAGTGTTTTGGAGTATGTCCGAGAATTTTAATTATTAGTCAATATGAATGTGAAGACGGTGTTTAACTAGTGAGTTAGTCATTCATTGAAGCATAACAACCATTGTACAAATAACAAGAGTTAGTCATTCACGCTGGACTTTAACAGGATTTCGAAACCCCTGACAGAAGTAACGAAGCATAGGTCCTTGCACAATGTGTATCTACGTATATACATGCGCCAAACATTGTACAATAAATTTAAAGGGCAATTGGATGCACGAAATAGAACATTTGATTAGAAGAAAAAAGGGAAATCTTGGGTTAAATATTACATTTTGTACTTAAAATTTGTCCATTTTTATAATTTAATATTCAGAGTTTAAAAGTATCACTTTTTGAGATCTTTTATATTAGCTGAATGAGATAGGGGCAAAATGCACAAAGTTCAAATACAAAATTGATACTTTTGCATTTTAAGCAATTAATTGAAAATATTGGTAAAATTCAAGTATCAAATATTACGTTTATCCGAAATCTTGGCTTTGCTAGACAATGTGCAACCGCATTTGCTTGCCTTGGACGGTAACACAATTGCATTTGCTCCAGCTCATTCATCCTTACCTTGCCAACATGGTTGACATTTGTGAACTTGCGATAAATAATTGTCCTCTTTGTTCAGAAATAAAACAGCAAGTTTTCAATCTATATTAGCTTCCACCTGTTTAAAACCATTTTTAAACAAAAGCTAAGACCCCCGAAAATGCAAGCCTGACTACTTGAGCCTAGATCTCTAACCAACCCTGTCCTTGACGAGTCTTGAAAGCCTATTCGAAGGAACACCACCCTACATGGCAGATAATATTATACTTTATTATTTCAATGCTTTATACTCACCATCTCCATTTATCCAAAAGACTATTTGCTTAATTTTAAAAATTTTATGGTTGTAATTTTTATCCCTTCTCACCGCGTTCTTCCGGTTTACTATCCTTCTAGTATTTGCAAAATCATTATTAAACAGAATGGGAATATTTGATCAAAAAAAGAAAAAAAAAAAAAACAGAACGGGAATAATAAATATCATCAAAACTAACGAGCTAAGTGAAACAACACGATTAAGAAGAAAAATGAAAATATGGGATATTGGGTAGAATACAAATTCTTGTCGATGTTTAATAATAAAACCAAAAAGGAAAAAAAAAATAAAGTCAATTCTAAATACAACTCTTTATTTGTGTGTACATTTAGTCTCCTTATTTTTAAAATTTGAATATTTAGACCCCTGCTTCCTTAATGACTATTTTACCCTTTAAAAACAATAAAAAAGAATTTGTTATTTTTAGAATTATTTCATGTAAGGATCAAATAGCAAGATATGGTCAAAAAGCATATACTTTAAATATTTAAGAGATCTAAACACTCCATCTTATAAATGAGAAAGTTGAGCGCTTAGAAAATAAATATAATAAAATTTATTTATAATTTATCCTAAAAAAATATAGGTTATGAACTCTGATATTCAAGTAACTTTTGGTTCATCAGCTATCTTATTTTAATTGCAATTGAAAATAATAATTACAACCAATGGAATGGCTTGAAACGATGATAGATTTCGTGTTACGCAAGGCTTATTTGAATACGAATAAATGATGCCAAAAGATAAAAGCGGATTCCATCTTAGCTTCTCTAAATGGACTAGTATACTAAATCCCAACATCACCAATCAGATCAAGCCACCAACATAAAGTAAGACCAAATGACTCAAAAAGTATAACAACCTTAACTTGTGACTACGACTCAATTGGCTGTCTCTTGACTTTGCCTTGCACGGTTCACTTCTCCTCATGCACACGGTTGTCTACTTGTCTTCCATATCTTTAATCCATCCTTAAAAAAAAGAAAAAAGAAATATATACACACACACACAGACATATATATATATATATATATATATTCTTTTTCTGTTAGGCTTCTCCACGTTTGTATCCATAATAATATGCTGTTGTATAAGAAAAAATAAAAAAGTAAAAATTTTATTAATATTAGTTAGTCAACGAAATTATTAACAGAGAAAAAAAATTCAAATGAAAATATATAGATGGATGATATAATAATGGACAATTCCAAGATTGAAGCTAGACTCCTCCAGGTCATAGGTCAATAGTTTGTGGGAACAGCTCATAAGGTGACCTTCCTTCATGTTTCCTTCTCGGAATCAAACTATATTATGATTGTGTGTCACCATATCCTTTTCATTATTATTGTAATGTCAAAAAGTGTTGTTAGCTTTAATTTCCTCTATGCTCATTCTCTTTCAGTATAACGTAAGAGATTATGTTGGCATCACATCGCATTAATTGGTGAAGTTTTTCTGATGGACAAGAAAACCAAATTTCATTCTGACGGGAGAATACATATTATTTTTATCTGTGATGCTAAATTTGATTACAAATACATCGATGTTATTTGAATTTATGAAATTCTTTATTTTTTGGGTTCTTCTTAAAATGGTTATTCTTTTCTTCAAATCAAATATAAATAAAATTAATGAGGCATTTAGAAGGATAAAGTCCATCCAATTATACCTTTATTATATTACTAGTCATCTTTATAAGCAATGTTAATTTGTTTCAAATATAATATATATGTTAAAATAAAGTCACTTAACTTTCGAGTCATATATTGTTGTGCTCTTTTTCCCCTATATGTTAGCTGAAAGAAATGAGCAAAATGCCAAAATGACCTAATACGAGTGATGATGAAACCTTACAGCAAGCCTCCGTTCCATGCTCGTAGTCATAGTATGATATTTACTTTTTTTCTTTCTTTTACAATCAACATATATCGAGTGTTTTTTTACCATTAAATTATGTTGGTATTCAAGAAGTTGTTGCCCTAGTTGTTGAAAAGAATAGTTTGACTAGAAAAATTTTATCAGTCGAAAATAATGCCATTCAACTTTAACCTTTACTCTTCTACCAAATTCTCAGACAAAGTAAGATCAGGTTATAATTATTAATAAATTCGTAAAGAATTCCGGCTGAGAAAACTATGTGGAAATGATCTATCACAGCAAAGAAATGAGAATTACGTTAGAACACCATGTCGAAAAGTATAATCCGATGGAGAATCAAAATTGGAATTGCAGTATTATGCTAAGTCTCCCCCTTGTTTCATTTCAACAGTAAACTAGTAATATTAAATATTGAAAAGAAAATACTTTCTTAATAGGAAAATGTTTCCTTGAGAAAATAACTTGGCGATGTTCTATTCCTGGATATGGTAGGATAAAGGGAAGTGAATAAGAAGCATATTCATGGAAGTGGTGCTCTTGACGTCAATTCATTAAAGATTCAATCTAGATGAATCTATACAAGAGATAAAATAAGTAAAAGAATTGAGACAAAACGATTTGAAAGATTTAACATGGAAGTTCAAAATAACTAGAGTGGCAAATGACGAATAAGGCAGTAACTCTTCACAAGATAACAACATAATACACAATTCTTATAACTCTCTAAGGCAATGCTCTTAAACTAAATCCCTTAAGATTTATATTGATCTCTCTCAAAATTACTCCACCTCATATATATATATATATTAACTACAAAGCAATTTAAAGCCCTAATAATAAAATACAATATTGACCCAACTTTAATCAATTGTACTACTATGCTAACCAACCATGTTAAAACCTAGGCAACTGTAAGTCCTTTAGTGGTCAACCACCAAATGTGCCACTTCATCACATCATGCTCCAGCTTTGCCATTTGTTTATTTTGATACCTACCTAATGCTCAAAAACCCAAGTTTAATAAATCTTTACATTAGATTAATTTTGCGTAACTCAAAACATGTATATATACTCGAGCTTATCCTATAATTGATTATTTTTATCTATCATCAAGGAATGCTCTAGCTTTGCCCCTTGTTTCTTTCTATGCATATCTATATTGATCATAAGCTCAATCTAGCAAATAATCAAGACTCAAAAGTCTACAAATAAATCTCCCCATTATACTAACTTTACATAACTTAAAAAAAGAAAATGCATGTAAACGCAAGCTTTAGTTCCTATAATCAATACTTACAATTAGTCTTCCTACTTGCCTTTAATATATTTTGTACACTATACTCACCCCATACCATTAATCACCCTCTCCCTAAACGACATCGTCCACTCTAAAACATGTGCCTAGTTATGAAGGCAATATTGGCTAACAAATATACTAAGCAATCCAGTGATTCTTGGACACCATGCTCCACCTTTCTCCAAACCATCTATTATGTCACCAAAAACTCCTTTAACCTCTTAAGTCTAGCTTCCTTTAGACTCAACCAACTAGAGAATCACTCCTTGCAGTGCTTGAGTGGAATAAAATGGGCACTTTCATCCTATAGCAAAATAGCTAGTTCATTTTGCACCAACACCAAGATTGTTTACCTTAAGATTGACATCCATTATAAAACCACTACAATGAAATGATCTCTTAATGTAATATTTGGTCATAGACCTCGTAGTTCATGCATGATTATCAAACCTCTATAGGACACTTGATTTCATTGTACTATAATAACTAACTCATCATAATTAGCTGAGATAAGCAATGCAAGACAATCTTGGTATAACCTCACATCTAACATAATGAGCATTCACCCATTGCCGATTAGCATAAAACAATTTGCATGGGCTCATAAATATGAGGCCAATTTCCTTACATTAGCTATGCAACCCATTAATGGAACTCTATATTCATGAACATGTAACAACCTACTGTATTTCAACTTAGCTAATACTAAATCCTTTTACTTTTGTAACACCCACAACTCAAGGTGCCACAGACCGCCATGTGTCCCTATTACTCTATTGACATGTTAGACTAAACGAGTAGTTAAAATCTCCAAAGTTTCATACATAACTCCATAACTCACATACAATTAAGTCTTAAATTAACTAAAATTCATAATTAAATCTTTTCAAGATGCTATAACTAAAGTAAACATAGATGAACTCAAGTCTCATGTTTCCAAGTAAAATAAAAAAAACTCTCATATCACAAGTCTATTTAATATGTCTCATTAGCTTATCATAACTCATCATGATATTAATAATGGTACTTTCTAGTATCTTTGTCTTGGTAATAACAGTATCCATCTTCATTTTCATCATAGTCTACCTGTTCATCTAAAATTTCTATAGCCAAAAAAGAAAGAGGAATGAGCTAATGCCAAGTACGGAAACCTATAAACCTAAGTGTATGACATGTAGTAAATAATACAACACATGTAATAATGCAATAAGTATATATCAAATAACAAGTTAATAAATATATATATATATATATATATTTAGTTAAGTGAATAGTTAACACAGTTTAAGATCACTCGTGATTAACCCCAAAATTAAAGCATCCTAAACTCCACACACGATTCTTAATCAAGACACTAGCACTGCAACCCCTATCTAAATAAGCACTAAGACATTAGTACTATGATCCCCATATGCTACCTAACTTACTTGGTTCTAGGATACTGGTTTTATGACCCTTAGAAACCAACCTACTCTACCTTATATCATATTTGAAGGGACTTCACTAGGGACAACATCACCTAAAGATCAATAGGGTACCACCTTAGGGAAATTGATCTTATGACCTCCTAAGCCCAACCAAACACAAGCAGCATCCATATTTCATTCTAATTAATTATCAATCTAGTTTACTTTAACTATCCTAGACAAGCATAAGAAACAAATAAGGTTCTACATACCTAAGTCTAGGGAACAACTTGTAGAATTTATCTCAATTGTCTTTTCAAGATCTATACATGAATAATAAAATAAAAACAACTTTTTTAGGTTCTATCCTTAAGTTACATATTCCTAACTAAGTGTTCTTACTTACCTTCCTAGATAAATTAGTTTGAATGTTAGTTCAACTTGTGGTTTAAGGATCTATTTAGGCTTCTACAAATGTTTGGAAATGGTTAGGATAGGATTAGATGAAAGATGAAAATGAGAAAAGATTAGAAAAGGTGGATTACAAGAGCACGCCCAAGGTTCACAACCACATTCCTACCCTAATCAAAATCTTTAAATTACGCCTATACTCTCTACTACCATTATAAGTCCATAGCCTATTTTCACAGTCGTAATCTTAGGTCGTGTTCCTCTTGACATAAAATTGTCTTTTCATGCTTTGACTAAAATTCTCAAGGAAAGGTCTATGAAGAAGACCACAACCATGGTCCCTACCCATGCTCCTCTTGTTTAACAATTCCCATCTTCTTTTCGACTCTAAACTTCTCAAAATCATCTCAAAATTAATTCCAACACTTCGATTCCTTCCTAGGGTTTGATTTTCTCCATCAAATAACGATAAGGAACACTCAGGTGTGTTATAATCCCTAAATCAACAATTGAATCAAAATAAACAAGGTATGGACCTTAATAAAACATGTTGAAAGCAAAACACAACCCACACTACACAAAACTTGATTACAACGCTAAGATTAAATGCATACACACAAAATAACAAATCCAATCAAGATAATAACATCAAAGATAATTGTTATATTATCGAGGATTCAGATAACACTTATTGGGTTAAGGTTTAGACCTTACCCTAACTTTTTGCTTCGCGATCTTCTTAAACCATACACTTCCACAATTCTAAAACAACTCTTAACATTAAGAAATTACAAGAATTAAAACCAAAATAAGAGAAATCACTTCATAACGGCTTATGTTAGCCTTGATCTTGTAGTTCTCTCAAAGAGGATTCTACAAAACAAGAGAATGAGAAAATGAGCCTTAGGGTTTTGTAAGGTTTTTACACTCAAGGATGAAAAAGACCACCTTACCCCCCTTAAAATTAGAATATTACTTTTCCTTACCCAGTCAAATAGTTTGATATTTTCTTATCTATATTGCTTTTATTTATTTAATTTTCTAGGGTATCACAACTTTACTCTTTTCCATCCTACATTCGACAGTAGGTACCTCCTTTACTTATAGTGAAAATAGATTGTAAGCATCTAAATTTCAAATGTAAACAATAATAGCCAATAAGTGACGATCAATTTGTAGCAATAAAACCACTTGCAAAATCACTTTCTCCATATACCACCTACTATTTAATTGTCCAACTCAGAGAGTTGTCAATAGAACTTACATAATAAAGATGTAAGAGAGCACATTAATACTATCATAAAATTTTCATTCTCCTTAAGTATCTCCAATACAACATTAGTACTTAGACTCGGTAGAATTTTTATCTACTACCTTCTCAAGTTTAAGTACACCCTTATCCCATATGATGCAAAATAATCCCCATCATATTCCTTAGCATCATAATACACTCTTCAATGTACAATTGCATATATCGCAAACACTAAATCTCTTATCTTCTAATGTCACTGTTAATTCTTAGCACATACCATATGCTTTGCCTAGTTTCCCATCGAAGCTCTAATTTTAGCCATCATTTAGCCTTGTACGAGCAACCTTAGCTTCTACTAACATTCAAACCTTCAAGCCTTAGCTTCCAACCTAACTTTAATACTAGCTTTTTGGAATATTTCTAGCTTTAATTACATTTTTGTTGAGCATCTAATCAAGATTTATTACGATAAAATCTATTTCACATACATGTACATAGATTATCTACATTAACTATCAAAAGCATATTCATTATCTACATAAATTGTAAAAACACATTGTTAAGTAGATGGTGCATTTTTATATTGTCTTAAAGGTTAGCACATAAATGTCTATCATATTGTTATCTAACATACATAAAGTACATTTATTATATATATATAATTCAATATGTGACAATAAGATCTAATGTAAATGAAGGAGAAATTATATATTATGTGTTATTCTACTGATATAAGATGAGTTTATCTCATTTACACTTATATCTTAATCACCAAATTTAGTCTATTTTTCCTTTTTGTTACATATAAAGAAAGGTCTTTGTCATTAAATCTTGAGATGGGAAATATAGTTTGACAATACATATGTTATGTTCAACCATAAGGTTCTTGATTAATCTTAATGAAATAGGACTAAGAATTAAGAGTTTGGACATGTAATTGTTGTTAAAGAATTTATATTGGAAAATGCAATTTACTCATTAAAAATCTCTTTGAAAATAATTTTGAAAGTTAAGGTTTAATTGAATGTACTCTTATGATTTTTATCTAAGTACTCTTTATGTTCCACTTTGAAAAGAACTTAAATCAATCAAAAAGATCAAATTGAAATGCTTTGGAAGTTTTAAATATCTTAAACTTGGTTATTGAGCAAAAACATTTGAAATATGTAAAACGAATCCAAACAAATTGTGATTTTCTTAAAGCATTGTGAAGGGTATAAAATGATTTAGAGTATTAATGCTCCAATAATTCCATGCCTAGAGCATTAATGGACCAAGAAAATAATTCAGAGTATGCAAAAGAAGTCCAATACTTTTCTTGTGTAAAAGAATAAAAAGCTTTATGAGACACTAAAGAGTTAAAGCTTTTAAAAATAGTCTAGACCTTTTTTCTAACCATGTTCATTGACATCAAGATGGCTATAAATATTTTATTAGAAACATATTAGAGGCAATTGGTTGAGTAGCACTTGCAACCTAATAAATTAAGATAACCTCCATTATAGATCTAAACACTTTGTTCATTATCGTTGCTATTAATTGAGTGAGAGAAAGTGTAATGCTAAGAGAGTGCTTATATGTGCAATTACAATAAAACACTACACTTATGATATTTGAGTGAAATTTTTGAATAATTGGCTTTTGACCTTTACTTCTCAGCGATTAATAAAAAGTAGTATGCAATCCTCAATTAGAGGCAATTACGTGATCATAGAGTGTAGGGGTGATTGAACATTGTATTGAATTTAAGGTTAATATTTAATCTCTTTCTCACCATTCTTTATGGTAAGTTATTTATTATTTTTATTCATTCATTCATTTATTTAGTTGTTAATTAGTAATAGTAAAACATGATTAAACCCATTGTATCCATCTCAAAGGTTTCTAGTCCATTTCTTCTCATTAAACTAAGCTGAGTATCATGGGATGGGAGGTTCAACTCTCATAGAATACTCATATGGCCTCGATTGTCCTCTCTCCTCATGTTTGCTAGCATTTTAGCTAGCGATTTAGCCTTCTTTTCTTATTTATTCTAAGACTATTCCAAACTCAATCATCTTAAAAAGTACTTCCTGGTATTGTCAAAAGGCCCCATATATTTTAGGAGGCTTAACTTTATAATTGGTTTCGGCTAACCATAACCATCATTAGAAAATTTGCATAAACTCTCGACTAGTTTGCTCATAAGAGGCTAAACTTGCCTTTAGAGAATACCCTGTTGTATGAACAAACTACTTGCTAATGTCACTTGTTTCGTAATACACCAAAGTTAAACATCCCTACTCACCTTCAAACTCTTAAACTGTAGTATTTTCTCTTACCTAAATACGTGACATCCTCATCATGAGGCCAATTGCCACCACTACTCATACAACCATGCCCATATGATTGTAGCCTTGTAATACCAACAAACTAATAAAAGTGTGCTATTTCATTTTGTGATTCTTTCCTTTGACCCTTTACTTATTGTTGTTTTCTTTCTTGTTGGTGGTTACTTATAGATTTAAGCCTTGTTGGTCATTATTATGTAAGCTAAGCTTGCTTACTACTACAATAGCAAAATAGTAAGCATTATATGATCTTATTGTATGCTAGCGAAAGCCTCAAACTATGGCGCTTAACATCTCAATAGTGTCTTAACAAACCACACAAATTGCTTTGGACATCAAATGAGTTAAAAGAATACCAACTTATTTTGGGCAAATTACCTTCCCAACTAAAAAATCAAAGGAAGTTGTTTGAAGAAAAACTTGAAATCACGATATTTCGTTTCTTAAAAATGTAAGTATAAAAGGTGAAAGTCAAAATGACCCAGGTTCACTTTAGTTTTGTTTACTTTCACAATCAAAATAATTCAGTCATTAATTGTTCTAAACTAAGATAAAGGCCTTTCATTTAAGAACCTTTTCATTTAAAAATCTTTATTTTGATTTACAATTTGAACAAAATGATTTCAAATCTCACATTAAAAGTATTTCTTTGACAAGTCAATGAAAAATAATATGTATAGGCATCATAATGCCTTAAATTCAAATAACATGTCCAATATGTCATATATTCCCATATGGATAAGAACAATGAAAGCCTCGTTTCATACACTTTAAGTCATTCAGATCAATTGATTACTTAAAGAAAATATCTTCCTAAATGAATTGAGCAGAATCCAAGTGACCCTATTGTATCAAGTGTATACATATACCAATCATTATTAATCACACAATTTAAGTCACAAACAACCATTCAAATATTTTATTCAAATATAGAAAGTATATTGCATCCACATCTAAAGATTTAGGGTGGCTTAAACTTCAAAATGCATAACAGAATTGGATATTACCAAATGGTCATGTTACCCCTATTGGCATAATGACACTATTTGGGAGGACCCATTTAAGTCCATATTGCCAATAACAAAGAAATGTGTCATACTAAGTTTATCACATGCACCATGCCATTAAGTCTATAATCGATCTACAACATTCAAAATAGTGTGTGAAACCATTGATTTACCTATTGCAACTTCATCTCTACTCAATTGACTTATATCAATTGTAGTTCTCATATCATTAACCTATTAAGCCATAAATCATGGCTTAAGTGTCTAATTAATCAAATCATCTTAGCAGTCCATCCCAAATAAGGTGATGAAAACTTAATCCATAATTATTTACTCACAAATCTTGGCTCAATCAATGCACAATCTACACATGCATTTATTAAGAAAAATAGATATTAGTTTGTTTTACCTTTAAATTGACAAACACATCAAGCAATAGTATAATTACTCACCTTTGTATTTCTTAAATAATTGTTCTTATTTCCTTCATAGCAATCTTATAATCATAAATTAAATTACTTCTTTTTCATTCTTTATCATTGTTTATTAGGTTATCCTAATTGCGATGAGTTTCTAAAATATTTAAATGGTAAATTGTCATAATAATACTTTAAATTATTCAAAGTAAGTGTGTCCCTAGATTGGAGCCAAGAAGGTCAACTATACAAAACAGGTGGTTAAACTAAGGGCAGTTGATCAGCTTCAAAGGGTATACGATTAGCCTAGCTCTTATTGAGGCTTTCTTAGATTTCTTTATTCCTTTTTGGCATATAATTCTAAATTTTAGTTTTAGGATCTATTTTATAATAACATAAGATAATCTATGAACTATCTAATTAAGATTTTCTATCTTTATATATCATAATTCATACTTTTATCATGAAATCTTAATCTAAGATGTAAAAGGGTCTCTTTTGTAACTAAAAGGGTCTCTTTATCCGACAATGTAATGTACTCATTTTTTTTTATAACGCTTTATCAATTATAAATCATCTTACAAGTTTCTTCTTCTTTGTTAATTTATGAATCTTCAATTAAGTGAGAGTTATACTAGTATACTTGTCCAAATGAAGTTTTACATAATTTTTTTCCCTATCATCAATTCATAGGTATATATCCCATATTTCAATTCTCATTTAAATTCTTAGGGTTTTTATTATTGACTATTAGGATTCTCTTCGAGTTTTCATTGTAGCTTATAATTATATTAAATCCAATATGTGAGTTCTTATCTAAATTCTCAGCGTTGTTATCATTATTAATGATTAAAAATCTCTTTAGAGTTTCAATATGGCTTCTAATCAAATGTTAAAACCCCGACAAGAAATAAAGAGGGCATGGGTAGAGTTTGCTTGATTAAGTGCATCTCTTATTCTCTTCTTACCTTAGGGTAGTAAGAGAATTCATATCAGAGTAATTTGTGAAGAAGTGATTAAGATCTATTTATGTATATTAATAAGAGGTGCTTCTGTATTTATTTTTTACTTTGTGGACAAAAAATTTCCTTAAATATATTATGTATATCACTCTGTTTGTTTTATTATAATATGACAAGTTCTTATTATTTTAATATTCTTTTTCTTTCATTATCATTTTGGAATACTTCTCAAGCATCTTATAAAAGGCTTATGAAAATACTATTTATGCAACTAATAGACCTCAAATGTATTATAATAACTAATTTTATTCATGAAGTTAATCTATAAATTAAGTCATAAGTTGATCAATAATAACCCAATATTCCAAGGTCATAAAAGTTAAAAATATAAGCATTTTAGTAAGCACAAATGAGATATTTTATTTTATTTTTTTATTTTGCTTTTGCAAACAAATAGGTTGCCTTTTTCAATTTGCTCCCATAAACCTACGGCAAACGTTCAATTTGGTTTGGTGTGAGATAATTCCAATGACGAGTCGTTTGGTTTACTTTAGTTAAAAAAACTGTGAAGTCCCCTTGAGATTTATGCACTCACTTCCAACATAAAGGTATAATCAAGTTAAATCAAACTTATACAGAATTAAGCTAAAACTATCTTAACTTAAAAACTCGAAACTTGAACTTAGTTCAAATATAATGAGTTCTATATTTTGAGTTCAAACTTGACTAAAAATATATTTGATAAGTTCAAGTTCAACTTGAATATTGATTAAGCTTGAACTTTTTGTAAAATTTTTTTTCTAAACAATCTTTAACTCACTTATATTTAAAATGTTGAAAATAAATTAAAAATTATATAAAGTACGATTAGAGCCTATGAACCTAATGGGCTTAGCTATCTAAAACTTGATTCAATTGTTATCAAATCGAATTTGAGTAAAAGTGTAACTCCTTAGAACTTAAGGATGCCATATCTCGCTACTTGTCTCTAGTTTTCTAATGGTATGTTAAGACTTTAAAACACTATCACAATCTTTAAAATCACTTATACACTTGTGAACAAAACACTGATAATATATCTCTAAGCTTTCTACAAATTGAATGACTTATAGGCGAGCTATTCTAACTACGATCATTTCTATCATTAATATTTTATACTCTATGTTAACAGAACATGTGACTCAAAAAGTACTCCATAGCATAAAATCATCTCTATAGATTACCCAACAACATTCTCAATAATAAACACTTCTCTTCCTAAACCCGATATTAGTCGCCTCGACTCTACAAGTAACAAACTTCATCTTAGTCACCTATAGCTATAAAAATAAAAGAATGAGACAAAGCTAAGTACATGATGTGTAAATACACATGAATACCAAAGTAAGTTATACACATGCATATAATACAAGTTACATCAAGAATAAAGCAAACAGTGTTACGCCCCGAAGTCGCAGAGTCGCAATAGTCCCGTTGTGTAAACCATTCTATGATAGTAACTGGCCTCACAGTGCCCACCATAGATATGATCTACGCAAGGCGTTGACGACTCCTCGCTTTGAAGTAAACAGTCCGAATAACAGTTATACTATAATTATGATAAATATTAAAAATTTCTAATAAACATAGATAATTATAAGTAAGTCCACAGAGCTTCCCAAGAAGTTTTACATAAACACAATGGTTCACTAATTTACATAATAACTATCAGTCTTTTATCCTTAACTACAAGGTCACTTTAGTTACACATTATACTAAGTAATTTGATCTTCACACCCTTGGCTTCAAAGGACTAACCTCTAGGTAATTGTAGGGCGGCATAGTACTTGAAGTGTTCAAAAATCAGAACCTGCAAAAGGATCTATAAGAGTATGAGCAACTACAGCTCAGTAAGTTGAATTGGAGACTCATGAATGCATATAAGCACAAACAAGATGATTAATCAATTATTTTCATGCAATGCAACAATCAAGTGTCATTGCACAACGTAATCTGGTCCATTGTGAAATCAGAGAAATTTCGTTTGCTCTAATTTGGGTTGACGAGTTCCATGTTATGCAGCAGCTCACAACCAAACCCAGGTTTATGCAATGGAGACCTCGCTCCTCCCGCGACTACCTTCGAACCATTGACTTCACCCCCGCCGGCACCTCCTCTCCTGTCACTTAGTTCGACTGAGGATGAAGAAGGGACCATTTTGCAATCCTGCGCTATCCCTTTCGAAGGGGTCGGTATTTGGTTGGAGAATCCTATAATCCCCTAACGAGTTGTAATGCATGACATTTTTGGTTCTTAGAGTCGAATAGGATTAAATTTCATTTAAGGTGTTCAAACAATTTCGCACCAATTCAATCATAACACAAAATCACTCACATCACAATTTCAGTACGAATTCAAATACATCAAACACATGCGTAAACTACTTACAACCGCAACCATATATAATCCTAAGTCTCCGAGTACCACACAAATAGTACTCTATTATAATAAGTAATAACCCAACTTACTTGAAATTGCTCGATCGCTCGATTTCTTAGTCACGAGCTGATTTGTCTCTGAGTGTCCTATAATACAAATAGGTCTTTTTAGTACTTATATTTTATGGATTCATATTCTAATTCATAATGTAACTCATTTTTCCCATGTATACCTATAACGTACTAATGATTCGTTATACTTTATTTCGGGGTTCGAATCCTAAACTAAATTCTAGTTTTAATTCTTAAGTCTTAAATAGGCTCGAATCCCAGTGTGACGTTAATCACATTACGCTTGGGTATTCATATATCTTATTGGGTCTTAATTCAGTATTCTAAACTATTTGGTACACGCTAACCCTAATTGAGGCATCGAATTTATTCTCGACGTGAGAAAATCTTACATTTTGAGACATTTACTTAAAATTAAATGTTATTTCAGATTTATTATTTTTCTAATTTCTATTATAATATTATCTAAATAACCCTAATTTTTTTAGATTTATTAGTTTTCAATTTCACATATTACTAATTTCTTACATTAACTACCTAATTTCCTTAATTAGCCATACTTAATACTCCAAAGGCTAGGATTAGGTTTCCACATCAGAGATTAGTATCCCTCAACATCTAATTATTAACTAAATCAGTAATTAGTATCTTAATCATCTAATTAACCCAAAATTACCCAATTTTTCCATTATTTTAGGGCTAAAAATTAACTTAAAAATTTCGAAAATTAATTTTAAAAAAATTGCTTTATAGCACTATTCTATATCACATGAGCATCCTACAGAAAAAAAAATTGAGCTCCAAACTACACTCCTAAGCCTATTTATTTCTAGTTTTAATCATGCTCGATTTTGTGTAATTTGTTAAAGACCCTATATTTCTAGATGTGATTAAACTAAATCACTATTTTTTCCTAAATCTACATACAATAAAACCTCAAAATAACAAGTTTCATAATTTTCTGGGCAGAATAACTATTTTTACGTAATTATACAAAATCGGGACAATTGTGGGACTCACCCAGTTCGATGCCTTCTGGCCGTCCAAACCCGATCCAAAGTTGTCGACCGGTCTAAACGGTGGGTCTAGTATAGGGTGGTGGTGGTGGCTCAATCCGAGGTGGTGGTGAGAGGTAGGTTTGGCTCACTTGCTCAATCTGCACAGTTTTCTTTTCTTTTCTTTTTTTTTATTTTCTGAATTTTCTCTCAAATTTTTGGGTCTCACAATTTTTCTTAGATTCCTCACTGCCCAAATGAGTTCTGGAAATTTTTCCCTTATTTATAGACAATTTTTGTAATTATTATGCATTAATTAGACATGACTTTGCCCAATTCCCATGATTTTTAGCTTTTGTGTTACCTAATTCTAATTGGTTAATTTTTATCTTGCAGATCCTGATATGCCACGACCTGATTTGGATCATCTTATCCTCTTTTGATTTTTTTTTTCTGATTTTTTCATAATTAATTTATAATTTTCTTTAATTATTTACTTAGTTTTTAGCAAATTTAGATAATTTCGCGTATTTTTATCTACATGTAAATACATGTGAAGCACACGTGAACATTCTTAATTATTATTTTGGTCATTCTAAAATTTTTAGTATACATATAATCTATCTCTAGTAATTTATTAGTTATTAGATTACACTTTTCGCTTTTTCAGTAATTAGCAATTATTATGCTTAAAATTTGAAAATTTTATAGTCTTTTATTTTATTACTTATTTTCTTAAATTTAAGTTTACGGGGTCATTTTTACTAATATTTCTTTCAATAGTTTATAATTTGAGTTTGATCGGATCCTTTAATCGATCGCCCTAAACCTTGGGTTCTAAGTTTAATCCTATGGTTACTTGGCTTAACTTTAGGGCTTACAAACAATCAATTAATTATCTTGAATTTAAGCCAACAGCCAATAAAAGAGATACTCATGACCTCACCACATAATGATCTTTTTCTATATATATAAATAGATATAAATATAAGTTTTCCTTTAAGTTCTTTACACTTAGAGTCTAAAGTTCTTGAAACCTAATTTTCTAGTTGTGTCATTCCATATGCAAATCTATTATGAAATCCTTATATATGATCAACAATTGCTTGTCTAAGGATCTGTTATTGTAGGCCTTTAGAGTAAGCAGGTCAAACACAATCAGTAACTAAGTTTAATTAGGTCAGATATAAGTTAGTTTGATATGCTTATTAAGTCCTAACAAACATAAGTACACAATTAAGCACCATGTATATGGAAAGTTGAATCTGAACGAATTACAAAGCATGAATAAACCATGAAACCTGCTTGACAATTGTATAGTAAATTTATCCTAATCTTTCATTCAAATCAATCCAATTTGCACATCTTAAGTAACCTAAGCCATCTTTGAAATAACATTCCCTAAAGGCTCCCTAAAGTCTTATCTTATAGTAGATTCCTAAGAACAATTATAGCTAAGTAAGGGATAAAGATCAAATATTGGCTCAAGAGAGGAGTAATTAAAACACTTAGAATGAGTATTGGGAAGTTTAAGGAAGGAAGGAAGTAAGTTTCAAAATAGAGTTTGATTCTTCATAAAACATGTTTGTAAATATGTTATAATACTTAAAATGCTTAAAAATGGTTTTAGAATATAAAATATACTTTAAGAAACATGTTAAAAGACAAGGAAGTTGGTTTAAGAAAAAGGAAAAGAAGAGAACTTAGTTTAGCTTTCTATTATGAACCAATCGCATGGTTCAAGGGCACCAGCTAGCTAGTTCTTAATAACCTTCTATGATTAGAGGATTGGTTGTAACCAACCTTACAGTTCAAACCAGAATAGCAACAACCTTTGAATTCACTTCCTAAAACTAACTTAAATCTAAATTTTTCTTTAATCCCACTTTAAATACACTTTGATTACTTATCAAACCATCAATATAACACATTTTTACATCACCCAAACTACAAATTTTAGATTAAACACTAACTCAAATCACTCCATTTCTATTCCAAACTCAACAATGCCTTATAAACTTATAGAATAAGATGGGAGATACAAGAAAACTTACTTAAGGTGAAGTAAACACACAAGAAATCCAAATAAAAATCGTAACCCACTAAGAACTATAGAGAACAAATCGTTTTAGATTCCTTTCATGCTTAAATTTAAGTAAAACTCCTATAAAATATGACATTATGCTTGAAAATAAACCTAATACCTTAAAACCCTTTCTTTGCTTGCTCTTGATGAAGATTAAGGAATTCCCAACTAGAAACTCTTAAGAAAAATCTAGGATTAGTAAGAAATGGGTGATTTAGGTGGCTAAAGGGCCCACAAACGAATTTTCCTAAGATAAATCTTCAGACTTACCTTAAACCTCCTCTTAGTCCCCCTCTTGTGTATATTTTCGATGGAAAACCCTAACCTTTAGCTACTTGCAGTTGTAAACGAAAGAGATTTGTATTAAGAGAGAATTTAGAAGGTTATCTACTAAAAGAGGTAGGGTTTTTAGTCAAAAGG
This sequence comes from Lumnitzera littorea, assembly GCA_024138015.1. Taxonomy (NCBI): domain Eukaryota; kingdom Viridiplantae; phylum Streptophyta; class Magnoliopsida; order Myrtales; family Combretaceae; genus Lumnitzera; species Lumnitzera littorea. The sequence goes on from JAMXBB010000008.1 coordinate 24,942,605, forward strand.
TTGCATTAAGTCGAGCGTAAAGTTTTAAAGACACTAAGAAAAGATAAAAATATGCTTATATTTGAAAATATTTTCATTAACATTACAAAAAGTCAAATTGAGATTAAGTAGTTTACGAATCAGTTTGATTCATTTGTGCCTTTATGCTAAGGCAAAGAATAAAAAGTTCCCAAAACCAAATAGGTCAAAAAAAAAAAATGCTTTTTATAATATTAGTTTAAAGGACCGGATGGATGGATCCAACCCTAAAAAGTAAGGATTTGTTTCAAACTAGCAATTAAGCAAAACGGGATTCAATATAGAAACATAATAATAATAATAATAATAAAAGTTTAGTAATCCCCTCATCCTAAGTAAAGAGAAAATGTTTTTATCTATTTCATATACTATTATTTTAGCAAAATGGTCGAGCAGTAAGGTAGGAGACGACAAATCCTTTTTCCTCAGTTTAAATTCGAGTGTCCCTTGATATTAGAAAAAAGAAAAGAAAAAAAAAAAAAAAGGCTTGAAACTCCTTAGCTTGTCTGATTTGCTTTTGCTAATACTTCATGCTTACTTTGCACGTAATAAACAGAAACATCTTGACGTGATCAAATGTATCTCATCATTGACATGGCTAGGAGAAAAACGTTCGTACCGTAATTGGTAAAAAAATAAAATAAAGAAAGAAAGAAAACAAACATAATAATGTATTCTTATGTCGAACAAATGCGTTGACACTTGACAATTACCCACCGACTGCGATATCATGTTTCTAAAGTCTTGGAAAACTACATTTGCGGATCTCCCAAGCTCCCCACTGTCTCCAAGTTGTTTCAATCTATAGCCCTATCAATTACATTGTTATTCACCTTACGAAAAATAAATATTATTTCACAAATAATATGAGACCAGTAAGGATACGAATTGAAACCCCATTTAAATAATAATTACGCCAATTTTATAATGTAGTAAATATTATGGAAGGGAAATATACATTTCAACATGTTGTTAAAAAAATAAAATAAAAATAAAAAATTACTAAATTATAACGAAAAATTTTAATTCAACTAGACCGTGCGTATCGAAAATCTAAATCTAGCCAAATGTAAGAAAACTGAATTTTCGGTTTAATTCACAAATTATAATTTTCAATTGGGCTTATAGTTCAAATGAACCGTAAAGGATATTTTCGTTCGAATCTCAATAATCCCAAATTAAATTAAGAACCGAATGAAATTTAAGAATAGACGAATTTTTAATTAGGTTAGCCGGTAGAATAAACTTATACCCCACTAATAAAAATCGGTGCTCCATCTAGTTACTTGTCTTAATGAGCTAGCAGCTCCAAATGTCCTAAACACCCATTCTTGGTGGTCCTCACTCTAATCCTTCTTTGGTTTACTTATTATTTATTTTAATTCGTCTAGTCATCAGTTAATTTAATAGAGAAAAAGGTGTTGAATGATTAAAATTAGTCATTACGGGAAAAAAGGAAGGTTGAATAACGACCCATTTAAGCCCTATCAATTTAAGGCGAATTTGTTTTCGAATTATCGTTAGTCATGTAAACAATAAATTTTTTTTTTCCATACTTAATTCAACAGTAAGATAATGAATCAACGAAAACCGGCTCAATTGCTTTAGTGAAACTTCTCCCCTCAGACCAAAAGGCAAAAGTATAATTTTATGGTTTGACAATAGATTTTGCAAACTTAGAAAGACATTCTCTGTCCTTCGTTCACATACTTTTCTAATATAACTTTTTAGTATATTTTAACAAATCAAATATTCAAATTTGAGTCAAATCAAAATACTACCATATATTTCCTCTAACTTTATACGATTTCATATTCCTTATTAAGCATGTACGTCTCTATGCATTACACTGCTTTACCTAACTAACGGCGGTTTTATTTATATCAAAATTTAAATACCTAGCTTAATTTCATAAAGCCCCATCTTGCCTCTATATATACCAGCGTTGATCCATCCTTTCTTACTTGGTTGTCATAGACCAATTTTCTTCTCTTCCTTTCTCTCTCTCTCTCTCCAACATGGCTGTTGGCAATGCGATTCCTAGTAATTACAATTTTAGATGTAGGATGTCACCTTTGAATCCCTTGATGACAAAACCTTTCATTGGATTTAAACCAGAAAATGTCAATACAAATGCAGCAACAAAGTCAACAACTAGATTTCACCTTGCCAACCTTGAAAAGCTGCTCCTCCAAAAACCAACTTCAGTCGACCCGCAACCACCTCAAATCGAAACCAATGACACGTCAATGGAAAAGAAAGGAATTGGCATATTGGAAGGTTTTCATTTGACCCGTATTTGGCCCGACACGGCTGCGGTAGCGCCCGATGACATGTCACCTCGGGGTCTTAATAGCCTCCAACGTCTTCTATCGAAGACGCCGGAGTATTCCCCGAGGAACCACCTTGGCAGCCGGTGGAGGGAGCATCATGGGAGCAACGATTGGAAGGGGTTACTTGACCCCCTCGATGAGAATCTACGGAGGGAACTGGTGAGATGTGGGGAATTCGTGCAAGCTGCTTACCATGCATTTAATGCGAATCCCGCCACGTCGGCAAATGAATGTCCCCTCCCACGCCACGTGACATTACCCGATAAATTCTATAGGGTGACAAAAAGCCTACATGCAACTTCATCAATCAACTTGCCTAAATTGATTGATGATGTGGCACCGAATCTCGATTGGATAACTCAAAGGTCAAGCTGGATTGGGTACGTTGCGGTTTGCGACGATCCAAGGGAAATCCAACGGATGGGGAGAAGGGACATAGTAATTGCCCTTCGTGGAACTGCCACTTGTCTCGAATGGGCAGAGAATCTAAGGGCACAATTGGTTCCGATCCCTAGTGATGATGAAAATGAAGCAAATCTAGGACTTGGACAACCGAAAGTGGAACGTGGGTTCCTGAGTTTGTTTAAAACCAGTAATGCCCATGTGCCAAGCCTTGCCGAATCAGTAACTGAAGAGGTTAAAAGGCTCATAGAGAAGTACAAAGGTGAGACCCTAAGCATAACCGTAACAGGCCATAGTTTAGGGGCTGCCCTAGCCGTACTAGTGGCAGAAGAGTTGAGCACATGTGCCCCAAATGTACCCCCATTGGCGGTATTTTCATTCGGAGGTCCTCGTGTCGGCAACAAAGCTTTTGCAGACACAATCAATGCCAAGAATGTAAAAGTCCTAAGGATTGTGAATAACCAGGACCTAATCACTAAAGTTCCAGGCATGTTCCTAAACGAAGGCCTGGAACAAAAACTGCGTGGCATAAAAATTGAGGGCTTGCTAGAGGACAACATGCCGTGGGACTACTCCCATGTTGGGACTGAACTTCGTGTGGATACGAAGATGTCTCCATACCTAAAGCCAAATGCAGATGTTGCTTGCTGTCATGATTTGGAGGCTTATTTGCATTTGGTTGATGGGTTCTCTTCTTCCAATTGCCCATTTAGAGCCAACGCCAAGAGAAGTTTAGTGAAATTGCTTCATGAACAAGGGTCTAATGTAAAAAAGTTGTATACAAGTAAAGCCAAATCCTTAAATTTGAATATAGAAACCAAAGGACTGTCTACAGTGTCTGCATGTTTACCTAGTCCATCTTGAGTCCTTAAACCATTTTTGGATTCATGTACATATCAAATCTCAACCAAATTTTTTTCTTTTTTTATTCTAATTTTTTCCAATGCAATATAACTTCTTGGTATTGGATCGCAAACTTTTCTTTTTACATCCTTTTTCCCCAATACCATTGCTGTTATCGCTTAGTATTTGTATTATTGACTTCTGTCATGACCAAATAATATTATTCTCATAGACCACTTCGTGGAAGAATTATTTTCAAAAGACAAATAATTTTAAAATTAAAAATATTTAGTATCCAACCCAAGGGAAAGCGTATATGGACAGCTTGAAGAACCAACTACACTTTCACTTGTCATGATTAAAGTTGAAATTAGTGAAACCTATAAGAAGTGTAAAGGAACAACCGTTACAGCGTAATGCATGGATTTGGTCTAAGTTACATTAAACTGCTGTGTTACTAAAAGACAGCTTCGTCTATGGGCATTTTGTTACATAGGAGAAAATTTCATACTATGAGACCGTGTTATCATGTCGGTGTGAGACCAACAGAAGCAGGGTAGGTGGGCAGGGCAGTTAATTCGTAAACTATAAGAAAGCTACGTGGTATTGACTATGGAGTGCTCCAAGACGTGTCAAACAAGAGGGAGTGAGAATCTTTAACTACAGTAAGCATAACCCTATCCTCCGTTCCATTTATATTCAAGTTTTGTTAATTTGGCCAGAGTGATATTTGTATATTCTCATTCTATACCGGGCTATGAACTCCTATTCATTGAAGCTTCTATGAAAATGATATACGATTTCCATTCCTTAATGATGAGTAGATACAAATTATAATTTGAGATGTGGTTATTGTTGTGATAGCTTTTTGATGATTTTTCTATTATGGATATGTAAAAATACGCATGCATAATATTTTTAAGAAAAAAATATAAAAATAATTGATATTTATCTATCTTTTTATTTCAATCATTAATTTTTTTCCCCCTCTAGCAAACCTTCAATGTTTTCCAACTTCTACAAAAGGGGGAAATAAGGGACTTTCATCAAATTCATTGTTTACCTTTGACAGCTTTAGCTTTTGATTTTGCCACATTAATTAATTTCATAAAATAATAAAGATATTTAATTAAATAACATAGTAGAATATAACAAAAAACGATAAAAAGTACAAAAAAAAAAAAAAGACGATTTGAAAAATCAAGACCCTAAGGATTAGCTAACTATCCTAAGAACGCAGCAATATTTTGAAATATGTTATCGAGCTGCGACTCACCACTATAGGTGGTTTATGACTCATTCATGCACTTTAAGCATTAGTCTAATTAATTTTTTATATTTTATTTTATTATTTTTATTATATTATTTAATTAAATATATCAAATAATATTATCTTATTTAATTCATTATTGTGGACCAATCAAATATTAGCATATGCTAAGGGTGGAAGGAAATTTAATGGAGTTCATAAAAGTCCTCTCTTATAAAAGTTGAATAAAAGTCAACGTTAAAGTCTCAAATAGTAATGTATATATATATATTGAGGATCTTTTTTTTAATATTTTTGTTATATTCTTATTATAGATGAGAGGATCCAATCGATGTCATATATATGTGGTGTGAGTCTTGTGCTTTATGTAGCCATAGAGGAATGAAATAAAGATAACACTTCAAGGAAAAGCTCAAACAAAGAGGTATGGAGAAGGAAAAAGGTATTCTTATGAGTTCAAACACCCAAATGATAGGTGGATGGGTTTAAACTATTAATTTCATTATTCTTAACAAAAGGCAATTCAATCTTGGTTTGAACCTTATTAGATTTTTGAGAGCACCAACTTAATAGCACAATACCATTAACCTAATCTTTGAATTGTACCAAATAAGGACCTTCTTGAGTATTTATAAAGCGTAATAGACATCCATTAGATTGCATTTATGATCACGGATCAAGATGATCCTTGCTTTTGATTGATTCCTCTATAGGCTACTCTTGAATCCAATTCATGCAGATTTTCTCTAAGTACTAGAGGTTGCTTTCAATTCATACAAGCCGATCTAATGATCCTTGTTTTATCTTGTCAAATCTCCCTAAAAGATCCTATGTCTATGGACTTAATTAGGTCTTATTACTAGTCCAAGGAGTCAAGTATAAGTTACTGCTTACCTTAAAACCCAAAATCTTACAAATTATTTTAACCCTTTACATTTTGTCTCTTTATTAAAACTTTTTGAATAAAGCCAAAAGATTTTAGGCATCGATCACATTTTTTTAATACGTAAAGGGCTCTCCAACACATGCAATGTAAAATAGTTAATTTGCCGTCAGATGTGCACAAAAAGTTGAAAATTCTATTTACTGGATAGTCACGGTGAATGAGTCTAGCACTAATACTATAGTATATATATACATACATACATATATATATATACTTTTTTTCAACGCATAAGCTTGTGATAGTATTTTAAAAAATTGCAAGCATCACCTCAAACTTACTAAAGTGGTACATATATATACTTAGTTTAAACCAATATTCATTTATTTCTATATATATATGTTTTTATATATAATCATGCATATTCTTGCATAAATTATTTCTTACTCTTTTACGTTGAATTAATCTTCTAAGATCACTATTAAAATCTTCAAAAGTTTGTCATACAAGTGGACATTTCAACTTAGAAATCCCGAGTTGCATCGATGAGTAAAATTTTATTGACAGCACATCTAAATGAAAATTACGCCATATAGATAATGCAGTCACCGGTAACCACGACACAGCGGCATATACATGTGTAAACTTTAAGTTATTGGTTTAAATCCCATGTGAATGTTATTTTCTTTTTAACTCCTTCATCATTATAATGTGATTAATGTTGCTTAACTACTCCTTAGTATTAGAGTAAAATAGAGTAGCACAATTTGCAGGTTCTTCACATGTGAAGCCTTCGATTGCAGTTCCTCTAAGTGCATGCATGCTCGTTTCTTTTCTCCTTTATATTCCCTTTCTACCTAAAACATGTCAGAAAGACATGATATTCACTGAATCCAATCTATAACAAAGCTTCATTCCTTTTCCTTGTCATAATAAAACTTCTTTTCCTTTCTTCTTTCTATTTAATAGGCGCAGCTATAGCTTAAGTCTCTTTTCCTTTCCTTTATTTATTTATTTATTTTTTTAAATTCTCTTTCTCATACTTTCCTTTAAGTTTAGCTTTAATTCTCTTGATTTAATCAAATAAAAAATCACTCCTTCCAACAGCTCAATATTCATTCATCTTCAAAAATCTAGTTGCTTAAGAAGTGTGATCCTTGCTCAAAATATTGGAAACACAATATATTTTGAACATGGGACAAATTTTTGTCATCAACATCCTTTATTCAATTACCAAATGTGATACAAGCTTTTATAAATTGGCACGTTCTTGGTTTTTAGGAATTGTAGTTTTCTTTTCCATCTTTCTCAATCAATGATATTGAGTAGCAAACAAGCTTTAACAGAGAAGACAATGGGGATGAAGCGCTGGAGTCAAGAGTCAGCAATTGCACGATTTCTTCAATTCGTCAACCGTGATTTGCAATACATTTATCAACAAACTCTCGACAACCTCGATCAAGGATCGACAACGAAGTTTAGATAAGGATGACGATAGAGAAGAAAAACGCACAGTACTAGCACATATGTTCTGAAATTGTGCTGCTCTTCTTTGAACTATTTTTTTTTCTTTTGGTTAGTTTTCTTTTAATCTCCTTCAAATGTTTAGTTCCTTTTTTTTTTTTTTTTCGTTGACTACTTTCTATTACTCTTTTATCTTCAAACAAAGAAAGAAAGAAAAACGAAACTCTTGTTTTAGTGACGACAATGAACGACAGTGGCATCTCAGTTTCAATCTCAACTCAACTACATGCTTTGATATAAGTAAGAAGTCCATCACTAGTAGCTTAATCAAGAAGTGTCCTACACACTATTTCCCCAATTCTACGACGTAACCAACCGCAACTCAATGATGGAGGGAAATGAGGAGAACCAATTGATGGTGTTAAGTACACGATTATGTGAGCTTTACGCTTCATGTAGTTTTAGAGGATTGATGTGGAGATGATAAATGGAACAATGACTTGAAGAGAAGGGTAGGGAAGAGGAACAATCAGTCTCTTGATCATTGAAAGCAATAGCTTAACAATGTAATATTGTTTCCTTGATCTCTAAATAATGTAAAATGGGGAGGAATTCTTAAGGAATTATAGAGCCTAGCTGTTGATAATATTTGTTAGATAGCATTTGTGGTCAACAACCAAGATGAGTCTCCTCTTAAATCCAAGTCCATGAATGTGTGTGTCTATTTGAGGAATTTGAAAGTGAGCAAGTTGCTCTAGCGATCCCAATTCCTTATTTGCCTTGCTATATCCTTCTAAGTCATCATATGTCCATCGATCTGACTTTTTTTAACCCTATTACTAGTCTAAGTTGTCGGATGACATAACATCTAAAATCTTGTTAACCATTTTATCCCTCTACACTCATTAATTTTGATCCATACTAAGCATTAAAAGTGCTACAGAAGTTTTGCTGAACTTTTCTCCATATACATATGGTCTTTTCATATTTTATGTAATATACGTTAGGGATGTAACTAAGCAAGCAGTTATAGTTTACTTGACCCATTTAACTCACTAAAAACCTTATAGGACACTACTCGATAGGGTTTTGAGATATGAATAAAAGCTTATTAGGATTTGGGGACGAGTTATGAGATTTAAAAAAATCCCAATAGAAAAATTGTCACTTGATAAAAAATAATAAATTAATAATATAATATTAATTAGAATTTATAATGCCTAAAATAATAAATAGATGAAAATAGAGATGATAATAACTTTAATCATATTTACTCATTTATTATTTTCTATTAGTATTTATAAATATGTACCTATGTTATGTGAGTGTTTTTTTTTTTAATCAATTCAAGATGGTAGTTGTGAATTTATTATATTGTAGAGAGAAATAGTTAAGCAAATAAAAAATTTAATACAAAAATTTACCATATAATTAAAATCAAAACATATAAAAAAAATTAAGATGGACTCTACATAGATCATTAAACTTATTGTATAATAATACTAATACATACTTCATTAATGCCATGATAAGATACATAGGATGAAAATGGTACAACAAATGGATTTCTTAATCCTCATCATATTATCTATGATTTGTAAATAGTGCTAATCAATTTCTCACTTAATGATTAATGAAGGAAAAACAGTCATCTAGCCCAAAAACAAAAAAAAAAAAAAATTAAATAGGTTTGGCAAGTTAGGAAGTGAATACTTTTTTAGGGTAGTAAAATAGGTTTGGGGTATGGGGTTGAAAACCCTATAGGGTCTTGGGATAGGTTTAGGGGGCCAACAGAGCGAGTTCTAGGTTCCTATGACTTGTCCCGCCTCGTTTATATCCCTAATGTACTTACTATTTATCTTATCACTAGCATTTATTTGTACAATAAAGGTAAATAATGTGGATGAAACATGTTTTTAAAGATTTGAAGAAATGTAATAAATTATTAAGGCTTGGGGTGATATGATTCGATATATTAGTTAATTTGTTAGGTGGAGATTAATAAATAAAGGATTTCTTTCATAGTCAATGCCATCTTAACTATGAGGTTTCTTTAGTTACCATTGATTATGAGATCCATGTTAACATTACAATTAAGGCTATGGTAGATAGTTAAAGTTACCATCCATAGCTCACTTACAATTGTAGTAAACTCGATGGATGGATAATAAAGAATTAGTTTATATCACTACGCAAGTAAAGGTACTAATGCAGCATTGTGGATAGACATAGTGGCCAATAATCATACACAAGGTTGGTCCTAGCCATAAGATAGTTAAAAGAGTAAATGGTAGTTTGTTGTGAGCTAATCTGATGCGAATCGTGACTAAGAATAGATAAAGCCGATCGTTGGATGAGTCTAAACTTGTAAAAAGCTCGAAAAAGGTTAATAGGGAAAGGTACGAAAAGGGTAAGAAATAAAGATTGAAAACAATAAGCAAACCTACGAACAACTTTAGAATATATGATGCACCAATGGAATTTCCAAGGACTCACGACACAATTCGATATGACGTACGAATTGGTCCAATGAGGTTACTCGCTACCTAACCTTGCTTAAGGGAAAAGGATAAGAGCGATGTCGAGAGTAAACAAGCATTGTTTATGTAAGAAAGAAAGTACTCAAGTGTATTGAAGGTAATATGATCTTCTTACAACTATAAGTATAAGGGTATTTATATCCGCAAACTAAGGAAACTTGCCTAAAGGAGAAAAGACAAAAAGGATATTTCCTGATGAAGCAATGTTACATGATATAAAAGGGTAAAAATGAATATACAAGGAAAACAATCATTAGTACTATAGATTCTATACATGGTATAGTACACATGGCGATGTTGCATTGCCAAGGTTGTTAGTAGATGCGGATAAAAAGTACGAATGGATGGGTTTATTCGAATAGGGATGGCCTAGTCAATCCAATCTTTCTCTCTAGGCTTCTCGGTAAGGAAGAGGCTGAGTAATTGGTCGACTCAACAATAAAGAGTAATCATCAACTTAGCATATCACATAATAATGGGTGGTCATATGGCACAGCATTAAAGGTGACTCGGTAAGGAGGTACTCGGCCTTAGTAGGGGTTAGTTGGAATATAAGGATTTGTCATGCCAACCCCTTTAGTCCTCGAGCTTGGTTGCGGGTCAGGAGCCCCGTAGCTTGATTCCCATCATTCCTTCTAGGTTGTTTTGGATTTGGGATCAAATTCACATAATGTTTGTTCAGTTCTCTATCAAGATGATATGGACTTAGGTCAGCAATGTTGAAGGCGTCAAAAACCCCATAGTCCTCAGGTAATTCCAACCTGTAGGCATTGTCGCTAATCTTCTAGAGGATTTTGAAAGGTCCTTTCGCTTTTGCAGATAATTTGTTTCTCTTTTTGTTCAAGAACTATTTCTTGCTAAGGTGTAGTTATACTAAGTCTCCTAGGTAAAATTATTTGGCCGATTAACCTTTAGTCTTTTCATACATTCTTCTAGCAGCCTGGTCAATATACCGAGTGACCTTGTCATAGGTATGCTAAAGGGATTGTACCTTGGCCAAGGCATTGGAGTCCTCTTACACGGGTGCAGGTACAGGGGTGTAATTGAAGGGTAACTCGGGATTGAATCCATAGACCACTTTGAAGGGAGTCTACTTAATGGTATCATGTATGGTTCAATTATAAGCAAACTCGACCACTGGTAGGCAAACATCCCAATCAACTAAATTCTTGCCTACTGTAGCTCGGAGCAATGAACCCAAAGTACGGTTAACCATCTCTGTTTGGCCATCAATTTGGGGATAACAGGAGGTACTGAAGAGTAATTTGATTCTCAACCAACACCATAAGGTTCTCTAGAAATGGCTTAAGAACGTTAGGTCTCTATTAGAGACTACACTTCTCAATATGTTGTGTATCCGCACAATTTTCTATAAGAAAAGAGAAGTAATAGCTGAAGCGTCGTTAGTTTTGGTGTAGGGCATGAAGTGTGCCATCTTACTGAACCGATCCACAACGACCATTATAGAATCTTTTCCTCGGGTAGTTCTAGACAATCCGAGAAGAAAATCCATGCTTAGTTTAGTCTATGGCCTCGTCGGAACAGGTAGGGGCATTACCTTTCCTTATTTAGCTCGGCACTTGGCCTACATTGCACACATTTCGACCACTCGGTGCACATCTCTTCGTATTCTCGACCAAAAGAATCACCCATTCACTAGTTCATAAGTCCTTCTTTCACTAAGTGCTAGGAGAGTCCTCTGATGTAAGCTTCCCTAATTAGTAATTCCTATAGGGAACAAGTTGGCACGTATAGTTTCCCTCCTCGAAACAGATAGCCATCCTATACATAATACTCGTCCACTGTTCTCCCATCTACGCATCTCAAAATTATTGGTCTAAAGTATGGATCTTCAGAGTATTGTTCTTTGATATTCGTAAAATCAAACAGTTTAGTCTATAGTTCTAACAAGAGTGCATGCCTCTTTGAAAGAGCATCTATAACTACATTGCTCTATCCTTGCTTATATTTGATTACGAAATTGAATCCTTTAAGGAATTCAACTCATCTCGCCTATCGCTTGGATAGCTTGGTTTAACTTCAGAGGTATCGTAGTGATATGTGGTTAGTATATATGACAAATTCTTTTGACAGTAGATAGTATTGCCATACTTGCAATGCACGGATTAGTGTTAAGAGCTCTTTGTCAAATACGTAGTAATTTAAGTAGGGTCCTCGGAGCTTCTTACTGTAGAAGGCAATTGATTAGCCTTCCAGCATTAGGACAACGCTTATTCCAATGCTTGACATGTTGTACTTTAGCTCAAAAATTTTGTCAAAGTTAGGTAGCACTAACACCGAGGTGGAGGTCAACCTCTTCTTAATCTCAACAAAACTCCTCTCGTCCCTTTCTCCCCATTGGAAGTTGATGTTTTTCTTTGTTAATTTAGTAAGTGGTGTGGTGAGGGTGCTGAAGTTCTTAATGAACCATCGGTAAAACAAAGCTAATTCATGGAAACTTCTCACGTCGGCACAAATAGTAGGGGTTGGCCATTCAAAAATTGCTCGAATCTTCTCATCATCGACTCGCAAGCATCTTCCACTGACTATATAGCCCAAGAATATCACTTCGTCCTAGCAGAAGCAACATTTCTTTAAATTATCGAATAGTCTTTCAACACGAAGGATATCCAAGATTGTTTTAATGTGTTCACAGTGACTCGGCATGTCGGCACTGTAGATTAAGATGTCATCAAAGTACACCATGATATGCTTTCTGATGAGATGTCTTAGCACATGATTCATAAGTCTTATGAAGGTGCTCGAACCATTTGATAAGCCAAAGGGCATGACCATCTACTCGTAAAGTTCATATCGAGTCTTGAACGCAGTCTTCTACTCGTCTCTTAGCCTCATGCGAATTTGATGGTAGCCAGACTTGAGATTAATCTTGTTAAAAATTTTGGCACCACTTAGTTCATCTAACATGTCTTATAGCCTTAGTATCGGATACTTGTATTTGATCGTGATTTTGTTCACGGTTCGGTTGTCAACATATATCCACCAAGTTCCATCCTTCTTCGGTACTAGAAGTGTAAGCACAGCACAAGAGCTAAGACTCTCTCTCACGTATCCTCTTTCTAGTAACTCATTTACTTGACGTTGAAGCTCATAAGCCTACTCAGGATTCATGCGATAAGCTGGCTTGTTCGGTAGTACAGCACCGGATACTAAGTTAATGTAATGCTTTATGCCTTAGGTCAGGGGCAACCCTACTGGCAACTGTCCTTGGAATAGGTTAGCATATTCATCCAACAGTTCCTTCACCTCTTAGGGTAAATCATTTAAATTCTTCATTTCTAGTAATCGCTTGATTAACAAGAAGGTCGGCTCATTGGTGTTAATGGCCTTTCGAAGCTCTGCTCTACTCATTACTAGAGCCTTCTTTGATCTGCGAGCAAGTTTTGTTTGTAACTTGTGAACTTCTCTGAGCGGCATTGGATTTAGCATGATCTTCCGATCATCCTTTACAAGCATGTAGGTATTCCTGTAATCATTATGGATGACTCTCCTATCAAATAACTACTATCTTCCTAACAACACGTGGGATGTACACATGGGCAGTACGTCGCAAAGAATCTGGTTGGAGTAATTTCGATAGTGATCGGCAGTAGTATTTGCCGAGTGACGTATAAGGCTTCGTTCTCATTCAACTAGTGCAACTTGTACTGCTTCGGGTGTGCAGCAGTCGACAACCTCAGTTTTGAAACGATATCGGTTGATGCCACATTGGTACAGCTCCTATTATCCATGATAAGGGTGTATGTTTGATCATTTACCTTACAGGTGATATGAAATAAGTTTTCTCTTTGCTCCTCTTCTTGTGAGGGTTCTACGCTCATAGTGCATCGAATAACCATGAGTAGCTGGTCCAAGTCCTTGACATACATGTCTACCTCATTCAACTCTTTCTTGCCATTCTAATTCTCAGTAAGAACATCCTCCTTGAGTTCCTCATCCATATTCTCTACATCTAACTTTAGGATGTCTCCCTTAATGATCATCGTCCTTCGATTCAAGCATTGAGTAGCCATATGTCCGAACCCTTAACACTTAAAGCACTTGATCTGGCTGGTCTTCCTACTAGATCTTTGCCCCTTCTCATACGTTGGGGTCGGCACTATATCTTCAAGTCGGCTTTTCTACTCAGCTCAGACATTAATCCTTCTGCTCGGCTTGGTACTCGGTAAAGTCCAATAACTTACCTGTACAGGTCGGCTAGTCGGCATTCTGGTCATTACTCAGCTCCTTCTCTGCCTCTTTACTTGTTGGGAAATCCTAACAGCTTCATCCATTGTGTCAAATTATTGGAGCTCCATAAGGTCTTGGATGTCTCCTCTCAATCTAGTAGCAAACCTTAAGACTATTTGGGCAGGTGGTTCCTCCACTTTGCACCTTATCATAAGCATTAAGAATTCTTAAACATATTCATCAATAATCCGGCCTCCTTGTCTTAGCTCCTGAAGCCGAGTGAATGCATCTTGGAGATAAGTTTCCAGCATGAATCGGTTCTTGAGCACTCTTTTCATCTCAAGCCAAGTGTTAATCTCTTGGTACCCCTCACTTCTTCTCATAGCCTAAAAATTCTTTCACCACATGGCGGCATATCTAGAGAATTCAATAGTAGTAGTTCTCACTTTCCCATAATCTTCATATTGATAGTAATCAAATACACACTTTACCTTTTCTTCCTAATCCAGATACTCGTTAGCATTTCCAGATCCATTAAAACTCAGAATCTAAAGCTTCACATGATCAGATGCTCTAAGGACTCGCACACATTCTTCTTCAAAATACTCTTCTTCCTCTTCATCTAGCTCTCTTAGATTTATCCTTCACTTTACTCATCCACCTTAAACTGGTCAAGCTAGGTTTTAACCTCTAATAGGTTAAGTAGCTTGTAGAGTATTTTGCATAGCCTTAGTGGGTTGGTAAGACAAGGCATGAACAGCTCGAGTCAAACTTACCAAGAGTTTAGCTACCTCATCAAGTCTCTCATCAGTACTTCTTGGAGTTCCTTGAGATTGTCGTCTATGGTGGACAACTCCACTGTTATCACTAGCATTAACATTCATACTTGAATTTGTCATTTTTCCTCATAAATTGAAATTCAAACAAATACTTCAAATAGTGAACAGCTAACAACACAGCAGTTAAGTGAACATAGTAACTTGCTTTGTTTCACACACAAAAAATAGAGTATAACAGAATTTAAGAAGAACTAACTATAGCTCACACAAAACCTCTGTTTTAATACCAAGATGATGTGAATTGTGACTAAGAATAGACAAAGCCGGTCATTGGATGGGTCTAAGCTTATAGAAAGCTTGAAAAGGGTTAATAGGGAAAGGTACGAAAAGGGTAAGAAATGAAGAATGAAAATAGCAAACAAACCTATGAACAGCTTTAGAGGATATGACGCACTAATGGAACTTCTAGAGACTCATGGCATAATTCGATATGATGCACAATTAGTCTAATGAGGTTACTCGCCACTTAACTTTGCTTAAGGGAAAAGATAAGAGTAATGGCGAGAGTAAACAAGCAATGTTTACGTAAGGAAGAAAATACTTAAGTGTATTGAAGGTAATTTGATATTCTTATAACTATAAGTACAGGGGTATTTATACCCGCAAACTAGAGAAACTTGCCCAAATGGAAAAAGACAAAAAGGACATTTTCTAAAGAAGCAACGTTGCATGATACAAAAGGGTAAAAATGAATATACAAGGAAAACAATCATTAGTGCTATAGATTCTACACATGATATAATACACGTAGCGATGCTGTATTGGCAAGGTTGTTAGTAGATGCGAACAAAAAGTACGGACGGATGGGATTGTCTGAGTAGGGATGGCCTAGTCAGTTCGGTCTTTCTCTCTCAGCTTTTCAGCAAAGAAGAGGCCAAGTAATTGGTTGACTCAGCAATAGAAAGTAATCTTCAACTCGGCATACCATATAATAATGGGCGATCATATTGCATGGCATTAAAGGTGACTCGGTAAGGAGGTACTTAGCTTCGGCAAGGGTTAGTTAGAACATAAGGATTTGTCATGCTAGCCTCTCTAGCCCTAAAGTTCGGTTGTAAGTCAAGGGCCCCATAGCTTGATTCCCATCATAATCTATGCACTAACTTTTGGATATCATGCACTAATACCCACACATAAACCTAAGAACCTCATTGATATTATGCAATAGGGCTCAAAGAGTCACTCACCGCTAATTCTTTCTTAAGGAACCAAATAAAAGTTTACTTAACTAAGGTTTAGCTACATTAAGGACCAACAAGCGAAGAAGAAGACTCGAAATGGAATATTCATTAACTTGATATGTGGCTAATGTTACAAATGAGGCTTTTATAGTTGCCTTTTAAAGTAACATACAAGGATTGAACAATTACATAAAAGGGTAAATCATAAAAAATGCATGGGTAAATCACAAAAGGTAACAACTCATGCATTGTTAATCCCTATGATCCATATAGTGTAAGAAAGACAACTACACATATCTTGTTGCTAACAAAATCAGGTGTAGAGATCTACCTTTAGGTCATGTGCATGTTCAACCTTAGGTCAATAGTCATGCTAAAGGTTGATAAATTGGATAGAAGGCAAGGAGGCATGCTAGCTAAGCTGTTTAAAGTTGAGTTAGTACTAAGCAAGTTGATAACAAGCTGTCTTGGTCTTGAGTTAGGTTGTGAAGCGAGCTAGTTGACTTCACCTAAGAGATGGTTAAGTACAGGTAAGGGCTCGAATACCCAATCAAATCAGCCTGCTAAAGTAATATGATTTTCTCTCCTATGAGTTGTTATAAGAAAGCTCAGCAAACTAAAGTAGTAAGTACCAATCTTAATCCCTAACAAATATTTTGATGAGGTTGTATACGTTGTGGTATTCAAAATTATCAAACTCGCAATTTTACATAAAAATGCTAGAGGATCAATAAAATCGAAACATTAGAAACATAAGTTTCCATAACCTATATAAAATAGCTTTAAAAAAATATGGATATGCTTCTAGTAGTAGTTATTAAAAACTTGAAATACATGATGGAAATAAAAAAAGTAAAGAAATTAAGTCCTTTTTTTCATAAAAAATTCTTAATAATATATAATTTAATATGTATGAAAGAAATAAAAATAAAGTTGAAACTAAAATTTTTCCATTATTTTTTTCAAAAAAATCAATAAATTAAAGAAAACTAAACATTTTAATTTTTTTTTAAATTATTGATAGTATAAATTGAAGTATATATTTTTCTTATAATCTTTGTTATTGGAGCTAAAACTTAAGATAAATATTATAAATATAAAATAAGAGACTAAGAGAGAGGGATAGAGGAAAAAAAATTAAAATAAGATAAGGAAGATGATGTAATATCCTCATGGTTGATGGCTTCTAAAAGTTTAGTTATATTTTTTTATTTTTTATCCCATTTAGATCAAATATGCAAAGTCGATAAACTCAATTAAAAATATAAGTTTTTATGTAAACTTGCTTAAAAACATAACAAGAACAATTTTATACACAAGTTAACTTAGAAGTCTTATAAAATCGTAAACTTCTAGAATCGTAATTTTGATAACTATGGTGGTATTTACTACTATATTTCATATAATGCTTGGAAACTTTTAGGCATATGATGATTGTTGTGATGTATTTTCTTTTAAGAAAGATGGTAAGGAGATATCATTTATACCTATAGACTTAAACGAAGTTAAGCTTGCCAAGTTGAAAATGAATAGTAATAAAAAGGAGTCAATTGAGGTAAAAATAGAGGATAAGATAGATAAGTAGTGGTCTTTAGTAGTTGTTCAGTAAGAGATTATTCATAGATGTCGTAAGATCAATAGAGTTCCTTATGCGATAGATGTTGAAAGCAAAAGTGAGAAGAGTGAAGTTATGAAGCAGGGATAATCTAGAAGGTGATGTAAAAGTAGTAGAAGAGCAATCATAGATGAAAGAACCAACACTAAGGGTTGAGATAACGCATGTAAACCAATCTAAATCACTTAATGTCCATGAGTTTGTTAAGCTACAATAGGTACAAATATCTCATGTTGTGGATTTTGTTTATAGTGATGTGCAAGTATAGGAGTTGAATATTCATCATTAGGTTCATAAGAGTTCGGTTGATAGGGTCTATGATGCACAGTATGATCCATTTAGAGAGCCTTTGACTTTTAGCATGAACTATGGTATTGGAGAGTTGATAGCTCCTAGAGTTGATGCTAAGATGCTCCAAGAACTAATTTAAAGGAGATTTGTAGAGTAAGTATTGGATGTAGTTCTAAAACTTAGCTTAGCTAGGTAATTCTACTTATCACTTTTCGAGTTTTGTAAGTTAATCTTTAACCTAGTGAATATCTTACTTAAGATTAAAAGGTAAATCTTCTTGAGCCTAGTAATAATGACTAGAAACAATTTTGAAATATTAACTTCGCAAGGTTTTCCATCAACCTGTAAGGTTTAGGAAGAAGAATGGCTACTTTTTATACATTACATTGATTTATGATGACAATTGTCATTTTATATTATTTTATTCTGGTATAGTTATTTTATTTATTTAGTTATTTAAGGTTTATTCTAGGTTTGGGGGTTGATACTTATGCCTATTATTATTATTATTATTATTATCATTATTAGTTGTTTACATTTTAGCCCTCGAGGTTTCTTAGGCTTCCTTTAAGTTTTTTCGTTACAGTCATTCTATTCAGTTAGTGAAATTAGCTTAACAAAACCTTAGAAAGTTTCTCTTATTCATCCTTAAATTATGGCCCTTTCTTTTTTTTTTTTTACTCAATCATTTATGCATAATACCAACTAATCAAATAAAGACCTTATTTAATCCAAATAGGAAAATTGCACCTAAGAGGATCGACATCTAAGGGTAACTCCTAATAGAAATTCAAACATTCAACTAGTTAAATAGAGAACTGATGCCCAATCAATGCAATAACATGAACGTGTTCTTGGGAGGAAACACTCTACGAGAAACATGGCTAAAGTACATGACCATGTACTTTGTATGTATTGATGATATTAATATCTAAATTGTGAGTTTTCTTCATTTATTTGTCTTATCTTATTTACAAGATTTCCATTATTGTAGGATTTCCTATTATTAGTATTTAAAGACTTATTTTCCCCATTGTAAACATATTAGACGCTTTGACATTGATTGATAATACATTATTTTCTTTGAGAGATCCTTTTCATCTTGCAAACATCTTGAATTTGTTCTTCTTATAATTAGTTAGATTCATGAATATAGATCTTTCTAATTTTATCACGAATTTATAGAAATAGATTCAATATCCTTATTCAATTATCAACCAATAATTGATCATATCATTTATTTCCTATTAATTATATTCAAAAATCCAAAAAGATATAAGCTTTAGATTACCATGCTACTATTGATCATGACTCAATTCTACCTTAGGATATGGGTTACATCATCATTTTGGTATTAGACCCAAAGGCTGTAATAAGCCGATATCAAGATTTGTAGCTAGAGGCTATAGGTGGTAAGTTTTGGCATATTGTAAATGGCATAAGGTAAATTTTAAAAATTTTGTTAGTTAAGTTATCGTAGTTAAATTTATGGAGATTATGTATTTATCCATAATAATAGGTGATTGATTTGGATTAGGAGAGAAAATTAATGAGAGGAATATTAAGAGAAGGGCCTAAATTCATATATTAGAAACCCTAGTTGAATATATGGCAAAGTTGAATGATAAGATATAGCCTCTTATAGATAGGTAAGATAAAAATTTTTATAATCTAGGGACTTAAATAGGAAGTGCAATTAA
Source organism: Lumnitzera littorea (assembly GCA_024138015.1). Lineage (NCBI taxonomy): Eukaryota > Viridiplantae > Streptophyta > Magnoliopsida > Myrtales > Combretaceae > Lumnitzera > Lumnitzera littorea. The sequence goes on from JAMXBB010000008.1 coordinate 24,962,175, forward strand.
GGATGCAGTGCAAGAAGGTAATGTAGATTGCTTTAGGTGAATGTTAAGGCAATGATAATTTGAGAGATTATGAAGGAGTTCATAGATAGTAATATTGAAATGAAATGTACATTGGTCATGTTGGTAAGGTTATGGTAGAACAGAGGCTGCAAATAACTCTATGTTAAGGGGGAGGTTGAGTAGTAACATGATCGATGAGGTAGTAGGCAAAGATAAAGCAGGGGTTTAGGATTAGTAAAATTGAAGGTTCCTTCCTATGATTGTGTAGGGAAATGCAGATAAATATTTTGATTAAGAAGACAGAGTAAAGAAGCTCCTTGATTATTATGACTTCAAAGAATAGATAAGGGTAAAGTTGGCTACTATTCAGTTAACTGGCTATGTAGCTATGTAATGGAAGAACATGCTGAATAATATGTGACTTACAAGAAAAGGAGAGATTACTACATGGAGGGAAATGAAGAATTTGATCTACTATCACTTTGTTCTAAAATATTATAAATAAGACTTGTACAAAGAGAATATAGACTTTAAGGTAATGAATCCTTATTATTAAGGAGTATATACAAGAGTTTCAGATGATGAGCGTTGTGATTTGAATAAACCTTGAAAATGAGCGATTGCTAGGCTTGTTATATGATCAAAGCTAGAGGAGGCAATGCAGATGGCTTTTAAGGTGGCATGATAAAGACATCAACATCCTCAAAAACCTTAGGTAATTTCTAAAACTACTACTACTCCCATAAAGTGTTGAGGCTGAAGAGAATGTTAAAGATAAATAGGTTGAGAGGGGTGATAGATGCTAATTTACACATATTTTTAGGCACTATTTTAATAGTGTTTTTATATATTTCTTAGGTATTTTTAGTAATTATGGTGCTTAATTAGTTTGTATTTCGAATTCAAGATTTTTTTGAAGAATTTGATCAAGTTTTAAAAGGTTTGGAAATGATTTTTTATGAGTTTTGAAGCCTAGGAAATAGTCACACCTAAGAATATTGCTAATGAATTGAAGTCACAACAAAAGAGCAAGAATAAAGAAGAATTGATGATAATAGAAAATCGATGATTGGAGAGAATCATAAATAAGAACATAGGCATGAACTTCCTACTTCAATTATTTACAATTTTTTAGCAAAAAAAGTTCATGACCAGGAATTATAGCCATAATCATAGGGCATAAACATACTACTCATTGTGAATTCTATTATTATGAGGAGATTTGAAGCTTTGAAAGATCTCGTACTTCTAAGTATCTTTTATTTGAGAGCCTAATTTGGAATATGTTGGAGATGCACTGGAAATATGTTTTGAAGATTCCTTTACGCTATAAATAGCCTTACAAGCCTTATAATTTAGAGAATTGATAGAATTAGTTCATTCTTAGGCTAGGGTTTTAGATTTCTCCTTCTCATTCTTCTTTCTTTCTTTCTTTGTTTTCCTAATGTTTTAAGTTAATTCTTATCAGTATTCAATTATTGTAAACCCCAAATTTCTATATAATTAGTTTTCTTCTATTATCAATTTATGATTTTTTTACTATTACGATCTAATTACACTATGCTTTATTGTCTTTAAATTAATATTACTAGCTATTGATTCAATGTTAGAGTTTACCTTAGAGTTTACAAAATTCTATTGTAAATAAACTGGTGTAATTAGAAGTAATTAAATAAATTGAGGTTCGATTATTTAATTTCTTCAAATTAGGTAACTTAATACTAGAAATCAAGAGTTTAATGTGATCTTGATATATTCTATTGTAGAAGCGATTTAGGTATAGTATAATTGAGGTTATGAGCTAATTTGATAAGCAATTACGGTTAATTTAAATTAGGAACTCCCGTAGTCCAATACATAAGTATGAGATTAATAGATTGTATAGTTATTCTAGGGTGATCAGTAATTGAATACTAAGTTAATGCATTCATAGTTAATTTTAATTATTTTTCATTTTGTTATTTATTTTATTTTAATTAGGCTAGTTTAGATTAATTGCCTTTGATTGATTGAATTTGTTTGTTATGTTATATATTAGAAAAGAGACAAATACTAGTATTCGCACTTATATATAGGTCCTAAGGGATCGACATCTTAACACATAACAACTATATTACAAGACTGATAGGTACATTTGCCTCCTAGTAAGTTTTTAGTGCTATTGCTAGGAACTATAACTATGGCCATGATATTAAGAACCCCAAGGTTTAGTATTTTAACAACTCTTAGATTTTGAAAAATTGAAAAAAAAAATTCTTTTAGGTTTCCATTTTTTATTTCTTAATTTTTCATCTTTATTTTCTCTCTTTCCATTTAGAGATTTTATTTTGTTGTTTTTGAAATTTTGAGTTTGAGATTTCCATAGCATTAGTTATCACCATTAAGATGAAGTACTATCTATGATCAAAACTCGAAGAATACATGAAAATGCTTTATCCTAATAATTTCCTAGAAGTTATCTTAGAAACTCCAAAAGAGCATTTAGCAAAAATTCCTTACACTTTCAATGAATCAATCTACACACTAGCCACTTTGCCATATCTATTATATGCACGAGTAAATGTGCAATCAAAAGGTAAATCTATATTGGAACTAGCTAATGAGCATTAAGAGAGGTATGGTACTTTTAATATTAATAATTTTTCCCTTTTTCCACCCTCTACTTTATGCCACTTTGGATATTAAACAAATAATTCTTTCAATAACTTCACATAAGAATTGTTATTTTGGATGCATGGAAGGGTTGTTGAATAAGAAAGAGAGTGAGTTGATGGTTGAACAAGAATAGGAGTTGTGAGTTAGATAGCATCTTGGCAACTAAAATATGGAAGTAGAGTTAAGTATGAAGAGACAAGTATTAGAGGAGAAAGTTGATATGATTTATAATTCTTTCAAATTAGAAGTGCTTTGTGCAAAAATTAAAGAGAATGTGGATTTCTTAGCCTCATAGGAAAAATTTAGAAAGGTTGAACACAATTTAATTTAAAACTTTTTTAGCCCTCTCTATTTTTTGATTCTGAATCTTTTTGCAAAAGAAGTAGAGCTTGAGATAAATTGCTTAGAGCTTTCAAGATATGTTATTGAGTCCAAGTATAAAAATATTATTGAATTTTCTCCTATTGTTAAACTTACTATGCGTTATCTTAGGGGAATTGAGCTAAAGAGGAACAATTAGTTGATGAGAATTATTTTTCCTTTTTCTTCTTTAGCGTTGTGGGAATGGGACATCTTTTCATAGGACCTTGGTGATTACAATTCAAACTAAACTTTTTTTATTGTCTATGTAGTTTTAGTCATTTAGTCTTTATCTTCTTTTCATTAAAAAAAAATACTTTACCTTTAATTATACTTTATATTTAGCAACTTAAATCAAATTCTTCCATGCAATTTTTAGGTCAGAACAAGTTTTTGCAAGTAAAAATGAATTTTTAGGGAATTTCGACCAAAAAACAAATAGTTGAATAATCCTGAGTAAGGATCATGCTTGTGATCATCAACCATGATTTAGACTATGATCCCCTTTATGTGCATTCTTCCTTATATTTCATCAAAACATGATATGTTCTTCTTGATCTTTACTATTTCTTTAATATTCCTTGTTGTTTTGATCTTTAGAATACAAGTTCTCTTGGATTATGATGGTTTTTTTTTTTAAATTCTTAAGCTTTTAGTAATTTTATTTTTCCATTAAAAATCAAGTATGCTTTCTCACTGTCTCTTTCTCTTTCTTTTTTTTTTTTTTAACTTTTATTCTTCCATGCATGTGCACTTATTGTTATTTTGTCCTCTTTTAGCTCATACTTATGTTTTGCAACTGAGAAGATAGATTTAATATTAACATTTTATGGATGTGTGATTTTTGTTTTCAATTATTTTTTTCATCCATAAACATAAGTAGTTTATTATTTTATTGGACATGACTAATTGGAGTATAAAAACTAGCATAGCGTTCGTATTATGGGTTTTTATAGGTTTTTATTTTCATGTGAATTCTTGCACTTGCTAAGTGTTCTTTCATATTAATAACATGTCTTTTTGCAATTTAATGAACGTTGAGTGGTGCCATTAACGAAATCTTATAATTTTGACATTAGGATTATGAAATCAAGGACAAATTGATTATATATTTTAATTTTGTACTTAATTGAAATCGATTAGTTTCTAATTATACTTCATTTGATGTTATATTTAAGTTTTATTTTATTCTTCACAATTGCATAGCCTTGTTTATTGTTATATTTTCTATACTAAAGAGATGACCTTGAGTATATGAACTCGTGTTTTTTTTTTCTTTGTTTCTGATATATTTTGTTGTTAGCAAAATATTATCCTTGCTAGTTTTATGCTACTTTTTAATGAAATTTTCTTATTTGCAGGAGGAGTATTTTTAGTTTTCAACTTTCTTTCCTACATTCTACCCTTTTTCTTGGTTCGGTTTTGTTTTGTTTTGCAAGACTTTGTAGTAAACTTCAGCTTATAAAGAATCTAATATTACAATTTCAACAGATTTAGTGGTTGAGCGTAAACAGGGAAAGTTTAAATTTTGTTTATTCTTCTCTTATTTATACAATGAGGATAATGTATAAGATGAGTGTGGTGGAGGAATATAGTAATATGACATTAGATGAAATTCTATAAGAAGCACCTGAGGTGAACTAACTTAATCTCACATTTAAGATTTTTGCAATTTTTTTTTTAGAGATATATAGAATCAATTTATCTGATGTTGCACATTTATTCACCATTATTTTTATCTAATAAAAAATAGCAATTTTTTGGGATTATGTTTTTGTCTAAATTTTACTTGATTATTATGTCCTTTTTATAGTTTGCTAAAGTTGAATAATTAAATCTTTATGAAGTAAAGTTATCCATTGTTTAAACTTAAACTAAGACTTAGGATTAGTTTTGATTTTAACTTGTTAAGGATTAGTTATTTACATTTTTAAGCTTAATTTAGAGTATATGTTCTTCTTTGATATCTCTTTAAGCGATTTATTCAAAGTAAATGAATAAATGAGATTTGTTTCTTAAGAGTTTCTTGAAAAATCTATAATAGTTAGAGGATAATAAGTAATGGAATGAATGGAAAGAAGAAGGGTTCAATATTGAGCCTAGAAATGAAAAGTGAAATAACAGTAATTTAAATGTGCTAAAATGTTAAAGAGTGTACCTCATTGACTTGAGTAATTAAACATGTAGGGTGCCTTCTTAGGGTGAAATAATGCCTATTAACTCAAGCGACAAGTTTAGGATTGTTGGATGAAAACTCGTTATGTGGATCAAGAGAAAAGTAAAGTTTTAAGGCCTAATAGCCTAAGATCATTTGATTTGGGACTTACTATCCGATGAAACTGTTTCAGCTTAATGGAAAAAGAAAAAAAAGAAAAAAGAAATCTTTCTATAAAAATCAAAACTAAGGAGATAATCCGAGAATGAGTTGATATAATATGCATTTATTCTAAATTTTTTGTGCTTGATGAGATTAAAAGAGATGGATATATATCTTTTAGCCATAATGGTTAGAATATCTATAATTCTCTCCTAACCTATTGATGTTCGCTTTAATATTAAGTTATATCTTTGGTTAAATGATGTGACTAATTTTAGCTTACATTGATTATTTGTTGAAGTCTTATGTGGTTCTATACTTCTTCAATGATATGATTTGATTAAAGTTTTTTTAAATTAAGTTCAGGCTTAAATTTTTATAAGTATATGTATGTAGAGTTTAGGATTTTCTAATGTATTAGAGTTTCTAAATTATATATTAAAGTTTTTCATATTTGTTTTAGGTTTTAATTTAAAATTTTAATTAATTTTAAATTTATTGATTCTATTAACTTAAGAAAATATCTACAGTACTCACATTCGACTCTATATGTAAAATGCTAAGTTTGCAAGGTTTACGTAAACCCACTAGTTACTTGGCTGAGCAATTGCTTCAAAACTTGAAGATAAATTACTTTATCCCCTCAGCTTACTATAAGCTGCGTGAGAATAGATTGCCAAACAAAATACAACATACATAAGTAACAACTGAAGTGTAAGATCATATCAAAACAGGAAATGAAATTCATTGGCAATATGATTTTGCAATAATGTAATGTCATGCTAATGCACATGGCATGTATTAATATTGATATTCTAACTTAGCCCTAGCCTTCATTTAGTTTGTTGACTTCAACCCTAGCATTTGGAAAGACTTCTAAGAGCTTAGCAACCTAGCCTCATAGTAACCACATTTTTTGTTACAATTATTTATTAATGCAAATCTATATGCACAAAACTAGTTTTTATTGAACAATTCACTTGTTAGTAGAATTTAGCTTTTCTAATAAAACTTAGCCTAGTAAACTTTTAAACTTTGAAAACACAATCCATAAGTTATTTTTTGGTGCCATACCATGAATACATAAACCATTCATTGCATCAATACCAAGCAAGTTCAATTCTTAATCCGAGCTTTTACTTATTCTTCCTTTAAGTTTTTAGTAAGTTTCGAAAAACCCTATAAGGGTAGGTTTTAATAGCAAGGTAAAAATCTATAAGGTTTTGGGATGGGTTTTGGAAAGCCTTATAATGTAACAGGTTAGGTTTGGGTTTTGTAAAATTCATACCCAACTTATCACGATAGCAACCCTAACTATATAAACTTTATTTCAACTACTTCTAATCACGGGTTGAAGATTGAGCAACTCATAATGTCATATGATCTACATTGGGTCAAGACTAAGGGAACGACACACATTAATAAGTGAGTTAGGGTGCCAATTATTATTAGGAAGTATGTGAACGAGATGCAATGTAACATGGTGTCCATGGATGTAGCTGATGTATTATTAGAGAGACCTTAGTAGTTGAATCGCAAGGTGATATTTTGATGGGTTTCAAAATTCTTATAGTTTTAAGTAGGAAAGGAAATTAAATTATTGCCTATGAGTCCATTTAAGGTTAGGAAGATTAGAGCTACTAGAGGACATACTGAAGCAATCTAGAAAAGTTATTTGAGAGGAAGAGATTTCAATAGAGGATAAGCAGAACTACATATTCAAGGATGAATCCTTTCCAACAAAGGGAGAATATGGGATCAAAGGGGGCATATATCAGATTATAGGTTATAGGAAGAGTAGTAAATATGATGGGAATACTGGAAGTTATAGAAATTATTGTTCAAGCACAAAAGCAAAAGGAATAAAAGGGTTAAAGAGGTATATGCCTAGGAAACAAGGTTGTGTACCTAAGCTTATTGATCTAGAGGCCTAATGGACATGAGAAACACAGCTAAAGTACACGACCATATACTTCTTACGTATTGACAATATTGATTTCTAAATTGGTGGTTTTTTTTTTCATTTATTTTTATCTTATCTTATTTACAACATTGCCATTGACTTAAGGTTTCCAATTGTTAGTATTTAAATGCTTCCTTTCTCCATTGTAAATAAATTACACACTTTAACATTGATTGATAATACATTATTCTCTTTTAGAGATCCTTTGCATCTTGCAAATACTTTAAGTGTGCTCTTATAATTAATTAGATTTGTGTGTATCAGTCTTTCTAATATAACCTTGTTGCATGTTAAAAGAAAAATGATTCAATATCCTTTTCAATTATCAATCAATAATTGATCATATTCTTTATTTCCTATTAATTACGTTTAAAAATCCAAGAAGACATAAGCTTTAGATCATTGCACTGCTATTGATTATAACTAATTCTACTTTAGGATCCAAGTCACATTAAGATAAACATTACATGAAGTGATTAAAAAGGGGGATTTAATTACCTCACCATTATAACACCTTTAAAACATGGCATGTTCTTTGATACATAGTGTTGGTGTGTTAATAGTGTTGACATGGCTAGTTTATTAAAAATATAGAAGAAAAATTAAAAAAAAAAGGTAAATAAAATTATAAATAAATTAAGAAAATCTAAAAAATTATATAAAGGAAAACAAAGTAGTAAAAAATTAATAAAACCATACAACATAAAAAATCTAGAAAATGAAAAAAAGTTTAAGGAAAAAAAAAAAAAAAAAAACGACTCCAACCACCCCTATTTACCTTAAGCAATGAGTGAGATGACACACTTTAATTTGTGGGTACAACCCACTATTAAGTTCATAGTCATAAGCTTAAGGCTAGGGGGTAGTCGATAACCATTAGCATAAGATCGCTTAATCCCCTTTCCCCGGTAGGCTTAAGATGGCCAAAGCTGATTTTTTAAAAAAAAAAAATTCAACTTATTCCTTTTATCTTCTTATTTTTCAGTTTTTGTAAAAATTTAATGTATGCTTTGCTCTTTTTATTTCTTAGATTTTTTTATTTGTAAAATTTTGTAGTTTTGTATTGCTCTCTTTTATTTTTTTTACTTTTCAAATTTTTTAATTTATCTATAATTTTGTTTACTTTTTCTTTTGTATTTTTCTATTTTATTTATAGTTAAAAAATTATGTTAGGGCTACTTCAACACCATGTTAATGTTAAATCTTACCATGTCAACTCAATTTAATGAGGTTATAATAGTGAGATAAAGGAATCCCTTATATGAATTTATTTACACAATCTTGACCATTTCTTTGATAGTTTGATGTCCTATTTGAATTTACTATTAAATATTGATTCTCTCCAGTTTAATTTTTCTTAATCCAAATTATGTATTATATTTATGAATAGATGCATCTTATCCATTTCATAAACTATTCATATCCTTTTATTTCTTGCTCTTTTAAAGTAAAAACTTGTTAAAAACTCCCAAACAAAAAAAGAAATCCAAAAATAACAATTTTGTTAATTTTTAAAAGGCTTCATTGCATTTAACTCTTATAAGATTTTTCCTATGTTACTTGTCCTCTCTATTTATTTACTTCGCAGTTTAGTTCTATTTTTATACTTAGCAATAATGGGCTCTCACAACTTTGATAATGCTAAAGTTAACCTGAAAATGGGCTCTAATAAGTGTCTATATTATATTATTAAAAAGGTTCTAAAATAGCACATTGCAAAAACATTTGAATTTTTAGAATAATCAATTCAACTCCCTTTTTGTTTGTTAAAAGGGACTAATGAAAGTGACTTGTTCTTTGTTCAAATTCTAATCTTTTATGATAGCAATCAAATGGCATGATGGTGTTTTTCTTAATTTTCTAAGTTGTGAATGAGTAAGAACACCTCAATATTTATAAATTTTAGCCATTAACAATGTCTATTGAATCATATATATGGCCAATGGCTAAAATGAGTTATTTTCTTAATGGATGCTAAATTCTTCAAAGACCCACACTCATTGACAGTCTATCTAAGTACACGAGCTTTCTTAAAAAAGGTTGAAAATGGACAAGCTAGTCCAACCATCCTTAATCCAAATCTACCATACCAAATCTCATAATAGACTTGATTCCCTAGACTTTGCCATTTGATCATAAAAGTCAAGCTCATATTATTATCAATCTCAATGTTCAAAATCCATTTTAACCCTTTGCAATATCAAAATCTTTATTGCATTCATAATATATTTGTTTGGTATGTGTGTATATATATGTTATGCGCTAGGCATAAAATAATATTGCATAATAAAAATAACATTGCTAACAATATATGGGTTACAATGCCTGAAGGCCTTAGCATCAATTACTTTATGTGTTTGATAGGTTATTCGATCAATATAGAATTATAGAATATTATATTATGACATAATGCTAGAATTATATACATATCATGCAAGAAATAGAAGATCAATAATGATCTATTTTTGTTAGGATACGTATTTTCTATGAGGAAATTTGTTTCCTAGTTACATTTTTCATATGGCCATGTGTAACACCATTATATTGACCATACTAAATGATCAAATATCTAATGACCCCCATTGAAATAATGTAAGCCACAGCAAACCCTACAAGCTTACATTCAAGTTTTCAGCGTTAATTTTTAGGGCCATTTAAGAATACTTATTCTATGCTAAAGCCATCATGTGTATTGTGTTTAGCATATTGGGAGCAACCAACTTCAAATCTTGTACCCTACTTTTTCTTTTCTTATTTTCAAAAAAAAAAAAAAAGAGGAGGGTAAAAATTTTTTTTATGAAGTTTTTCTATAGTTTTATAGTCTAAGTTTTTCTTTTTAAAAAAAAATTCATAGATAATAAGACACTAAATATTTAACCTGTGACTAATTTATATTTTAAAGTATTTATTTTGAATATCTGTAGAAATATAATAATGTATTGGGCTTAAATATGCTAACCCTTTAGGAATTCTTCAAGCTTTTGCTTATGCAATGCATTGTTGCTAGTATTTATTTAATCAATTAGTTCTATAAAATTGGTGATGATAGCCCTTTTTTTTTTTTTGGTTTATGCAATTAATTGAGCTCCACAGATTGTGACATCATTTGAAAATTTTTACTTATTGTTGATAGGCAATCTTAGGACTGGGCTCCTAAGTCCAATTCAAGCTCAAACAATCAACAAGCCTCAATGACTGATGGAAGCTAAGTTGATTAGCCCAGCTCATGAGTAGTGCTCAACAACCTTACACCACCAAATTGTTAGGCAAACCAAACCCAAGTCAAACTTTGAAGCAACACAAGGAGTATCACCAAAGAATTGCATTATGAAAACCCTTCATATCTTATCAAAGTCCACTTACCTAAAATGGAATTTTTCTAATCAAGTTCACCAACCTAGACATGACTTTCGTAATATACAAAGGTACATTTTCCTAATTAAGATCATCTACTTGAACATGACTTATTAGGGACTTTCCTAAATAATTAACTGTTTCATCACCTAAAAATAGAGGTGAGATTGTTAGGTACAAGGTAAGTTCAATGCACTAATTTTCTATTACATGCCTTCTCTTGCTAACTTAGGCATTGGAGCCTGCTTTGGCATGTTTTTGCATTCCTAATCCCTTTGGATTAGAGGATGGAAGCCTAACACCCAAGCCCTTAGAGCACAATCCTAGTTGTAAGCTTTTAATAAGTCAACAATTAACAATAATTAGTCAAAACATTGGCAGTAGAAACCTTGAGGTCATTACCAACACCAACAACATCGATGCCTAGTGAAATCACATTAACAAGCTGCCTTAAGAGCCCGAGCAACTCTAAACTATCAATCCTCATCAATTCTTTAAGATGAAGAAACAACCTTAAAACTACATGGCTTAAAATCAATGGTAAAAAAAGCAAACCACTAAACTCAAAGAGAAGTTAAGGCAAGAAGACATCGATCCTAATATGCCTTTGCTAGAAGACTCCTTCATCAACTCCTCTAAAGGAAGCCACCATCCATGTGCAAAAGACTATGTACACTATCATGACGCACTACAACAAGATAAGCCTGACAACTGCCCTATTGAATAAGATCACCCACTAACTCTAAATAAGGAACCAATAAAAACATTGGTGCACATAAGCTAACCTAAAAATTCCAACATACATCTTAAGGAATGACGTCAACATGAACCCACGCCATGCCATCCTAAAAAGACAAAAGACATGGACATCGACCTACCAGATGAATACATCTAGAAACTGTCAAAAGTTAAGAAAAGTAAGCAAAATGATTTGTTATCCCATCAATCTAAAGCACCAAAAACATATACAGTCGAAGGACCATTCTCACAAGTCATAATAAAGGAAGCATTACGATCTAAAACTAAACTCACGACCCTAGGATTCTATGATGGAACCAAGAACCCAATAAACTACTTCATCCACTATAAGATGATGATGGGTCTTGACGGGTTTAGCAATGTAATTTTGTGCAATGCATTCCTTAGTACGTTAACCGATGCTGCTCTACTTACAATACCCTTAAAGATAGGTTCCATCTCTTGCTTCAATGAGCTAGTAACTCAATTCTAAAGGCATTTCATGATCAATAAGATGCTTGGAAAAGACTCCTCAATGCTCTATATAGTTCATTTGAATAGGAATGAACCCTTATAGGTTTATATCGAATGATTCAACAAATTTATACTAAAATTAGCAAATTTAGATAAGGCCATAACCCTTTATGTGGCCATATATGGCTTGGACAATGAAAAAGACTTCTTTAAATATCTCACATTAGGAAAACCCATAATTACAAAGATTTCATGGTAAAACCTAAACAATTTATTAGCTAAAATGACATGATTAAAGCTCGTCGTGAAACATATCTCTACCACACTAAGAATGGCAAAGATAAGTATTGTCCCCCCTACTAGGAATGATTCAACTTCCGAGATAATTGAAGGTAATCTTGAAGGGAGAGTAGCAAAGATGATACCAAGCATCGGTTTCACACTTTCTAGTCTTACATACCCTTAACAAAACTAGTAGATGATGTATTCGTAGAAGTACGAAGGTCAAGTATACTTCTTCGACCACCAAAACTTAAAAACACCTAAGGTGAACCAGGCACATACTATGACTACCACAACATACCAAGCCATAATACCGACCAATGTCAAACTTTAAAGAACACCATTGAGGATGCGATTAAATGAGGCTTCTTCCAAGAATTCATCATTAACACTCACAATACCAAATAGCTTGCTCAACAATGCCATATCAACAAAAATAAAAGTGTACAAAACTAAAATAAGAACTAAGAAGAGGAAGTAAACCAAGAAAACAAGAACCCTTACAAAAACTGCCCCAATGAGGCAATTAACATTATTATAAGAGAACCCAACATCATTAACATGTCAAGCTTCATTAGTTTAATAAACTAGAACACATATCACCATGTCTTAAGTGTGAAAGGAAAGAAACCAAGGATCGATATGACCATTTCATTCTCTAAATCATGCCTTGACAACATCAAATGCCCACATGTTAATGCCTTAGTAATCAATGCAAGCACATTGCCCGGCTTTAATGTCAATAAGATTATGATCTACATTGGAAGCTCAATTGACATACTCTTTAAGTACTCGTATGACAAGATGAGGCCAAAGCTAGAAGGTGCCTTACCAAAGCTATATGAGCACAATAATAATGGGTTGATTTCGATACTGTAGACACTCCATTCTTACCATTCTTTATTTTTAGTTGTAATTTTAATTTCTTTTATTATTTTGCTCTTAGGTTTGGTTTATAGAAAAAAGACAAAAAAAAAAAAATATATAAAGTGTCAAAAGAAGTCCAAGTGAAGTAAGTTGGCCATTTTAGAGTCAGATCAGGTAATATTAAAAACTATATATGTAATTTAATAAATTTAGAGTCTTTAAGAAAATTAGGCTTCACAAAAAATTATATTTGAGAATAATCCAATAAAATATTTGAGCTTATAAAGTGAATTTTTCTTCAATTTAAAATTTGAAACTAATTAGACTAATTAAAATAAAACTCAAGATTTATTAAATTAAAAATTGGGTTGAAAATCTTTAGCATGTATCTTTTAGGGCTATTTTAATATATTTAGGTCATTTTAAAGCGGGTTAAAATGGATTAAGCTTGAGTTTGTAAATGAAAATTAAGGTCAAACCTAACAAGAAGAGCTTAAGTCTGACCAAAGCTGGTAAGGAGTGTGCTTGGTTATAAGAGGTCATGGGTTCAATCTCCCTGCAACACATATGTGCGTTTCTTTTTCCTTTTCTTTCTTTTTTTTTTTTTTATGCTAAGTCACGTGCTCTACACATGAGCATATCATCTCTTCTTCAAGCTTTCTAAAAAAACAAGCAAAAAGAGAGGGAAATTTAGCCAAGCTTTTAGAAACTCAATCCCCAACATATCCTATTAAATCTTCATCTTTTTATTTTAATTTAATTTAATTAATTAATTAATTTATTTATTATTATTATTTTTTTTTTGAAAATTTTGATGTTTAGAAAATCATTGATAAAAATCCCAAATCTAATAAAGATTTACAAGAATATTCATGAAAAGAGGATTTGATAAAATCAAGTTAGGGTTTAAATCATATCTATGGTCGATTCAAATTTATCCAAGCAACAAACTAGATTCGAATTGGCAATCTATAAGTGAAACTTGACTTAGAGAATAGAAGTAACACACACTACTCTATCCTCACTTGACATACATAGTACAGCTAATACAAACCACATCATTTATGACCTACTCTCAAACTTACCCTTGCCCACTCTCTCTCATCCTTGCATGACATACACATGCCATTATAACACCAAACAATCATCACACAAGTACCCCTCAACACCTAGCAACATAACCCAATCACTCTTGACCTTTGTTGTGCTACTAAGTGCGACCACCATCAAACCTCAAAACTCTACTGGCAGTCGCCTTTTAACCACCATTAACGATGCATCCTCACCTTAAACTAACATCACCAACATCTTCCATATACTTGAAAACCCCTAGTTACACTTTTGTGTCCCTTTGAAACACCTCGATCATGGCCACTTAAAATCCACCACCACCTCTAAACTTTGAATCATTATCTGACGATCATCGTAAGTCAAGCCATCTGTACCAAACTCATATTTGTCAATCACTTCCTCATAAAAGTGGAAATTCCCACTCGATTTGGTGCTTGGAGGCTGTTGTATAACACCAGAATGGCTATTGTAGTGAGGATCCATCCATAACCTGGCTGGTGACCTACGATCTAGACAAAACCTAACTTGAGCATGCTAAGTATTCCCTAGACCTAACCTGCGTCCACATTAAATAGGTATGTAGTAGATTTCTATTATTTTTTAATTATTTCTTTAATTTATTTTATTAGTTCTTATTATTTTATTAGGCCAATACTAACTTTTGTTGTTTTTTGTATAGTTATTTAGTAGTAGCTTTTGTTTACATTATTAATAGCTTTTTTTATTATTATGTTTATGATTTTTTAGTTATGCATATTAGATGCTAATATGAGTTTCTTTTGTAGGTCCTTTATGTTATTTCACATATATTAGTAATTTTTATATAGTTCACATATCACATTGAATTGCATACTTTCCATAAAAAAAATTGCATATTTTATTTCTTTCTCAAAAAATTTGCATCTTTTGCATATTTTTATAAAAATCACATAATTTTACAAAAAGTTGTAAATTTTTACAAAAATTTTGTCTTTGAAGTATAATTGCATATTTTATCTCAAAGATTCATATCTTTAGGATAAGATTACATGTAAACTATATCTTTTAGAAGATTTGAATAAGATTAGATTTTTTATTAAAGTTGTATTATTTGAATAGATTCGACATTTTAGGGATTTTTTTTAGTGAAAAATGTTTTGTCACGTAGTGAAGTTTTTTTGAAAAGTAAAAATCTTAATGTTGTTTTCAAAATTAGCTTTTTTAGGGTTTTCAAAATTAGGAATAAAAATTAGATTTCTTAGGGTTTTTTTTCAATAATAAACAAGATGGATAAAAACATAAACTTGCCCCATTTTCAAAATTAAAATTTCTCAACCGATTGAAGTTTAAAAAAAAAGAAAAAGAAAAAGATCAAAACTACATTAATTTAATCTTAACTAGCTAGTATGTAAGTAACTTTGGAACAACCACAAATTTTGAAATTTTTTTATTTGTTCAAGAAAATTCATAATTAAAAAAATCATTTTTATGCATTTCTCATATTTTTGTATATACCCACATTTTTAGAAAATTATAAAAACTAAAAGCCCATTAGTTTTTTTTTTTTTTTTAGTTTTACATGTTAATTATAGTCTTTATAGGTTAGCTCATAAATTCAATTCTTTTGGTTAATATTTTTTAAAGATTATTTTTTTAGAGAATTTATAAGCCAATGACTTGATTAGGGTTTTTACACCTAAAAAGCTTAATTTTATTCTTATTGGTTTTCAATGGTTGGTGACTCTTAAATTATTTAAAAAAATATTTTTTTAAACATTTTTTGAAGAAAAATATTTTTCTTAATTTTATGTTGTGTAATTTATATTAAGTGGGCTAAGATTAATATAAATTAATTTAAAAAAAAACTAAAATAAGGATTAATAGAATTGATAACTCCACTAGAGACACTAATAAGCTAACCATATAGGAATTTAAAGAAAATTCAAAGGCCTTTATTTTTCTTTTGATTTTAATTTGTATATATTATAAATAGTTGTACTAACTAGGTTTTAGTGATGTAAACCTGCTAGGAAGAATCTAACCTAATAGGTCTTATCTTCGGGACTTGGAGTTTATATTAATCTTAGCCCACTTAATATAAATTACACAACATAAAATTAAGAAAAATATTTTTCTTCAAAAAATGTTTAAAAAAATATTTTTTTAAATAATTTAAGAGTCACCAACCATTGAAAACCAATAAGAATAAAATTAAGCTTTTTAGGTGTAAAAACCCTAATCAAGTCATTGGCTTATAAATTCTCTAAAAAAATAATCTTTAAAAAATATTAACCAAAAGAATTGAATTTATGAGCTAACCTATAAAGACTATAATTAACATGTAAAACTAAAAAAAAAAAAAAA